>JARFOC010000610.1:353110-425207 GCA_031763485.1 Osmoderma eremita
GAATTTGTATAAAACTGTTTTATTTATATTATTGTTATTGTATTTTTTTTGTGTTTAGATAATATTGTTGCATTTTCTTTATAAAATATATACTCTGCATACCGTCGGAGTTTCAGGATGAGTCACTGTAGGTTTCACATATATACCGTAGCCAAAGTTAAGGGTTCACCGTTGCTAGTAGCTTCGTTATTATTGGAGCTATGAAGTTGGTTAAATTAGAAAATTATTGGTGGTTGTGTAGTAGAATGCAACGCTTCTTTAGAAGATTGTGCTATTTTTATTTCCCAGGATATATTTGTAACAGGGTTACCCCAACATTTGGATGCAATTGTGCGAAAAACATTCTATTTACAACAACCTTTAAGTGACGTTAACTATTCATTTATATTGAATAAAAATTTTAATATTCATATTCCCCAAACTATGACATTAGCTTCCCATACAGTAGTTGCTATTAACATGGTAAAGCATGTTGTGAAAATAACCGCTGCTGTTTAAAAAAAATCTCCTGAAAGACTGAATATTAAAGAAAAATAACCGCTAAAGTATTAAAAATTTCAATATATTTCCCATTTGATAACACCGAGTGTATGAGCATATTTAATTGACAATGTAATTAATATTACTTTATTTAAAACGGCAAATTTTTATGAGATGAATTGCTAAAAAACAAATACAAACATTTCGAATTAAATATTCTACTCAATAAGTCAAAAGTCTGTTTTATTTCTGGTATTTTTCTTTTGGAAGTAATCTCAAGCGTTTTTTAAACTAAAGAAAAAAAGTTGCATTTATTCCCGAGCGTACTTGCGCAAGACCTCACTCTTTCACTTAAATTTTATTACCTAGACATGCCAATGACGGACAATATTACTTGAGTTGATAAAGGTAACAATTTTGGCAGATCGTTAATGTCAAGTATAAAAAGGGTGGGCCCCAAAACAGAACCTTGGCGTATAGCGATAGCAACATCCCGGCAAGTATATTTATTATTATTGAAAGTAAACTGTCGTCTACCTTTGGTATAAGACTTAAACCATTTCAAAGCTATACCATTTTTACCATTACGAGTAGCTTGTGTAGAAGAATATTATGCTTAACTAAGTCAGAAGCTTTTGGTAGATCAAAGAATAATCCAACAGATATTTCATTGTTATCTAAATTACTATAGATTTCTTTCAAAAAATTGAAAATTGCTGAATCAGTACATTTATTTGGTGTAAAACCGTACTGATCCTTGTAGAGATAATTAAATTTTGTAACATAATTGATTATTTGTTTTTTCATTACAGATTCGCCTACCTTAACAAAAACTGCTAGCAAACTAATTGGACGGTGATTTTTTAATTCATTATAATCTTCTTTTTTGAACAAAGGTGTTTAACAATAAAAGATGTTATATTGTCACAATCTTAGTGACTTAGAAGTGCTCAGATTTTTAATAATAATTTTAATATCCTTTTCTACAACAGGTGCTACAAAAAATACGAATTTACATGTAGTGTTTGTGTAAACTTATCAATTTCATTCTAATTTACAACTAAAAATTACGGTCAAAATTTGTAAGGCAAGCAGAATAAGATGTAGTTGTTAACAGGGCCAAGACCTTAATTTAACTAAGTTTACAGATCCAATAATAACGAATATTAACTTTTTTTGTGTAAACCTTAATGTATTGTAACTGTCTGGTAAAACCAACAAAACTATTCTTATTCGTCGTCCCTTAATGATTTTGATTAATGCTTCTGTCTAAATTACACAATCTTTCATTGCATCGCAATACACGTTTCTATTTCTATACTATTTTCGTAATAGCCACCACAATCCATTTTTCTGTACCCAAGTTATTATTTAGAGTGCTAGTGATGAATTTTAATATAAACTGCACCAGCATATTATTCCTTTAACACTTCTTTCGCTGTGAATACTCATTACTTTCATAAAAAATTAAAACTACAGTAAATTATCACCCCCGATCGTATTTCCCGCCAAAATTAAATTCCCAACAGATAATTGCACAATGCATTTAATCTTCCCATCACATTTTAACGGCTCGCATAAAGGCGAACAGTTATTACGCTTACTGGCGCCAATTACCGGAGCAAATTTCGGGAAAATTTCATTTACAAGATAACTAACTTCCACAGAGACGGAAGATAATAACTGTTGGGAATATTATTATTATTATAAAAGCGTCAGAAATTTTCCAACCTCGATATATTAATCTAATAATATCACGTTATACGAGCGTGGGATGTATGTGCAGGTCAGAGGCTACGCCACCACCTCTAACAAGTTAAAAATTACGAATACCTTTGCCGGGTAATTTAGCGGAAAAACCCTATAGCCGCACAGTGCACGGAGCGGCTTTAATAATTCCCGAGGTAAAGATATTAAAAAAGTGCACATTACTTCTGTATCGTTGGGTATATTTTATGTGGCTTTTACAACGGAGGTATGAACTTTGCCGTTGCTAATGAAGATGCGGTATGTGCGATTATGATGAAATACGAACTTTTCCTTTAACATTATGAACACTTCTTTGATATTTTTATATTTATTTTATAAAATTGGACACTTATAGAAGTGCACCTTAAGCATGTGCCAAAATTGTTTGTTCTACTAATAAATAAACCGGTATTTAACTTGTAATTTGGCCAGTTTCTATTTCATAGCTCCATTGAAAAAAAATCTTTCCTTAGGCAATGTAATTTTCTTCATGTATCTTAAGCAAATATGTAAAGCAAATAATTTCAAACTGTTGACAATTGGTTTTTATTTTAATTAGAAGCTACTGTAGTCCAACTTGACCGATATCTTGTCGATGAAGGTATTACATTATCTGATTTTTAGAATAAACACCATTAATGGAGTTGAAAATGATTTAGCGCAACTATTATAGATTCTCGTCATATCATTCATCTTTTAGACTTGTAATAAATAAACAACCGGAGGAATTATGTTTAAATTCCTGTAAGAAACCAATAGATTACCACCATTTTTAATAGAGTAGATCGTATTGAATAATGTTATCTCATAGTCTTCCACGCTTCTGAATTGCTATGTTAAAGTTTGGTCATGGAAAAGTCAGCAAAGTAAAGTCTGAGTGAAATTTAAGAAAGGATTTTATGAAAACCAGTGCAAAAGAAAGGGTGATTGGAAAAGTGTAGTGAAGAAGATTTGGATTGGGTTGGAACGAGTGACAGCAAGACGAGAGAAGACAGAAGAGGGTGATGCACGTCACACACACATACAAAGGGTATTAGATAATATATTTGATAAATCAATTCATTCCTTAAAATAATATGTTCGTATTATTGTTATAGTAACATTTCCAAATTTTATTTTCAAATACATTTTAGGTTTTTCGATATTATTTAAAAAGGTTACAATTTCTTGATTAAGCCATTGTGATTAAATTAGCAAGTGTCAATTAATTGTCATTCAGAAGTTGCTCGGCTTGTGTCAACTTGACATAAATAGAACGAATCCAGATTTTTTATTATTAAAATTCATTATTAACATAATTACCAATTTGTAACATTGCAGTATATATACATACAGTTGATAATATTCCGCGAGGATAATAGCCACCTGGCTATAGCAATTACTGTGCAATAGCATGTGGTAGACATAAGAACTCCGTTAGTTGAAAAGAGTGTGCGCAAAAGTAAGAATTTTGCGAATTGGTGTACTTCGCATATGCATGTGCGTTAGAGATGGCAGACTAGCATAGAAGAGGTAATGGTGTATATAATATATAATTGTCAATCACTTGTAGTTTTTTCGGATAGGCCTATACCAGGTATCAGAATAATGCAAAATACGGTTAGAGACGATGGGAACTATACTAACTTAAAAAATTCAGTTATTGCATCTTCAAATCATAGTGTAGATTTAGACGTTCAAATCTGCGCATTAGCGGAAACAAACTCGACAATACCATTACGTGAAATCGCTAGTGAAGTAAGCGTCAGTCATTGGACTGTCTTTAAATTATTAAAGAAACATAGATATCATTCCTATAAAGTACATCTTAAGAAATTCCGGCAAATGAAATTTTGCGGAATTATTACGAATCAATGTAATACTGATGAACCAAAAGTGAAAGGTGGAACGTGTCTTGTTTAGCAACGAATCATCATTCTATTTGCATAGTCATAGTTTCGTTACTTGCCTCGTGAAACTTAACATTTCCACTAAACCAAGTTACTTGTGTAATAGCAGGCGGGCGCTTATTATTAGTCCCGCATTATATGGTCGACCGCCTAAATCATGGTATTCTATAACCAGGTAGATCTCCTCCACACTGTATATACGAGATGTGTAAATTAAGTAATGAGACTGACAACGTAGCGTTTGATACGGCAACACGGGAAGCACGGGACATAGTGGGGCGACACGTGGACATTGCAATACGCGTTCAATGCAAGTTTGAACTCAATCAAGTCATTTGGTTGTCCGTTGTCGTTTTTTTCCGTGAACCCGGTTTGCGTAATGCTTTCTACAAATGAAAGACATTAATTTCGAGCAACGGTGTGCTATCAGGTTTTGCTTCAGACTTGGGCAAAGTGCAACAGAAACTTTTGAAAACTTCAGCAGGCCTACGGAGACAGTGTTTTGTCAAAAGCCGAGGTTTTTCGGTGGTTTAAGGCATTTTCAGAAGGAAGAGAGTTGATGGGAGATGAGCCACACAAGGCCTTCAACTGCAAGAACCGATGGCAATGCCGGCAAAATCCGCGATCTTGTGCGTTCAGATCGTCGGTTGACGGTCAGAATGATCGGGGAACAGTTGAATTTGTCTCAAACCACCGTTTATCAAGTTTTGACTAATGAATTGGGGAATGAGAGAGATCTGCACGAAAATGATTCCAAAAAACCTTTCGCAGAAACAAAAGGACATCTGGAGGGAAGATGCCCTGACTTTTTGGAATCGATTGAAAATAATGAAAATTTTTTGAAACGTGTCATTACTGGTGATGAGAGTTGGGTGTTCGAGTATGATCCGGAAACAAAAAGTCAGACCATGAAATGGTACACTTCAGGCTCTCCAAAGCCCAAGAAAGCAAGAATGAGCAAATCAAAGATCAAGAGCATGCAGATTTGTTTCTTTGATAACTAGGGAATCGTTCACAATGAGTTCGTGCCTCAGGGTCAGACAGTTGATCAACATTTTTACCGAGAGCTTCTCGAAAGACTCCGAAAAAGTATCATACGTGTGAGACGATTGGATCTTGCATCATGAAAATGCGCCTTGTCACACAGAAATTTCCATAAAGGGTTTTTTGGCCAGTAATATTTCTATGGCTTCTTAGCCTCCTTATTCACCTGACTTGCGGCCTTGTGACTTTTTCTTATTCCCAAGATTGAAAATTAATCTGAAGGAACATCATTTTGGGACACTCGAAAACGGCTGTAACCGACCCGCTAAAGGCGATTCCAATATCCGAGTTCCCGCACTGCTATGAGGAATGTAAGAACATAGCCTTCAACGCTATGTGGCTTCCCAACGGCGTTATTTTGAGGGAGCCCACGTTCAATTGTAATTATATTCAAATAAAAATATCAGTCTCATTACTTAATTTACACACCTCGAACATGCCTTGATTACCACAGCATTAGAGCTTTTCTATTAGATCTGTGCAAAATTTAAACTCTCCATAGATAATAAAATTATTTTTTAGTGTTATGGTTTTATCAATTACCACTTTCTTTAACGGAAAATTAGAAGGCGCCTGATTTAAGAGCACGAGTAAAGAAAACATAACTTTGTTTATAAAGTTTTTTAAGACATGACTGCAGACTTTTGGTATCCTAAGTACTACATTCTTTGAATTTGACTGAATTTTGATAGAATATTTGTTTTACTTATTTGTCTTTTGATTTTGAATGCATTTTTAGAGACACGCCCTTTAACATACGTTGCTTCTTTTATGAAATGACCAATTTTGAAAAATCCCTTTTTTTACTTTTTACCATTCACACATGGTTAATTTTCTTTAACAGCTTGGCCGTGTGTCAGGGTAATTGGTGCATACCAACAGAAACGGTACCGTTTTCGCTTGTAGCCGCAGAGGAAAGAAAGGCCGCGTTAATTCCACTTTCTATTTTGTGCAATAGCACCTACGGATATGTAGTTTGGACGAACACGACGCTCTAGGGGTCTAGAGTATCATCATGCATTGTTCGTTGGCGCGCAATAACACTGTATTGTTTCTGCGTCGCTATCACTGTCCGCCAGCCAGCGTTCTGGAAACCGTACGACTCGAGAAAAGGAGGAAATTAACAGGTTTCGAGGTAAATAACCTAACTGGTGCGCAGTATGCGAGCCGGGTAAGTTAAATACATACAGCAACAGTAGAGTATGAATATGTGTATTTCAATGTTGGACGTATGGAACGTGCGATGGGGTATTGTCGCATCTATATTTCCGTCACGTTTTTCTTTGTGATATTTTGGCGACGCTAAAAAAAAGTAGATCTTGTTATGTAGTAGGATTTATGTAAAAGCCCTCTCGCACGCGCATGCAAATAAGATTCGGCCTGGGGGCACGTTGACGTGGATCGGGCTCCGTATACATTATGTAAATGCTGTTATTCGAGACGCTGGTTGGCGCTCCTGCAGGCGCACTCGTTCTCCGCTTGTAATAGTGAAGCTTTTTCTAGGTGTATTATAAATGATAGGATTTATGAAGTAGGACAGGCCTGCCACGACCCATCGCCCGCTCTGTTTCGGTGGAAAAGTTATTGCACTTTTAATCTGTATTACCGACGCAAATGGGACGGCCTGCAGATTGTGCGAACGACCGCGCCGAAAATGCGAATGAAATATGAGGTGGTTTAAGTGGGGCGGATGGCTATCTAGATTATAAGAGTAACGACGTAAATCGTTTTTTTTTCTAAAAACAAAGAGGAAGAAGTAGGTGCTCTGAAGGAAGCGAATGATTGGTATATACAGGGTGTGTATATACCGATTAGTGTAAAAGCTACAGCCACGGTCGTGGCTATTTTGCCTTCTTTGGCGCCATTACATAAATATGACTCTACAGGCGAAACGTTTAACCGTACCTCTTACTTCCACACATGCATTCATAGCTTTAATCACATTGTTTTAGGAAGTAACTGGCAATAATATTTATCAGAAACATGTATTTAGTTATAATAATTAATGCAATATGCTTACCTTACATCAGCACGTTGAAAAACATAAGAATCTTGAAGAACATATATTTCTGCATGTAGAACCTTAAAAACTTTGTTGTATAACACATGACACGAATTCCACCAGTAGATATTTGTTTCATCGAACTCTACGACACCAAGCGACCAATCGATGTACTGTGAGTGTAGGTAACTATAAAATCAGAAGATGCATTCCTAGGCGACAAAACAAGCTATATTACATGGGGTCTCTTATTAGGGGCGGTCTTCTTATTAGGCTCCTTTACCTTATGGTTTAGAAACTGTATTCTGAAGTGGACAGTGTCCGCATTCAGCGGCTGCTACATACAGATGTGAGATGGCTTTCTCGAGGAAAAATGTTAAGCAGGTTATTCGGCTACATTCTGAGGTGGTTTTTGAACGTTTTTGAACTGCGTGATCTATTGATAGACGAACTGTACTTGTGATTGTTTGCAAAGTAAACCAACAAAGCAAGTTTCAGTCGAGGACATAATAAAGGCATCAGAAGTTGTAAAATGATGAGTGATAGTGTTCCGAGTGAAAACATGCAGGCTCGTCACAAACTGGCAAATTTTACGACATAACACTAGACTAAATTAACAAACCATTTTACTAATGTTATAAAACAATACTGCCAAATGCTCGACGACACACTTGTAAAATGTTTTAAGGTAGACTACTCGGAATTCCTCTTTATAAGAAATCCATTCCTACTGAATAACATACGTGGAATCCTAACTAACAACGAACGGTCTTAAATAGAACTATCATGTGATGAAGGTTTGAGAATGAGATTTACCGAGAGTTAATTTCAAAACAAGTTATCAGGGCAACTCCGAACTTTAGTATGACAATAATGACGATCTAATGGAATAGTTAAGGCGTTTGGCACTTGATGGCAGTATCATACGGAGAGAATAGAGCCAGTGGTCTCTTTGCCTGCCGTGGCCACTACGCCCATACTTCCCCTACATGATAACATATCCTTAAACAAACAACTTCATAATAGAATTGTGAGCAACTTCTTGCACTTACAGTGCAAAATAGGTTTAAAATGTATGTTTCACACGATTTTGTACAATATGTGATTCTCTCTATTGATATTTTCTATACACCTGTGACACAAATAATAATAATAATAATAATAATATCGTCTTTATTTAAAGAGGAATAATGGTAATAGAACACCATAGTGCGAAGTTTAGCTAAAAGCTATTCTACCACTTAACCCATGGTTCATAAAAGTAACAATATTTTAGTTTTAATTACAAATTGTGCGGAAACTAATAAGTAAAACAAAAACTAGAAAAATTAACAAAAGTTTGATAGTGTCACAACATGCATAATACACATACATTTCACAATAAATATTCTCGTAATTAACACATTCTGTGGAGCTCTAGTAGGGAGACATACCGAGCATTGATCTGACGTACTTCTTAAACATAGCCAGTGACATCTGCTTTTTAAATACTGCAACATATTCGTAATCACCACACATTAGTAATCATTTGGTGTTCTTCAAACGGAGTATGCTAAAATTGTTCATGAAACATCTTGTGCGCAATTTCCAACTTAACCTTGAACATGTTTAGTTTGTTTAGCTGATAGAGTAAAAAATATTAAGTATCACATTTATTGTTAGTTGCATATTTTACATTAGAAATAATACAGGCGTACAACATAAACAATACGATTCAATTTAATTCCAACGAAATTCCGGAGCAAACGTCCGTGAAAGTTAGAAAAGTATTACAAAACCACAAAGAACCGTCTGCGCTCTAATCAACCCCGTCTATCTTTTAAATTAGACGCGTAACCCTGGAGGTACGCGGTTTCATGTTACTACCGTGAAACCGCGAACCTCCATTAAACAATTGCGCGCCAGCCAGTAAACTCCGCAACCACTCTTTGTCATTAGAGAGATGATCCGTTGTCTCCTCAGTCATTAATCCCGTGGTGAAACTTCGCCAACACTCACCTTGTTTCCATTAAAACCGTGTACGTCATAGGGTCGCGCCGTTTTTCCTGCCTCTTTTTATCTCGCTTCCTCCCATACCCGGATCATTCGAGAGCGGAACGTTCTGTAATTTTAATCAGATACGATGTGATTTTTTCTCCCTTGAAAAGTTTCCTCTTTTTCTCGGATGAAAGTGGAAAAAAAGAGTGGGATCGGATATGAACGGAGCGGTAGATCGCCTGTAATTACTGTTCGGAACGGATACGGTGAAAGGAACCTTTATACGCATCACGGGGCATTATTTAAGGGTGACGGAGGATATGTTTGAAAGGCAAATCGGGTCGGAAATCGGCCGGATGATTGTAAAAATGGAACCGTAATTATAAGATCGGATGACGTGGTTCTTTATAATTTATTACCGGTCGAGGTAATTTGTCGTTCTTCACAATTCGAGATGGCATCTCGAAATGTAAAACGCAGAAAATGACTTTTTTCTCCGATGTAGCAATTTATTTTTATTCTCCGTACCTAGGCCTTAATTCTTTATAAAATACCTCTACATACACGAGTTTTATAATCAACGGGAGTTATAACAGCCAGTAATACCCAAACACAAATAGAATTGGTTTCTGACAGCAAGCGTGCCAAATTAAAAATTTTAGTATTGACCTAAAAGAAACTGTATTTCAATGAATATCCAATCAAACTTCCTTATCTAAAGAAAACTTCTCCAGTTAAATAGATCACATACCATAGATGTGGTCAAACCAAGCGAGATGTGGATTGATGTTTTACGCCTCTGGTAGAACCGACAGCTGAAATAGGCTTAACTGGCAACCAGTAGAAAAACAAATACATTTTGGCTACAAATCCTCGATGAAATGCCCAACAAAGAATTCAAGTAGGCAATGTTGAACAACTGACATAATTTACCTATCTGGGATCTCTAATGAACAACAGAAGCATAACAATGGACGAAACAACACAGGCAATAGAACTCTTTATGGCTTTAAGTAACATCTTAGAAACAATAATATGCAGAGAAGAGCAAAAATAAATATGACACCCTAATGAAGCCAGTAACAACTTATGAAGGCGGAAGCGTGGCCTGTCATTCAGAGTGCCGAGATGTTACTACGCATTCTTTAAACAAAGGAACGGGCTATTGCATGGAAGGCTAAACTTCGATCTTTATCAAGTATACACTGACAAATACAAATAATAGAATAGTGGAAGAGGACCTGAAGACCTTAAGGGTTCGTAGATGGCAGGAAGTCTCTAGAAACAGACAGGACGGCGACAAATTAGGGAGCAGGCCAGAATCCGCTTAGGGTTGTCGCGCTAAAGATGACGATTAAAATGATGACACAACAGATGACGAAAAGCAAAGGAAACATTAATGTGATTTCTTAATCATCACATATTGCTGGATATTCTCTATGGGATTGGATTGGATGGGCGTGCTGTTTCGTTAATGAAGTCGTATTTTGCTAACAGATACATGCCGCAATTATTCTTAGAAATACATAGTCAAACTATCTATACCACCTCAATGAATTAATAACTCTAGATACATATTTCGATAACTAAGTTGCCATCCGCAGTAGAAACTACAACGGAAAAAGTGTTAGACATGCCGTTTCTAGCTTAGGTAAAACGTCACAAGATGTATTCTTCACCAAATCACCAGTGGAATAACATCAAAGTGTGCCCTATTATTTTAAACCTATTCATAAGTCAAAGTGCAATTCATGAAAAGTAAAATTTTCCACCATTGCACTGCATAATATGGACAGGATGTTATATTTCAATTGAAAAAATTTAATCCTGTAAGTAAATTGATTGTACTTAAAACAAAGCGAGTTGTTCCAAATTTTTTGTGTTTGTTTAATTCACCGTAGGGTGAACTTTGTACATCCATTCGTACAAAAATGAAATATAATCATTCTTCAGTGAAGGACGTTTCTACAGTTAAAGAAACTTTCTTATTTCTTTTTTCTCTTGCCATGTACTGCCATGCGGTGAAAGTATTCATCTTTCTTAAACACAATTTGAAGCAATCAACAAAGCAATTAAGGATCTTCAAACATCCTAAACTCATTTCAACAAAATATTATTAGAGGCTATATCTACCTGCCTTCTGCTAGCAGAATTAAAATTAATTTGCATGTTTTAAACCACACCGTTAAAGTCTCAATTAGTTACCTAACAATCGCCGTTGTCCCTAAGTTAACTGCGACTCCATTAAACGGATAATGACGCCAGCAGCTGCCGTTCTTCCATTTTGCGGCGTAAGGTGACCGGAAATGATTTTGGAACGCGAGGATGCTACCTTTCGCTTTTGGCCCGCGCCGGAGATACATTATTCATCCGAATGTTCGGGATGATGTCCTGAGATATTCGGCAAACGCGGAGCGATTTGCAAATTTTGCGACCCCTACAATGGTCGGATCGTTTGCTATTCAAAATTTCCTTCGGGGCGGATGGGAGGATCCTTTTGTCGCGTGGAGACATTCTAAGGTTGCATACATCCTATACAATATGGCGAGTAAACGTGTAGTATAAAGAGAGATGCTGGTGATATTTAGAAAAAAAAACCTTTAATGGAAACAGAAAAAGTATACGGATATATGTAGATAATTTTTATTTAGAATGCGGGTTTCAATTGCCAGAACGTTGCAAAATTGGACTGATAGAGAAGCGAGAGATTCCATGAGAATGTAGAGCGCAGATATATGTACAACATTAGCAACCAGGGCGGTTTTTTTATACATTTGTTTCACTCCTATTAACACTTGTTTATTTTTGATCTCAGTATATATTGTCCTATAAACTGCGTCGATGTTCAGCGTAATTAATATCAGTACGTTGCTTTGTCTGACCGATTTTGCAGTTCAACAACAACAGTATGTGATACCTATGTGATTGTCATCACCAGATGGCAGCTATCGCATCTGGCAATTACTACTGCGCAGTTATGCGTATATCGCATATTTTTACGTACTATTGAAACCTATAAATAGTAAAGGCTATAACGGATTTAAGTCCACCCGCTTCGGGTGTTCCTAACGCTTCAAATCTATGATCTTTACTATTATTTATCAATGATTTACTACCGTCTATTTCATGCATTCTTGGGTTATGCCAATGAGCTTAAAGTGTTCATCAGTATTAATAAAAGGGAAGATGTTTCATTCTGATTATTCAGATCTAGTCAAAATAACTTATCCTTGCACGTTATATGGGTAACTGCATAGTTTTGTATATATGTTTGTATCTGTTTCTGTTGGTATACTTCACTGAATGTTAGTAAGTGATTTGTTTTTCCCTTTACTCGTTAGACCAGACCCCCACCATCTGTTTACACAATAAATGGTCATATTCTAAACCAAGCATGTCCAATCAAAAACATTCGCCTCACTTTTGATCCTTATTAACGATTAACTTTCGCGCACAAAATATCAGCAAATCTGCTTTTAAGACACTATGATTTATTATTCATTATTATTTATTATTCTTCTAAACCTAAACCTTTTAGCAATACGGGCCATACATTGAAATATTATTTTTGCTTTTGTTGTTAAAGGTCTCAAGTTGAACGAATTCAGCGGCGCTTTTTATCAATTTATCACTTGGAAGATGATCAGAACTTATCTTAATTGTCCTGTTTAATATAATTCATCATTGGACATACATCAGCTATAGTCACTGCAACAATGTAGATCCACAAATACCACCGAATGAAATGATTACTTAGAGGGTCGTTAACTCATATGGTGCAGTACGCGAATGAAATCTGCGTCATGTTCATCGGAAGCGAATATTCCAACTAGTTTCGGTCCTGAATATTGATTTGTTTTGTTGTATAATTATAAATACGTCATGTCTATATAAATAACGTATATACATCTATATACATATTTCTATGTATTTCCTGTTGTTTTTTTTCCTTATGGGAGCTGTCTTATATAAGTCTCGGAAACACTTCAGCCCATTGGCTTTTTGTATTTATCTCCCATTTTTTATACCCCTACCCAATATCACTCTTTCCCAGATCATGGTGCCCAGTACCAATCTAGACTGGTCCTTTGCCGGTTGGTATTTATTTATTTATCATATGGCAGTCTACAAATTCATTGCAACACTTAAGGTTTTCTGGTGAGGGGCTCCTAGTCGTCATAGGAGAGGCCATCCCTTTCGGCCAGAGGTTGTAAAATCCACATTTTCTGTCGTACTTTTCCATCGCTTCCTTCTTCCGTCATTGAGCGATTTCAGTATTTGGCTTCCCAGGTCTAGATTTCCAGTTTTCTCATACTCCTTATATAATTTTTCCGTGTTCTTGTTCCAGCAGGGAATGTATTTTTTTTCTATATTCATGGGGTATGCTGGCCGGTTTGTATGTATAGTCTTCTGAGTTAATTTTTGGTTTCTCAAAAGATTTCCTGTCTTCTAGGGTCCAAAGCCTTGGATTCACACAAGATGTGGTATACGGTTTCAATTCCCCCTTCACACAGTCTGCAGCTTGGGTCTTCAATGTCAACCTCTATTTTCTGTAGGTGTCCTTTCAGAGCGCAATGTCCTATGAGGAGACTTATTACTGCACGAAGGTGATTCTTACTTGGAGTGGTTCGTCAACCTTCTTTACTGACGACTCCTTAATAAAGGTTTTGCCATGACTTTGCTTAGTTGTATTTTCCCAGTATTCTTTATGTTGTTACTGGACCCATTTTCGTATCTGCGCTCGTATTGCTTGTATACTTCTTATCCTGCTAAAAGATTGGGCAATAAACCTATATCAATACGAAAGTAATTATAATTCTGAAAATGCATAAGTTAATTTCTCTTGAGATGTGTCAGCAGTGTGTTAATAAGTATTTAAAGAAAATTAATCCAGCACCTAGCAGTATGAACTGATCACAGTGAGTGTAGTTTTTAGAGTATAAGTATTACAAGCATACGGTTCAACTGAAGAATTTCAACCTATAGCAATATTTATCCCGCCCGAATTACACTTTCATGGATATCGACGGGGACACTTTGCGGTCGTACAAATTGATAATTTATGTGTCGGTCGGGTGACGAATGTTCGCCACTGATCGCTAAGCTGCAAATACCGCTGCGGTGCGACGATGTAGTACGGGATTGTAGTACCTGAGCGAGCATATCTGTCGCTGTCGTTTTCCCGACATCGCTCCTACTACTTTGAACCCCCTTGCGCGGTCGACTTTCGGACGGAAAATCCAAGAAATTATTTATTAAAGCGACTCCGGGGTCAAGTGGAAACCATTACAGATGTACTATATACATACCTACTGGAGCGGGTTCCGCTTCAATAATTGATGTCGGTTTGGTATAATGTCCTGTTACGACGTCACCGGTAACAAGTTGGATGATAAGAAAAGAAGCGCACACGAGGGCCAAAATTCTTCTATAGGTTCGTCGTACCTTATTAAATAAGTGGAAGAACATTAAACCTCTTGGAACCTTTAATTTCTGCATAATTGATCATGAGAGCTTGTGAATACAACTGACCAATTTACTATGATCAACATTAAAAATTTATCATGTACTGTTCTTAGATACGACATTTAAGCATCTAGAAATTAACGCCAAATAGGTGCATGAACAATGAATAAAGATTTGATTACCAAAATTGACAAAGCAAATACCCAAATTATGCCTAAATAAAATATTTTCACATTGAAGTACAATTTAGTAGATAAAGATTACGAGGATGCTTTCGCAGTATAGTACACATAATATATCGGATCACTCCTCATCTCCTCAATCTACCTATTAGTTAGGCGAGGAGTGATCTGATATACAGGGTGACGCATTAGTATGGCAAAGCTCGACTATCATATAAAATATCAAAAAAAGTTATTTACGAAAATTGTAAAAATTTTAAAATTATTTTTATATATACAGGAGTTTCATATTACCAGGGTGAACCAAATATACGTTTTGAATGGAATACCCTGTATATTATTTCTGATTTAAGATTTGAGGTTAAGTTAATGCTTCACACCCCCAGTATACAATTTCATTGAATCATACAGCGTGTTTCAAAAGTTATAGTCAATTTTATATGCAAACCACTGTACGTTCAAGGGCCTGTCTCCTGCAAACAACGCGGTCTGAAATTTTTCTTTTACAAACATAAATTTTTGATATTGGTCCACTTTTCTAGCAAAGTGACATTTGTTCAAATTTGTTAAAACTGAATACAGGGCGAGTCAAAACTCAAATACTTTTATTCCTAAATTGTTTTAAATGGATCACCCTGTATTTTATATCACAAAAAGAAAAAATGGTTTAGTTACTTTAATTTTTATTAAGCACTCTCTATATCTATAGTCATTAATTTCTAAGATATTTTAGGGTATTTTTATAAAAATGAGATTTTTTGAAATTATTTTAATATGAGTTAATCGTATCGGAAAATGACAGTAGGACAGTCTTAAGTCGTCATTACTAGCTAGGAGATTATGTAATTGGACCACATTTATTGGAAGAACGAGTGTATGGTCAAGGTTATTTAGACTTTTTAGAAAATCATTTATCGTTGTTATTGGAAAATGTTTCCCTAAACTTTCGTTAAAGGATGTGGTATCTGCACGATGGAGCTTCGTTACTTCACACTAGGTTAATACACGACCATTTCCTTGAAAGATGGACAACGAGAGTGGAACCAATTGAGTGACTAGCTCGATCACCGGAGTTCACTAAAATTAACTTCTTCATGTGGTCATATGTAAGAAAATAGTCAATTAAAAGTAAAAAAAGTAAAACCTTGTAGGTGTTGATAATTGAACAACTTTATACTGTATTAGTCAATTTGCGGTTGGCCATAAAATGCATATTTAAAACACACATTTAGGGAACGTTCATTACACCATAAAAATTATTAATTCTGAGCATATGAAAATCTTAAAGTTAGTTCATTCAAAATAAATTACTCACAATCGTAATTGAAATACTTCCATGCTGATACAATTCTTGATGTAAGAAGGGATTATTTAAAAATAAAATCCACAAATAGAGAAGAGTATCATTTTCAAGCACCAATATTAACCACCACCAATATTGGGCTAAAGAATAAAATTTGCTGTATCTTTATTTTTGGCGGGGAAGTAAAAATATCCGTATGGATCGAGGCAAGCAACATTATTTTAAACTGTAATCTCTCTAGGAGTTCAAGAGTTTTTAAAATTCAAAATATTACTTTTCGCAAACGATAAAAGTGTGACTTGTATACAAATATCTGGGACATATCAATTCTGAAAAATGTTAGTCACGTAGTGGATCCACTGGTGCTTTTAATCACTGCTTCATTCGATATGCATAAGCATTAGCTGGCCGAATGCTAATAACAAGCACATACAGAATACTAAAGTATTGCTTTCCATCTTTTATTCATGATCATTTTTGATTGATATATATTTTATACAAGTTCGGAATTATTAAATTCATAAAAGAATTTTTTTATAAATTCCATAATATTGACGGGAGATTATAAGTCAATTCAATAACAAAAAACATCGGTTAAAGTTTCTTTATGTGGATTGTGACCTAACCTGTGACTTTCATCCTCATACGTTTCGTTCTCATCAATATGGTCGCAATAACTTCTTCGTTATTAATCGCAAAATTACGGACTGCCGAAACGTATTACTGCTGATTAGACTAATTTGAACTTAAACAATATACAGGGTGACGCATTAGTGTGGCAAAGCCCGATATATCCGTTATCATCTAAGATATAAAAAGAAAGTTATTTACGAAAATTGTACAGTCTTAAACTTAACATTTTCATATATACAGGATGTTCCATATTACTACGGTGAACCAAACATACGTTTCCTTAAATGGAACAGCCTATATATTATTTCAGATTTAGATTGAGCTCATGCCACACACCGCCAATATACAATTTCATTGCATTAAACAGCGTGTTTCATTAGTTATGGTCAATTTTATATGCAAATCACTAGAAGTTCGAGGTCTTATACTGTAAACGACACGGTCTGAAATTTTTCTTTTACAAGTGTAGATTTTTTGTATTGGCCCACTTTTATAGCAAAGTGACATTTTTTCGAAATTGTCAAAACTGGATGCAGGACGAGTCAAAATTCAAATACATCAATTTCTCAATTATCTTAAATGGATCACCCTGTATTTTATGTTATAAAAGAAAGAATAGTTTAGTTACTTTCATTTTTATTAAGCACTCTCTATACCTACCTATAATTTTTTGTTTGTTGTTATGATGTTATTTAGAAGAAAATAAAAAAGCGGCGCTGTTTTCAGAATTTACTAACCTTAATGTACAGAAAAATACAGAGTCCCTTTAAAAATCCATACTATCATTCTCTCCTCTTTTGGTTTTGAAAGTACACCTATCAATCTTACCTGATTGGAAAGAGCACGAAATATTGTAGGAGATTTGTTTTTAAATTTTTTAATACTTTGATAAATATATATATAAATATACTTTGGAAATAATAAGCGAACAGTGGAAAATCAACCCACCTGTATATATAGAAATGACCATCCCCACACAGTGCGACTGGCCTGGTTAATGCAGATCGCTAAAGATCACAAGGTTAGTCCATTCGTTATACACTACAGCGTCTGACCAGCTGATGTAATTAAACCGCTACAGATGTTATGCAGATTACTAGAGCCATTAAACGAATGCATTACATTTTCCGTGAGTAATAGATTTACATATGTACATACCTAGATATGTATATATGCGAACAAGATTAATAGCATGGCTTTTTGTCCGTATCCCATTTAGAGCCGGTGCTAACTGGTTTTCATTATTATACCCCTGCTTTTTGTTTGCTCATTATTGTCGCGAATTAGTTTTGGTTAAGCAAAGAAATATAAGCGTTTTTATCATATGTAATTATACATATTAATACCCTGTGAAATATCTTTTTCTAATAAACAATAAAAATATCCTGTCAATTTCACTTTACTAATGGCGCAATAGAAACGTTCCGATACTCTCCCCGCTTTATACGTGTTGCGTCTATAGCGAGATTAAAAAAAGGTATTTCCCATACAAGCCCGGACGTGATTGATTGATGAGCCAAGCTACCGCTTTCTCGTTTCGCTTCTCTTAACACGACAGCCAGTCCCTTACAACACCTCAGCGTGCTATAGGTTATATCAATATAACCAAGACATTAGACATATACTGCATGGCATCCATATCAATCGTTTAGTACACGAGCCTGGTACACATTTAAAATTGTCCGATAAACGTTTTCATTCGGACGATATTTTCGTATTTAAACCCATTTACAAACGCGTTATATTTCCGTAGTTAAAAATGTATAACACCTGCTGCGTAACACACTTTTGCGTAACATATACAGTATTACACAGCCTTGCTGGATCAAACTATACTCTGTTCACCGGACAGATGGAACGATTACGTAATGACCATGAATCGTGCAAGTGCAAAGCCGGTTTCACACTGGAACACAGAAAAATAGTTATTTCCGTCTATCTATTTCGGAAACACATTCGTAAAGAATATAATTTTTTTTGTAAAACCGTGTTTAATGTGTGTACTTGTGCCGTAACAAAAATAAATCACAGGTTTTATTTTATTTAGTAGATCTTTTGATTATGGATGTGTTTATGATTATGAAAGAATGATTAATAAAAATTATGTGATTAGCTGTACCTTTAAAATTCCAACACTACAAAAAAAACATTGTACATTTATTATAAATACAAAGTATATTGACAGTTTTACCTTTTCCCGTTATATTTTATGCTCTAATAGTGTCTTGAAAAACATACAAATATCGAGTATAGAGGAAAAAGACAAAACTGAAATGAATAAATACACGACGCCACAGAGAAATAAAAGGGTTGTGTTGTGGTTATGTTTGATTATATATAAACATTGCCCATCCTTGGTATGCAATACAGCGGTTATACATTTTGTTATACATTTTAAATCAAGGAATTTAATTTATTTTTATCTTTGTCCTATTTTAGCCGTGCAATTGTTGTAATATTTGTTTTTTAGCAAGAAACAAACAGAAATTTAATCTTAGAACTTATGATGGCTATTTTCATCCTTATTTAAGCAGTCTATGGCAGCATTCGAATAATCGCTTCTTGAATTTTAAAGGGCGCCTTTTCATACGATTTTTTTAGTTTACATCGCTTACACTGGACTCTTTGGGAGTCCTTACCAACCAATGGAAAGCTTAGTTTTCGTATCACGCATTGTTTGTAATCCATCTGTTGGGTGAATAAGGTGTAATGGGGAATAGTAGCAAGGGTATGATTGCACCCGCTCTTACAAACAACTAGTCACGTGCTAAGCTTGTATTGGGGATCAGTCGCCGTCAGTTATCAAGAGTGATGGTGTTCATGATTGACCAAGAAGGTGCAAATTATAAAATGGCATTACCAAGGTCACTCGTTATCATGTGTTGTAGGTAGAGATGGGAAGTTCAGTTCAATTTACAGATACGTGTCTTTAGTTCTAGTTCATTTTACTGAACTGCATCTTTAGGTTAGTTCGCAGTTCACATAGTTGACTTCAGATTACTGGATCGACTGTACGACATTTTTTGAATTGACTATCATTTATTATATGGTATTACTTTTATTTATTTGGGATTTTTCTGTGTAATTATAAAAAATCTATATTTATACAGGAGTAAATTAAATAGGAATTTATACATTATTATTTCTGATTTCATACAAGAGTTCTTGGTATGTAATACGATATATTTACTATAACGCTGTGCTATAACGTGATTTAAATACGCGCTGCATAAATTGTCCCTGTAGGTAATTTATTTTGTAGATAATATAGTTATATGACCGAACAATTTCTTTATAAAATCTAAAACTATGCTTTGTAATAATGGTAATAAATGAACTGCCAACTAGGTCTTGTGTCTTTGAACTAGGTCGTTCGCCTACTACCCATCCCCAGTTGTAGGTGTCTTTCAAAATTGCAGTGCAGTTTGTACAATACCATACACAGAATTAAAAACCATTTCAAAAGAAGACTTTTCATAATAATTCGCTTCGATAATTTCTACGCCAATTAGTGATAAATAAGCAAAACAACACATGCAAACGTATATTTCAAAATGTGCTTCTAACCTCTAACCGCGTTCGTCTCTCATTACTGTGGGCGAATTATGTTACTTTCTATTATCGTAGTAAGCTGTGTAATGCTGTATAACTACATACGGGTGTGGAATTATTTATCTGCACGTCAGATGGATAAATCGAAATGTTTATTTACCATGTATATTTATGCAATTTATTGTATGAACGCCGCCCTACGGTTGACGCGTTGTTGTGTTAACTCGTTTAACGCAGAAAAAAAAAATAAAATCCATTCTGCATGTGCAAAGTGTTATTACTGTTTTCGAAATATTTTGTGTTAGTAATGATAATAATCACATAAATATTTCAAGAATGAAAAAAATATTATTCATAATGACTGGCTAAAATTCCATTACCAAGCGTAGATAATGAAAAAATTTTAACCCAAATATTTTCAACACCTGATGTATTATTTCCAGTATATCAAGAACGAAAAAGTAAATTGGATTCGTCTGCTTTTATCATCAAAAATCGTGCTTCATTGTAGTGGATTAGATATTTTATTTATCTTACAAATATTACCTTAGTTTTTAATGCTGTTATTCTGTTAACCCTTTGTTAGATTATTCAATCTCATCTCATTAATTTCAATTTATTACGAATTTCGGTTAGCCTCTGAGCTTTGTCTTCCTAGTTTTGCTCAACTATTTTCCACAGGTGATACGCAAGGAGTTTCTTCTTCTCTGACCTCTGTTATAGGGTAAGTTTTAGGGCTAAAAATTCATATATATTATACATATTCATATTGATATATATTCAACACTAGCTGCTTCAGTCTTCCCTCTAAGGAACTTTACATCATTAGATTGGTTTCTTAAATTCATTCAAGATTAATTTGTTTCAATAAGTCGTTCAGCTTCTTGTAGGGTTCATATTCTATTGTCAGCTATAGCCTTTACTAATAATTTCTTTCTTGAGCCACTTTGTTCTACCATTAACTTCTGTCTTGTTTGCAATTCATCTAGATCAATTATCTTTGTTTCTATTCCTGTTTTATTATCATTGTCTAAGTTATTCTGCGTCTGCCAGTAGTGGTTTTGTGGTGAGAATACATTCGATACTTGCCGAGCTCAAATCTCGGAAGCCGGCCTTGGCGAGTGACCTACTCAGTCACTTAAAATAATTGAGGAGCTGCGTTCTGTTTAAACGGGGGGAAATAATGCGACTGTCCAAGGTTTCCCACATCAACCCGTATCCAGAAATGGCGCACAACAGTCTTGCTGTTTGGACAAAGAGTACGAAAAACCCTGACTTTTTTGCTTCACTATCAAACTTTTTGATTAAGTGTAGAGCCTCACCATTATTATCAGTTTTCGCCTGAGTTCAAGCCCAAGAGTGAAATCAATCTAATTGTAAGTTAAGTGCAGTTTGGCCAAGTTTGAAGTTAGTTAATTATTGAATGTAGTGTCATGTTCCATAAATTAAATTTTGAGCTTAATTGATAAGGAGTTTTAACGTAATTATAGTGTTATTTATTGTGCGGAGCCCAGGATTTGTGTCTGAAAGTAAAATTTATTAAAGCGTCGGTTGTACTGGTTAGAGTTCGAAATTATTGGGAAATGCAGCCAGAGCAATCGAAACACATCTTTATCGTATTTATCGAGCTTTCGGTGTTTATTTGAAACCATTATCAAGAGTAACAAGCTAGAAGGGCATTCAAATGTAAGAAGTGTTATTGAACACTGAACAGTTATACATACAATGTTGTGTAAAATTACAAAAGACATTGTCTATTTATTTAAATTAAAGTTAAATATATTTAAAAAAGTATATCGCAATTACACATTGCAAAGCGATTTCGTTGCACATATTTTCATGGAGAAACTCTCACAGGTGATTCAATTCTAACAAAAATCACCATGTTAAAACGTCACAATGGCGGGAATCACAAGCAATTGTGCCAACTTCAAAAAGATAAAGACACCAATATATCCTGATGGGATATGTAGGCGGTAAATTCAAAGTTTGCCATACAGTATGGCTATTTAAAAGTGACTAAAAACTAAACATATGAATAATTCAACTTCCTCTTTAAACAGAAAACCTATGTGTAAATTAAGAAATGAGACTGACAACGTCACCAGTGTGTTTCTCCCTGAAAATATGTGCAAATCTGGCAATGAAATCGCTTTTAAATTGCTTGTCTTTGGCAATGTGTAATTGTGATATACTTTTTTAATATTTTTAACTTTAATTTAAATAACTTAAATAATTTAATTGTCCTTCTAGTTTGTTACTCTTCATAATGGTTTCAATGGAAATACCATAAAGTATGTTTTGATTGCTCTGGCTGCATTTCCCAGTAAAATTTATTACAATATGCTACAGTAAGCTAATAACAATATTAATTACGATGAATTGTATAACCTTGCCCGATATAAGTAACGTTCCAGCCGTTAGAAGTTGAACTACTTAACACTTTTAGGTGTAGAGACGAGGTGTAATATAATTTCTTTATTTTCATGTCAAATTTTCGCCATTCCCGGTAATTTTTTTCCAATATTTTCACCCCTCAAGTTTCTCAGATGAGCTGATATGATGAATTTTGCATATTTTGTACGCTAGAATGATATTCGCTTCCCTATTCAGGGATAATTGTGTCTCCTTATTTAAACTTCGCTTTAATTTCTATTTACAGCGTTTTGTCACTTTATTTAATAAGAAACTTCCACGAAATTGAACCAAACAAGTTACACGCCGTTATAAATTTACGCGGGTGTAATTTGGACCGACCTATATTAGAGCGGTAACCGAATGCCAAGCGCGAGACGTCGCTTTCCATTTCATTATCGCCGACCAAGCGAGAGAACGCGAAGTCCGCGTGTTCGACTTCCGCCGCGCCGCATAATTCCTCGCCTAATTTCACGACGCGTCTTGCCAGATTTAATTTCGGGCGGTGGTCGCTCGCACGGTGCCTGCTCAGGTCTGCCGCGGCGGCCTGACCGCAGTAACCGAAAGACCGCGAGCCCTCGGACGCGTTTATGGGGAAAATTTAAATTGAATCCGTGGAAGTTACGATGCACGCGGGCTCTGTTTCGCTTGGCTGGTAGAATCGTTTTGGCTTTCTTTTAAGGTTTACTCGAAAGAAAATGAAAAGGACGTTTCGTTTAGGGTTAAAACACAATGATGTTCAAAGGAGTGTGTTTGAGATGGTAATTTGAATGCTATAATTAAAGTTTAATGGAAACCTTGTTTCTTTTTTCTTTCTTCAAACTAATCCGTTTATCTCTTGCGACCCACTCAATTACTTTTAATAGGATGATGGTAAAATAAAAAGAGGGTTGCATTTAAACATAATTTTTCGTTAATTTTACATCACAACACAAACCTTTTTTTTTATAAGTCACTTAAAAAGAAAGAAAGCCCTAAGTTTAACGAAACGTATAGCTTTAATCTTGCTTACAGCAACTTTTTATTCATTTATAGCTAGCAAGGGGTCTATTGCTTTGGCAAGCTGACTTCAATTATGAAAAACAAGCAGAAATATCGTAATTATTTCCTCGTGATTCTATCTCAAAATATTTTCGTGTTGTACACCCTCATCTAACATACCAACATAATTTTCTTTTGTAAAATAATAGGGGGACAGCGCCTTGGAATAATAGAACTATATTGCACCACCAAATCATTCGGCGAATGAATCTAGCTGCATATTTCGATAGCTAAGTTACCATTCTCAATGTAAGCTACAAAGAGAAAAGTAAAAAAAAAAGGTGTGAGTATGTCTGCCTATGGTGAAACCTCGGAATATATGTTCTCCACCGGATCACTAATTAATAATAACACCACAGAGTGTTGTTACATTGGTGATATGGTGCAAGGCACTCGTTAAAGTGGAAGGGGATTTTAATTTATCAGGTAACCAAATAAGTTCTTGCGGTTTTTAATGGTTTTGATGCGGTTTTTGATGCGGTTTTTGATATGGTTTTTGATGCAGTTTTTGATGCGGTTTCTGATGGTAAAATATAAATGTCAGGAGAATATGGAGGGTGTGATAACGTCTCTCAGTCAAGTTCAGAAATTTTTTCCCGGGTCACCCTTGCGATAGGCGGCCTGGCGCTACCCTGTAATAATACCGTTTTCTTCCGATTGATCAGCTGTTTTTGGATGAGTGCTAGTTGTACTCGCTGAATATGTTCACAATACAAATTAGCAGTGATGGTTTGACCCCTTTCCAAAACTCATAATTAGCAATTCCTTTTGTTGTCCACCAACAACTTGTTTAGGTGCAAGGAAGCTTTGGAAGTGTGTGGTACCGGATCAGTAGGTGATAACGAATGACACGAACCCTTAGAATTTGAGTACAATCTACACTTTTCGTCACAGGTTAATAACCGATCAAGATTGATTCATTATTGTTGTGTAAAATGTTTACCGAACAAATGGTGAGACGGCTTAATTTGTTACCATTTTACAATTTATATCGAACCCATTTGTTTAACTTCCACCTCCTTCCTAGCTGATGAAGGTGCAAACGAATGGTTTCATCACTCACATTGGACGTTTCTGCAAGCTCTAAGTACGTTGTACTGTAATTTTCCTCTAGAATCTATTGAATATGCTCGTTGTTAATGATCTTCATTCTCTCAGGGCTCGTGCTTCATCGGTTGAGGTGAGATCTCCCGAAGAAAATCTTTGGTGGTACAAAAAGGTGCTGCTCGATCAGTTACGCCATAATCTCCGGATGCGGTACATATATTTCGCGTCGCTACAACAGCAGTGGTATCAAGTTTGTACTCATAGAGTAAACAACCTCGAATTAAAGTTTTATTCGTTGCCATTTTCAATTATTTAAAACTAGTAATTGAACAAAGAAACAAAATGTGTATGTATCCGATAAAAGAAGGATTCATACTAAAGTGGATGAAAGATAACAAACAACTTCTATCGATCAACAGCGTAAAAAAATATTCACCGCACTCTACTTTATACAAAAACCGCACCATCTTACTTAGTTACCTGATAGTTCTACAATCAACAACAAATTTTCTATAGCATTGAAAATGTTATAATGATTATAAAAATAGTGTTCTTGACCTCCATTATGATTCGGTTAAAAATAATACTTCTTAATTTTTAATTTCATTAAAACGAATCAACGGAGATTTTTATTAACTTATTATCAAAAAATCAAATCATATAACTAGAAACTCTATCTAATTGCGTCTTATTTGCAAGATAAGCATCCCATGAGATTTTGCGCAGGGAAATGGAATTTGGCAAAATATATGGTTCTTGCTGATTCATATTCTGCCATGGTTTTTCGTTTTCCTGGTGATAAACCTAGCAGTGAATAGTCTCTTGTATCATGTACGATTTACAGGAAAGAAAAAATATCGTTTAATTACAGTCAACTATCCATTAAAGCTATGTGGACGAGCACACGAGGGAGAGATTTGAGGAAAAAAGTTTGCTGCTGTGTTTTACTTTATATGTGGTTATATCGGCAAAATATTTTCAACTTTTGTCAAAATTTGAAAGATTTGTATATCCTTCCTTTACATGTTATTGAAAATAACTGCTATTTCCTAAAAGAGAAAGTTCTACGTGTCAAATACTTTCAAAAGAACCACTAGAAGTAATACAGAGAGAGCGGAAGTACATCCCTTTTAGGACAGTGTGCTATAATATAAAAAGTAGTGCACTTTATTTATTTTTTGTAAAGCCTAACTGTCAAGCGCAAAACATACTGGATTAAGGATCAAATAACCACGAATCATAGCTGCAGTACTCTCAATTGAACAACCGACTTTTGACATTTGACAGATATATAGATAGGTTATGGTTAAAATAATAGGAAAACTATCAACACTAAATACAACGTCAAAACGACAAATGTCAGGTAAGTGCGTTGACAACTTACCTTACCTATGCAACTGGCAACGCTGTAATTGAAGAAATCCTACGCGAACGGAATGTCACGAGATTTGACTTTACTATGCATTTGCTGAATGTGAAGTTTTGTTTGGTTGTGTTGGTAAGATTTTAGCATTATTGCTGTCAAAAGTCGGCTGTTTCGTTGCGAGAACTATACACCAGATGTAATTTCTCTAACTTTAAGTGGACTACATCATAATAGGTTATCATTAAATTTAATGAGTATAGAATTTTCATAGAAAATTGATAAACTCATTTTAAGTTGACTACAAATGTCATAGCGTATTTCCAACCTGCACGAAAATTACCAATTTTTACCAATTTTACCAATTATTATATATCAGAAAAATGGCAAGTTAGAAAAAAAATAGACCTGTCATATGACACTCGTTCTTTAATATACTGTTATTCTGTTTTTTTCTAATTAGGCAACGTAGTATTTATATTTATAATTCCGGAATAATATTTTAATGTAACCTGATACAATATTATTCAGATATGTAATATTAAATACATATATGCTATACTAAATATAATTATACATGAAAATTATTACTTAGGTAAAATCTCTCTCCATTCCCGACAAACAGGCCCGCAAAAGACAAACAAATCTTGAAGGATTCAGTAATTTCCCACTCTAAACACACATCGTGGAGTCAAGTGTATAATCTAACAGTATACAATAACGGCAGCCAAGTATGCCTTTGAATTTAGTCTGGAAAAATAAATAATCCTCTCTGCCGATAAGAGAGCAACTATAATTACCGTCACCTCTATTTGCATATGTCTGTACAAGATACATAGATAAATTCATAAGCAAACCAAACGAAACCCTTTTACCTACATTATTGTCTTCGTTTATTCACTAAAATGTACTGATTGCAATGAATTAGTTAATACAGACATAGGAACCTTTATAATTTATAGTGACTGCTATGCTTCGTTGGAATGCTTGGGACTACACATGTATTCCGTTGTATATTTATTGTTGGATATTTCGGTTTGAATGATGTGATTGTAATCTTCTCTCAGTGTTTTGTCTGCCCTATAACAATGCTTACTCGTATTTACCTGGTAGTATTTGTATTTACGGTGTTTATGTAAGGTTTTTGTTGATTGTTAGATTGAAAGGAACAGTACATTAACTACATTCACTCGTATGTTATACTCATATATTTGTTAATAACTTTTGCCAAAGTATAAATATTTGTTATTAGTATATTTTGCCGGCAGTAAGGCGGAAGAGGATCTACTAAAATATCTTATCTGTTCGTTTGCGTGTATATCTTAGATGAATTAAGTGTTAATATTAAATATTATGTTGGTCTATTAATTAAACGGGGTCACTACAATTATCCATACTAATTACTGAGTAATATATTTATAATAAGACGGAGTGGACTAAGGAGCTATTGGGCGTTTTTATTGATTTATATAAAAGTAAGCTATGAGACGTCTATTAGAGCAGTCTTGAATAAATATATTTCAATAAAATTTTGCAAAATTGGTTCTATGTATGAAGATCTTCGAACGACATAAATTTCACCCCATCCAACAAAAATAGATGGATCCTCATAATATTCTAATATTGTGGAAAAGTACTTAAATATACTTACCTATAAAAAAAAGTAAACATAATAAGTTGCAGTGTGACATATATTGCCATGGATTTTGCCCATGGCTTATATCTACTTCTACTTTATCAAACACACGTTGATCCTATCTAAGACATGCTGACTTCATTGATTAATTCGCACGGAGATTGAAGATCTCCATCTTGTCCATCCAACTTGTTTGATCTGGTCTATATATGTAATACATAGAGAAGAGGGTCAAGAATACCATCTCGGGGAACTCCTAATTGTATGTAATAGCTGTTGGGGATATGGCCGTTGATTTTCGTTTCAAATTCACGTTGGATTAAATATAATATTTTATAAGATATTTTCTGGCTTTATACAGACTTATATAAAGAAAAGGCGCTACGGCCTTTATTTGTAAGTCGATTTTAATAATTGAAACGAAAAATTAAATGGCTGGATGTAGGCTAGAAGATGAGCTGATAAAATTATTTATAGCCCTTAAGCGTTTTAACATTTTTGGGCTAAGTTTTTTTTTTCTTATTAAACTATACTTTTTTATGATTCTGTTGGAAATTTTTCTCTGAAAACATAACAAGTATACTTTTACATAAGAAAAAATTCAAAAAAAGGAGCAAAATAATTATTTAGTAAGAGTAAGAGTACCACTAGCATCGGAAACAAATAACGAGCACAAAGCGTTATTCAAAATTTATTTAGAAGCTAAAGAAAACAAAATGGAACGAAAAAAAAAGGTAGAAAACTATGTTTTCTTCTCTCCTATGCTTAAATTCTGATCCATTTTGTGTCAAAACGTTGGCGGCCTCTTTGGGTAACATTTCGGCAGAAACTCTCTGGCAAGCTACAGTTATTTTATTTCATAACTGAATCTAATCTTCTGGAGGCATATACAGGGTGCGGCAGAACCGACTAAGCAGTTTGAAGAGATTCCTGCTCGAGCTATGGTGGGGGGAAGCAGTCGCGCGTAGCGTCTCCTAGTTCCGTTGGTGATACCATTTCAGTAACCAACATGGTTTGGACAGGAGGCTTTGCCGTGCGGACGTATTTTGAAAACAACCGATCTGTCATCTCAACTCAAAGAGCTTTTCGGCGACGGTTCAACATTCCGCGCAACAATGCCGTTCCTAATGCGAACACAATTCGGCCCTGCGTTCGGCGGTTGGAGTAAACTGGTCCCACACTAAGAAGAGATACACATGATCGACGCGGATCCATCAGAACACCAGAAAATGTGCAGCGGGTGAGAGCAGCAGTTGAATGATCGCCAAGACGTTCTGCACGAAGGCATGCTGTTGCATTGGAGACGTCAGACCGCAGTTTGAGGAGGATTCTGCATTTCAATTTAAAGTTCCATCCCTACAAAATAACAATACTTCAACAATTGATCCCAGTAGACTACGTCAACCGCCGAAATCTGTGTGAGCAAATGTTTGCACAGATCCTTCCGGAGGCAGTTTTCTTCGGTAGCGACGAGGCACATTTTCAACTTACAATTAGTGGGACTTTGAATAAACAAAATTTTCGCTACTGGGCTGAAAATAACCCCCAAATTATTCATGAAAACTCTTTATATTCCTCTAAAGTAACAGTATGGTGTGCCGTATCACAATTTGGAGTGATAGGCCCGTATTTCTTTGAGGTGGAAGGCGTGACCGTGGCCGCGAATGCCGCACGTTTAATGTTGAAAAATTTTCTGCAGCCTAGAATGGAAGAAATTGTTAAACAAGAGGAATTGGGGGACTTGTGGTTCCAACAGGATGGGGCTACAGCTCACACAGCCAGAAGTTCGCTTATTGTTCTGAGAGAATTTTTTCCAAGACGTCCAGTCTCTTTGAGAGGTGACTTCTTTCTTTGGGAATATTTGAAGGAAAAGGTGTTTAAACATCGCCCTCGTACCCTAGCAGAGCTAAGGGAGCGGATTATGGAGGAAATGAACACTATGCCCTGTGATGTGTGTAAAAGAGCTTTTCAAACCTTCAGATATCGTCTACAACAGTGCATTGCTGCTAACGGGCGCCATTTTAAGCACATTATTTTCAAAACCAAATAAAAATAAAATGGTATGTAACACTAACTTCGAAAATAAAATATTTTTTTCTCTATCAACCCTGATTTCTTTTTTATAACTCCTCAAAACTGCTTAATTGCTTCTGCCGCACCCGCAAGATATCCGCAAACAAAGGTATCCATTGGAGTAAGATCTGGCGAAAGTGCTGGCCAAGGAATGGACCCATATGTCTATATGTTTTTCTTATAAGACACCTTGTACATTACATCTAATTAAATAGAAATGAATTAGCATTGCAATTTTACAACACAATTTTTTTGGTGGTAATATCAACGTTAAAACCGTTAAACCGAGTCTTTTCATTTTCCCCCCTCTCGATCCTCGGTTTCTATTCATGCCATTTTCCCCACAGAATTAATATCGTTGATGTATTGAGATGTTAATTAATCATTTTTTGGGAATTGCTGTCGGTCTCGGCCCTATACATATATGGATCGGTTAGAATAAACGACTGCGTAGCGAAGATTTCCGCACACTCCCTTCAACCATCCTCGGCGTAGAAGGACGCGCTCTTATCCAAACGCACGTTGCGTTGCCCATCCTAATAAATCTGCTTGGATGTTGACACAGTGCGTCTGGAACGGGAATTACTATAATTGCGGGGCCCACAAAGCCTCCCTCGCCGTAAATTAAACACAAACAACTGGTTTCTGCGCCTGTGGTACCCCGATACTCTTCGCCTATTGTAATACATATACTGCCGGCGCGCATATAAACTGTCAGTGTGACCGCCAGCATTGTTATAATTATTAACGTAAACACCTGCTAACCAGATCAAGAAAAGGCATGATATGCACGTCTCTCTCTTATGTACATCCCTCTAAGTTTGTGAACATATGTATTTAAGTACTAGATGGGGGATTCATTTTGCAAGAAACATTTACATACAGGGTCATTCTGACATAGATAGATAAATAGATTCAGTGTAATGTAATATTACATGTTCAGTACATTTGTACAAATCGTATAGAACACAATATAAAATATTTAAAAAATATATACGCAAATGCAAGATTATATAGAAAGTATATCATAAGGACAGAGTATATAAACATCAGCAACAAATAAACATATACTAAGTTATGGTACAGTTTAGAAATTCATCAATCGTGTAGAAACCGTTATTCAGCAAGTATCTTTTCAGTGTTAGAGCGAACTGACTTTTCGGAAGGCACTTCATACTGTGAGGTAATTTATTGTAAATTTTTGTACCTCAGAAGTCATTATACTTCTGTGTTGTTTGTGTTTTGTGATATGGAACTCGTAATTCCGTCTTACTTCTGGTATTATGATCGTGGATATCACAGTTACGGGTAAAACGATTTCGGTTTTTGTGGGCATAATTAGCGATAGTGAGAATATGTGTTCCAGCCAAGCTTAGTATTTGTGCGCTTATAAAGGCGTCTTTGCATGAATCAGTTCTTTTCAGATCGCACACAATTCTCACAGCGCGCTTCAGTAAGAGAAATATGCGCTCAGCCTCCGAAGACATACCCCAAAGTCGAATGCCATAAGTCGCCACACTGTGGAAATTAGCAAAATATGCCATTTTTGTTACTTGATAAGTAGCGATTTTTTTTATTCGAAATAAACTGTATATTGCACCATTTAGTTTCTTTGCTAATCGAGCTATATGCATGGACCATGTTAGCTTGCTATCTATGTGCACCCCTAGAAGGTTCATTTCGTTAGACACTTCTCTCTTGCTAAGTGTAAAGCCTAGGTGTTGCGTTTTAACGATATTGAGTTTCAGCTTATTTGAAGCAAACCACCTATTAGCCTTACGTAACATTGCATCTGTTTTATGCCAAAAGTTGTCCTTGACTAGATCTTTTGTTATCAGAGAAGTATCATCTGCACATAAACATATAGAGTCTGCTGATACGTTAACTACTAAATCATTAAGTTATATAATAAGTAGCAAAGGGCCTAATATTCACCCTTGCGGGACGCCACGTTCTAACTCCATCATAGGGGATTTATTTGAGTCAATATCCATTGACTCCATGTATTGCTTTCTATTTGTTATGATAATAAATTGTATGAGTTCCCACGGATACCATAATAATGTAGTTTGTCCAGAAGGACTCCGTGATTCACGCTATCAAAACCTCGACTTAGATCACAGCTTGTCAATCGGACATATTCTTCATGATCTATTGCAGCTAGTATCGTGCTCATCACCGCGATCAATCCTGTTGCCGTGGATTTTCCCTACTAAATCCATGTTGAGCTTGGGTGATGATGCTGTCGAGGAAGTTATTTAGTCTATTGCAAATTACTAATTCAAATACTTTTGAAAATGCCGGTAGTATGGATATGGGCTTATAATTTTCTGGATCATGAATATTTCCCTTTTTAAAAATTGGTAAGACCTTTGTGATCTTTAAGTCGTACGGAAAGACTCCTTCCATAAGACAGTTGTTTATGATCATTACTACCGATTTATTTAGACTCGGGGCAATAGCTTTTAATAGCCTACTGGAGAATCCATAGTGATCTAAAGTGTTTTTGCATTTGATCTTTCTAATTATTTCATTCACTTTAACAGGTGACTGGTCCAAAGTAGGGCGAATTCCATTTTAATGGGAAACGTTACCAGTTTGGACGTTTTAAATTTTTTGTTTCAAAATATAATAATAGATAACAGCAACAGTCTTTAATACCCAACAGGATGAACCCAATTTCGTGACATGCTTATATTATATCCATAATGAAATAATACATACTTCAGATTTAAAAAGAATGACATTTATAAAGTAATAGCAAAGTAAAGAATAATCAACTCAAGACGAGGAATTTTCGTAGAAGTCAGCTAACACTAGCATAAATATCATTAATTAATTTATTGGCATGTTATTCACTAGCTCTCACGAAAATTTGGCACACTGAATGTCTCTTCTCGCATAGAGGGAATTCATGTTGTCTAATATTGTAAAATGCATCTGGTATTTATCTTTTTTCTTTCGTTCTCTTTTAATATTCGCCTTGGTGGGAAAACAAATTTGCGGAAAATATACACAGCTGCATTTAAACAATGTGCTCACTCGTTTCTAGGATACATCTATGTACTTTCGTAATCAAGAGCCCGGAGCTTCGGGGGTAAAGCCATCCGTGCGCGTACGACTGTACGTCAGCAAGCATTCTGAACGGGTAAACAAAACTTTATTACAATGCACTTACCCTAATAAGTTGTCGTATGCTGTGGTCGGGGTGTCATCGGGCGAAAGACCAAAGAAGCATCTCCTGTAATCAAAGAAGAGGAACAGTTCTTCGTTTGATGTTGCTAATGAGAGACATTAGCATTTGTTGATTTAATCTCTCATTGCAAGGTGTGACGTTCTTTTGCTATTTTTAAAACTACGAATTCGAACAATAATTATTGCTTCATTTTTCGCAGTATAGCAGGCACGTCTATCATCGTCTAAAGACCACGGAAAACCGATAAACACATTAAGATTGAATTTAATATTGCTACCACCGCTCGACTTATGTGTGGATGCCGGCATTTCCCCGTATCACGGCTCGTCAGCACACCTATGATCAGGGGGACTAGAGGGAGGTAGTAATTCTGACGTCAGAATTGGTACATCCGTGACGAGGCGTGATACGGCGAAATGCCGGCATCCACACATAGATCGAGCGGTGGTAGCAATATAAAATTCAATTTTAATAAGTTCTTGGTTTATTGAAATAAGGTGACTTATACGCTTGATCTGACGAGTAAGGCGTTGCAATAGTTATTTACCCCTTTTTTTCTTGCATTCTTATACACAATCTCTAGGAAGCTGTAGCATAAGCTCCAAAAATCTTCCCAGCCACAATTTAACAAAATATTTTATGTTACCTTAGATATTACTTCAAGATTGTGAACAATACAAAAACGTATTTTAATTTTTGATATTATAACTGAACGATATGCGTGTTTGTTATATAAAATGCACGCTGCCTCAACTTACCTTTCCAAACGTCCCATTTTTTAAGCACAATTCCATTTCTGAAATATTTCGGTGATGTAGGCAAACAACGGCCCGCTTTAAAACTTAAGATCGTCCCATCATCTTCGCCTGACTATGATCCGTGTTCCGTTCTAGGGTATCTCTATGTATGATATCGCTTGCACAGCTGGTCAAACAGACCTAGAACACCGCCTGACAAATGTAGCCCATAAAGGAGCGAATATATAAAAGGGTAACGGCAACGCAGATAGCTGACTGCGAACCCGCATCCGTGAATGTGCCCCCATCTCGTCGACGAGTTCGGATCCCCTTTCGCAGAACCGTGTACATCGACGTACAAGAAAAAAAGGAAATAAGTTTCGTGTTGCCCGGGTGCTCTCCGACAATGGTTTTCTCTTCCACTCTTTTCCTCCATCTATTTTTGTTCTACTCTGTCTGATGTTGGCGCTATTCAATATACATACATCACCCTCGCGAGGGGCCATACTTATCTCCCGGTCCCGCGACGCGCCTTCTCTGTTTATAAAATGTCAATTCGAATGCGATTTAATTTATTTTTACTACCCCCTTAAATGGATTCCGTTCGCGTTTTTGTCTTCTTTTCGTTTGCAATATCGAAGTCGTATATTTGGGAAGGAAGACGGATGGAAACGAATTCCTTTACCTGCGATCACAAAACTGAATAAATTATTGGGGAATTGTTTAGACGAAAGGGGCGAATAAATTGGTTTCATTTTTTAGGAAATTCGCGATCATTTGTTATCTTCGTTGCGTTTCAGTACGTCTGTGGATTGTTGTGTTTCTGATTATCTTCCAACTATACGTCTTCCTAATAATATTCGCTATTGGATTGTTATTGTATTCGATTCGGCATATTGATCTCCATAATTTGAAATGGCCGCCATTGGGACTGTATCGATAGACGGTACTCGAGTAGCACGTAATTGAGTAACACAATAAACGCCACTTGCCATCTAAACATACCATCCATCCATACAGGCTGATGTTGGTGCAGGTACTGAGGCAAAGCGACTGACACGCACGGCAAACTACCTGCGAGACCGTGTTGGCAGATGTGAGCATATTCCAGATGATTGTCGTTGTTCTCATTAGTGACGAGGCACATTTACATTTATCGGGTTTCGTGAACAAACAGAAATCCTCGACAACTCACACAGTTAGCCTGCAACTGTTTGCTATACTCAATGTATGGTGACATCTCATGGCCGGCTGGGTCGCCCAATCTGTGCTGTTAGACATCTTTCTCTTGGCCATCTAAAGCCTGAAATCTTTTAACATTCAACTATTCGTAATACCATCGGTGCAATACTTGTGGAAATAATTGGAAGCGTAATAAACTTCAGTCTGTTACTGCAGAAATGCGTCATTGGTGAGAGCAAATGTTTGGACGATATCATCTACAAAACCATTAATGGCAAACATTCCTCTGCATAAAAATAGTGTATATTATTTACCAGACCTCTCTCTGGTGTTCATTCTTTTGCGGTTTCAAATCGGGAAGATCAATATGTTGAACCGTGTGTTATAACTGGGATGGCAGCGAGAGAAATCTTATTGCCCCAATCGAGTTTTCATCTAATGTACCTGTAAATATCGAAGTACTGAAACCTGAGTACAGAAATAATGCGAATGTAATAAGACTAAACAATAAACACTCAAGGAGTTTTAAGGCCGAGGTAGGAGTAAAGCAGGGAGATATGCTAAGATCATTACTATTTTCGGTGACCCTAGATGAACCAATAAAGGAGGCAAAGAAGAAAATAATAAAAATGACATTAAGATATTGAGAAATTGGACAGATACGACATAAATAATTTAATGTTTGCCAATGATATGACCCTATTCGCGAAAGCGGACGAAAAAGTATAATATAATCTCGAGGTGGTACATAAAGAATTGAAGATGATAAATATGGAATTAGATAAATAAATAAATATTAATAAACAATGGTTTATTGTCTAGTAGACCACAAAATTGCATAACACAAGTCACAAACAAAATCAATGGCAAGAAAACCAAAAGCATGATCTTGGCACAATATAGTCATATGCGGACAACAAAGAGAACAGATAGAACAGAAACCACAAAAATCTATAGTTTTAGTAATACAAGGGACAATGGCATAGTAGGATATGTTGAAAAATGCTGTGAGACCGACAATAATGTATAGCAGTGGAGCATGGACACTAATAGAAAATAAAAAGAAAGGCATAAACGTGGTAGATGTGAGAATCCTGAGGAAGATAGAGGAAAATGCGCAGGGATATAAGAAATGAAACACTTAGAGAAACTGTAGATAGAATCTGTAAATAGAAAAATTGTGGAAAACCAACTAAGGTGATTTGGGCATATATGTCGACTGCTAAACGAAAGGCTGCAAAGAAAAGTTTTTGAGGCAAATGTGTTAGGAAAGAATATTTGGGGAGGATCGAGAAAGACCTGGACAAACCCAAATAAGACAGAAGCATAGATAAATGGTATACAACGAAAAAAAGTACCGAGAGAAGCTAGTAATGGACAGAAACAGTTAGAGAGAAAAAATCAAGTTAAGAAAATAGCTTGATAGACCTAAATCAATCAACCCTTACCACTCTACGTAAGAAGAAAGACTCTACAACTAGGTTTCCATACTCAATGGAACCTACAAAGGAAAAATGTGTTAGACTTAGTATTTTTGTATTTCTTGGTACTTTTTCTTTATAGGTTCTATTGAGGATGGCAACCTAGTTGTCGAAATACGTATCTACAGTCTTTCATTCATTGAGGTTGTAAGGGTTTTTTTTGTTTTAGGTATCCTATAACTTTATAAAATAATCTGACTCCAAGCAGCCTTGCACTTCACGGTAAAACGGCAGACGAGTAAGAAGAAGATTGCTAAAGCCCAAACGATTGCATTTAAATCATTCGAAATATTGTACTAATCTTTGTGGCGTTGTAAGAGGTTCTACAGTCTGGATTTCAGTTTAATAGAATCATCATCCGTGCAGCGCAGTTCTGGTGATCATTTCGACATTGCAGAGGACATTGGCTACTGAGCCACCACGGACAAAAGCTTCTATCCCAAGCAAATATCATTCGCTGAATTTCTCAATTGAACTATACGCTAGTTTTGATTCAAAAAAATTTCTATTGCCGAACGTGAGTAAAGTTCTTCATTCAAATCATTTTTATCAAACGTTTAAGTTTGTTACATTAATTCAATGTTAGAAGTCCCTATTTTATCTCCAGTCATTTACTTCCGACCATAAAACAAATGCTTGTGTTGCATAATATCTTTCCTCGCTATATACAGACCGATAAAGACATTTGCGGCTACCCACTCGCCCGTACAAACGTCCGCATTTACGGGGTTCGGACCCTCGATATTCCGTATCGCGACCCGAATCATGAATGGCCAACTCAGTTCCGGTAGCGCTCAACTTCTGTCGACAAATGAGTTGGCGACGTCTACCCGATCGTCAAAGTCCTTTGAAGTGAAAGGACGGATGGCGTTTGCCTCCACCTAATCCGACTCTGAAACGCCGGTAATTGAGTTTTAAGCTTTCGATCCGCGGAACGGGACTCCAGGGTATAAGGATCAAAGTCAATTTGACGTTTGAATTAAAATCTAATGATTTTTTTGGTGGAGATTCATACCTTAATAGTACAGAGGAAGTATATATATGAAGACAGCGGCAAAGTATTTGCATGTATTCATAATAGAAGATTGCTAATAAACTAATACCTACACAGTATCGGGAAATCCACACCACACAAATTGATTTAATAAAATTCGGAACATATGTTTCAAGAGCACGTCGGCTCTGATTGTCAACCAATTCTCGAATAACGAAAGTTATATCTAACATGCATGTTTAAAAAAGGAAATTTGTACATCTATCTCTATTTATGGTCGCACTTATCCTAATATATCGGAAAAAATCTGCCTGACCTGAATAGCAAGTAGTTGTTTATTTATGAGCGTAGGGCGTGCAACATCTGTTGGCTCGCATTTTAGAAAAAAAATATACAAAATGTCCCTTTTCTTTCTCGGTCAAAATATTCATTAAGCTAGAATGTTCTAGAATTCCTTTTTCGCGATTTAGCAAGTTCGATCCTTTTTTAATATGTATCGTTTCATACGCGTCTAGTTCTCGCGGCGATTTTACGTTTCTTAACAATTTCAAATTATCGGAAATAATTCGATGATTCGTTTCAATCATGTGTTGCACTACACTCGATTCTGCTGATCTGTTATAACGGTAATGGGCGATATGTTCTTTAAACCTCGTTTCTATAGCTCTTCTTGTTTGTCCAATATAAACCTTATCACAGTCGGCGCATGAAATCTCATAGATTCCTGACCTTTGTTTTTGAGAAGATATGTCCTTCGGATTTCCCAGAAGATTACGTAACATATTCCGAAAAGTGAACGCGACTGCCAAATTTTGGTTTTTAAACACACTATTTATTCCTTTTGTGATTTTATGAAACGGCAATTTAACAAATTTCTTTTCTCGCGGTTCTATTGACTCTAAGGTTGTGGAATTTATCAGAAATTGTTTGTATTAGAATTTCTTGAGCGTTCTTTTGACATCGGTAGAAGAGAAACCATTGTAGATTGTATATCCTTAATGTATTTCAATTCTTTATTATATCTATTATTATTCAATGGGAATTTTACTAATCTATTAATTAAGAAATTGATCGCGGTCATTTCTTATTGCTCGCAGTGATTTGAATCAGCCGTTATGAACCTTCTAGTACTAGTTTCTTTTCTATAGATGTCGATTTCTAGTTTATTCTCGCTGTTGAAAACTATTCGAAAATATAATTTAATAATTGGCTTTTGGCCCCTAATACCAAGAATATTACCATCTTTAAATATTGTAATCATTTCAGAAGGCTATCTCCCAGAGAATCTGATACTGTGAATAACCTAAAATCCAGTTATAAGTTTGTTGGTTGTAAGTTCTGGAAATTCGTTCGACTAAAAGTTTCACCCATATAATGGATTCCTAAAGGTTCCATTAACCTAATGTTGTTTGAATCGTGAATATTCCTTCATGAAAGGTGCAACTGTGCTTGCGCCGTTCTGCATTGATTGTTCTTGTTTCCATGGAAAGTCTTAGCTGAAGTGTAAAAAATTAATAAAGTACCTGAAAGTTTTGGTGCAGCTTTTGGAATATAGAATAGAATAGGGCACATTTACAAAACGAATACCAATGCCGCGAATCTGTTGTAGTAGAAATTATAAATAAGACAATTGCGAAATGCCACAGCTCAATATTTGGAATATTTATTGCCCCATATTGGTCATCGATTCTGAATGATTAATACTATGATGCAATGAGCTTTTATGAGTAGGTACATTTAATTATATTTTACAGTAATATTGATTGCTAACGTTACTGATGGTGTGCTGCAGTTTGTAAATTCTAATAAACATCACGAATTCCAATTTTTGGATTAGAAAAACTGAAAATTTGATGGGTGATATTGTTAATTATGAAAAATTATCTACGCGTTTTTGAGTATGAAACATGTAGAATAAGCGTTCCCTGGAGAATTATTTTTTACATTTATATTTGTGATCACGCCAGGTGTTTAGTAAACATAAAATTTAGGTTACTAAAAAAAGTTGAAATGAAAAGCTGGGAAATAATATGTCTTTTTAACTTGTGTGAGGTATTTACATTAGTATCTAGTAGCATCAAAAGTATACGAATGTAAAATCCATGTTTACAAATGACACACGTAGAAACACAACAAATTCCTGACTCAGGTAAAACAGAAACATATCAAATTTAATCTGATGTTTGCAGAAATTCCAATCCTTTGTAGCACGTTGGTTAATTAAAAGTGCGTAACAATGATTGCGTAAAAACCCCAACATTAATTAAATTCATTCCTCTTTTGTTGGGCGTTGTTGCCTTTTTTTGTGCCGATATAAAATCATTGACATGAAGGTGGCTTATGTTTGTCAAAGAACATTTATTGTATGTGCGTACGAAGCATTTTTTATTTGTTATTAAGCATAATTATCGTCAAGGCGATTTCCGCGGGTGTAAAATTACTCACGCAAGCAAAAATATCAACATTCTCGCTTATTTGTCCCTAAAAATTGTTTGCGACGCCATAGCGGACGAGATCGCAATCTTAGCAGGGGGAAAATCGAGAAATCCCTAGCAAAGATTTACAAAGCACTCTAAACCACTCTATTGTAGATCCCGTGATTCCTAAGTACTCGTCAATACTTTTTTTTTCAAGAAAAGATTAATCCCATCCCATTATGTAACATATCAAATAAGAAGCACGCAAGTATTGTTTCAAATTTTTCAGAAAATATAAGCCGAAAATATTAGTTTTACAGCTTTGATCAGTTCACCTTGGTGAAAATGACAAAACCAAAAAACGGAAGTGACCAAATCAACACCACTAAATAAAATAGGCAAGTGACCAACATTCACTGTTAAAATAACATAACCTCTTTGTTTTCTGTTTATAAATTATTGAAGTTTGTTTAAACATAACTATCATACGACCAGAGATAATTATATACGTTCGTTCATAACTTCCTAAGATAAAACAATACAAAATAAGGGTAACAATCATCAAATTATTACAACAAATAAAAAATAATAACATACTACTACTATATCTTCTTCAGAAGACATAACTCTACGGATTTATACGTATATACGTTTACATATGTATAAACATATATAATGGTAAATCAAGAGAAAAATAAAATTAGAAACATAAGCACGACTTGCACTATCTTGAGCTAAGCTTTCCCATTGCGAGAAACCGCAGGTATACATAAGTGGCCAATGTTGCGAAAACGCAACACCAAATTTATCAGTAATAAATCCACTTCAAAGTAAGGTGATAAATGTTTTAGTGTTACCACAGAACTATGAGACCCTTCCAAGATAATCTATGGACAAATAAACATCCTTTTGTAAAATCAGGGGAAGACATAGGAAATAATATATTAGAGCGTCCAGCTCTCAAAAAAGGTCAAACTTTAAATTTTTGTTTCTGATAAACTCGTGCGTTATTTCTTGAATCTAAAATTACGTTTATATTGGTAGTACTTTACACTGTCATCACCCTCAAATAAATCATTTACAGTATGACTTTACATGAACAAAAAAATATATATATACACTGTGTTGCGTTTTCGCAACGTTGGCGATTAGTGGGTAAAATCAATGAATTTAATTTACTATCTTTCTGTCCTATTTTAGCAGTGGAATTGTTCTTCAGTGTATTTGTTCTTAGCAAGAAACAAACAGATATTTAATCTTAGAACTTATGATGCTATTTTCACCCTCATATAAACAGTCTGTAGTTTCATTCGAATGATCCCTTCTTGAGTTTTAAATAATACGATTTTTAAATTTACATCGTTTGCAATGGACTTTTCGGAAGTTCTTACCAACCAATAGAAAGCTTAGTTTTCGTATCACGAGTTGATTCCGCATTTTTTGTGCTCTGTCTGTTCGGTGAATAAGGTATAGTTATTAAAATATATTTAATCAAAAACGTTAACTCTTAGATATTCAAAAAAAAAAGCACTTTCGGAAGAACAGGCTGTATATTTTCACATATTTTGGCGGAAAATAAGAAGAGCTGTATTGCTATCCGAGTGCTACGTCTGACATTATTTTCCTTTGTGGTTTTCTGATGAGGATGGCAACTTAGTTGCCGAAATACGTATATAGAGTTCTTTACTCAACAAGGTGGTAAGGGGTATTTTTAACTTAAATTTATTTTAAGCCACCGTATCCTATACCTACAAGGAAATATTTAATTGTTTTTTTTTAATTTTCGCCATCGCAACAAGAACAACAAATGCTACTAATTTGGTAGTTTAACCAACATCATACCTCCAATGATGACTTAATTTTGGACACGCTGTATACATTTTGCTATGGTTTATAAATTTTTGTGACATCGAATTTTTTTCCGACTTTTGTTTGGATAGAATTGTCATTTCGTCCAGTACAATTGTGTCAAACTTGAGTGCGACGGTTTGTTTTTTTTTTGTTTGTGTACGTACGAGTTTTTCCATACACAAAAAAAGTAGCGGCCCATCAAGCGACCATAAATAATCCATCGTTGACCGCTCACTGAATATTAAATTCGGAAGCATCGGACGAAGAGTGGGTCGGCGATGGTGTAGGTAAAATCTTCCCAATAAAAAATAAAAAGCGACCGAAGCCAACGTTTTTGATTCTCCCCTGATTTATCGACGTTCGCTTTTTTCCCGTTCCGGTCGAAAAAAATACCATCAGGGCCAAACGGAGCGAGTAGTCGTCCGTAAAACGCAGGGACGTCACGTTTTACGAATGAATTGGTCTTTTGGCGCGGCCTAAGTAGATTAAGTTCGGTTTATTTCGTATGGACTTTGTTTATTCGTCGCGGAGTGAACACGGCGATAATCGTAGGTCCCCCCTTTTGCCATTAAACGGGAGCGCTTTTAAACCGTGGCGCAATCCCCAATTACGCCACGTCACCAATAATTATCGAACTTAGTCATCCCGTCAGTTAATTGTTACTAGCGCGACGCCAATGGGAAACAGAAAGGTGTTTTAGCATTGACATGCTATAGCCTTTTTTAGAAGAAAAAAGGGTACGAGAGAAGCCTTTTACATTTGGGGAATAGAGAACAGAAACTAGAATTAATCATAGTACATGGCTTTACTGTTTTTCAAAAATTCTCCATGAAGATCAATACACTCCTGCAAGCGCTTGAACCAGTTTTCGAAGCTCTTTTTCCACTCCGATTGAGGTACTTCCAAAATATGCATTTTGAAAGTATCAGCTGTTTGTTCAGACGTCGAGACACGTTGACCACGTAATTTTTGTTTGATGTGCGAAAACAAAAAAAAGTCATTGGCTTCCAAATCAGAGCTGTACGGCGGATGACCTATCAATTCAACTTTCTCAGTTGGCAAAAGCTCTCTTGTTTGAGCTGTTGTGTGAGAGCTCGCATGGTGGAGAATGATCCGTCTTCAGCGGTTGGTTTCCCTTATTTTTACGAATACTTTTGGCAAAGAGATGGTTGTCTACCATTCAGAATTGACCGTCCGACGTTGCACCAATGGTATAGTTGCCACATGTCCGGCTTTTCCGAAGAGACAAGCGACCATTTGTTTCGAAGTGTTTCGTGCGCGAACAACTTTTGTTGGATTTGGCTCATCTTCAAAGACTCATACAGGCGACTGCTGTTTACTTTCGGGCTCATAGGCATAGATCCATGATTCGTCACCTGTTACGATGTCATAGACATGTTTTCAAGTACCGTGATCGGATTTTTGGAGCATTTCGTTCCACCAACCCACACGAGCCTTTCATGACAGATTGTCAATTTATATGGAATCCAACGCGTGCAAATTTTTTTGACGGCCAAATGTTTATGCAATATTCAGTGTAAGCTGGTCCCACTAATACCCAAGGATATCTCTATTTCACGATACGCCATATGTGGATCTTGCAATATCAGTTCACGCAGAGCAGCAATGTCTTTCGGACGGCCTTCACGAAATTCGTCAGCGAGTGAAGCACGGCCACCAAGAGAAACTTAGAAGATGGGAAAGAAAGGTGCTTAAAAGGATTTTTGGTGGGCTTCACGATATGCAAGGGAATTGGAGAGTGATGGATATCTACAACCAACCAAACATAATTCAAAGAATACGAGGATCTCAGGCAGGCAGGAGTCGCGACATGGGAGAAAAGGGTAAAGGATAGGAAAAAGTGGAAATCCGTGGAGAAGACTATCGAAGCCATGGGCCTTTAAGGCCTGAAGAGCTGTTTTATATATATATATATATATATATATATATATATGTATATAAATTACTTTAATTAGTATTGTGTGTGTGTGGTCCCTAATTGTTGTAGGTGTAAATACCGTTTGAATTTATAAGAGTTTAATAATTATTTATTTTCATTTCATTTATTTCTCAATTTAAAATATTGTCAGTACTAACCGGAAAACAGAAACAATTCGGTCTATTTGGTAAAATATGCATTTTTTCTGAACATAAACGTTAGTTATGCGAATGGATGAAATTAATAATGAGAACAAACTAAGGTTAACTGTCTATTCCAAGTAATTCATGTAGAATGACGGAGAAAATTGCAGGTAATATAGGAAATAGGAATATAATATAGGAAACATTAGGAAACTACTGACTTAGAAAATTTAACGGGAATATGTAAAGCAAAATTATGCCCAGCGCAACAAAGAAGAGAATAGAGCAAAATATAACCACTTTTTCTAAAAGCAATGAATTTTTGTGTGTCATCAGGTAGCTAGTCAATCCCATTGCAAAAATGGTTTTCAAAGAGTCGCAAAATATCTTTAAATAGTTTTGTATAAAGTGTTTTGTTTCTTTTGATAATGGAGATGTTCAACAACTAATTAAATTATAAGAACATAAAACTTTTATGCGTTTAGCAAAAATCTCATTTTGCTATTATTATTGGGAAATTGATGCAGATAATTATTGTGATATTTTAGTTAATCTAGGAAAATATTTATTCTACTACGAGGGATGTCTGTTATATTTCGGGAAGAGGCGTTCCAGGTGCTGCAACCTGACAACTGACGCCTGTATCCTAAATTTCAGCCTTTTTGGCAGTATACTTACTGAGACATTTTGACGTACAAGCGATATTTGTGTTACTTAGAGTGTGAAATAATGATGTCCGTAGTACCGAACCATTTGCTCGTCAACACTTATATTTCTAGAAAAAGCTCCAAATTTAAGATATCGCTGGTTCATCATCTCTATTAGGGGACTTATTTTGAAACCTGGATCTGCTGTCTTATTAGTGAGAAGTTCAGAATTATCATTGAAGTGAAAGGAGACAAATACTTGCTATTGTCCATAATCCCCAAATGGGTATCGTAATAAAATGTTTTAATAAAATCATTTTTTCAAAAAACCAAGGGTTGAGGAAATAACGTATAGGTACCATAACCTCCAAATTATATATTTATGCACGATATTTGATTGTAATATAAAAAAAATCATTTCTCAAATAAGATAATTTTGTTGTGTTCAACTTACCAAATTTGTTTGATTTTTGAAAAAAAGCCAGAGACAGAACACACACTATCTGCTTCAAAAAATATCGATTTATAATGCCATTGAGCTGTCAGACGGTGGTTATATATCTTTCGCGCCAAGTGGTTTAGGGGAAAAACCAAAATCCCCAAATAGGGATTATGGTCGTTAATGAGATAATAAGGATGCTGATAGAACTTAAGAAGTTAATGTATAAATAATAAACAATATTTTTAATATTGTGTACTATTAGAAATGGAACAATCATCGTTTCGTATCGTAATAGAGATTATTTCCATCTGGACTTCGGACTTTATCACCTTCCCCGTTCAATGTTTACGAGATGAAATTCGAAAGTAAAAAAGCAAAGAGCACAACGACGCCAACGAGGACGACGACTGCAAATATCCTTCAGGACCTCACTTAATGCCGGAGCCGGATTGGAACAATTACTCTGATAAAGGGCTCGGCAGTCGCAAATTAAATCTTTGCCCGTTCGATTGTCGGAGATTATCAACTGATTTCTTTCGAAGGAGACGGCAGTTAGGGAACATTAGGAGCGACTCGTCGACACGGCCGGGCGAACAAAAACGAGGTGCCGAAGAAGGCGACGAAGTCGTTTGACGTCGAGAGTGACGACACCGTCCGACCCAGGAATAATTCTCGCCGATGGTCTACCGGATTTGAAAAAAAAAAAAGAACGACTTACCCGGACCGAACAGATCGATAGTCGGATAGCGCGGCAGGAATCCGCTGGCGCTATATTCACGCGTCAGGCCTTATCATGCATTCAAATAGCAGCCATCGGTGGTGCGGTGTCTGAGAATAAACCTTTTAGTATAATAGGATATTCGCTTGCGTTTTACATCTTCAGCGGACGTATCTTGTCCATAGTAGATTACTCATTCTTCTGAGGGGGAACGTTTTTCCCTCTCCCCACGTTCCATGAATTGGGAAGCGAATATGCGACGTTACTTCGTGAAATTTTCATATACAACTATGCGGGCTCGTGTTTTCGCATTCATGTTCTTTTAATGCGAGCCTCTCGTGTAGCCGTACCGGGAGCTCTTTTTCCTTTTGACGGTCTTTCTTTTTTTCATATACCTCTTTTGTTACAGTTCGCCTAAAAAGCGCCAACATTTTCGATGTTCTCCATTTTAATATTTTTATGAGGTCCAACACTGTACAATGGGTGAACCTGAATATGTACGTAATGTTAAATAAGTAAACAATGTTAATATATTGTAATGGTTTAGGGCGGAAAGACTTTTTGAAAGAACCGTAAATTTCTTCAAATATTATCGTTATTTAGATTAAAAAATGCAATACCGGAAAGAGAAGAACATCGAACATTATTCAGCCATAAAGAATGGTAGAGTCCCTGCATTATCTCATGAGATCGACTCAGTGACCGGTTTTCGTCTTAAAAAAGGGGTAAATATGGCAAGAGAATGACAGATATGCAATCAGACCGTTCTAAATATTTCAGTGACGAACAGCTGATCTATTATAGTTCCACATTTACTAGTAATTGCGCTAGTCTTTTGTCATTCATTTTGTTTGGGTCTTCTTTTGTAATCCGTGCTATTATTCTGTCATTTTCGTTGTGTTATTAAACTTTTTTTTCAAAACTAATTAGATTAATTTCTTTTACCTGAAGGTAAGCTAGCAACATACAGTAATATGAACACAGATGAAGTTATCCAAATCCTCGGCATACCCTTAAATTGTATACATCAATCAATAATAGATCCCCAAAATCAAAAGGGGTACCAAAAGAAGCCCTGGATGGTAGGCATCTGCACATGGTCGAAGTGTTGAGTTTATTACTCCACGATTATCTTACGTGATGCTCTCAAATCGAGCTAAATACTACCGTTAATTTTTATCCCAATATTCTCGGCGCGGATTTCCCATGGATATTTCAAACAATTTCAATTTCCAAAACCAATATTCCGCACAATTTAGCCAATAGTTGTGACCTCGACAACAGCGAGTTTATAAAAAAGCGAATCTTACGTGGCACTCCGCTAACTAGGCATGACTCTAGGTTTTATCGATTTTTGGTGGTGATATCGGATAACCGATCGCTATCGACCGCCGCGTCTAAGGTAACCGCCGCTAGATGGCCTTGCTACCCCAATTCACACGAATAAATATTTTATTTACAAAACTTGCGTAAAATGAGATCTTAGAAAATACGATTTTTACTTTTAATTTCTCTAGATTTGATTCAGAAATTTGACTTAATCCATCCTAGATTAAATCATATCAGACCTTTGGCAAAATTTCAAACCAGTATCTCCTATACATAGTTCCATGCATATCCCTATCTACAAATAAGGTCAGTTTAGCTCTACCTCCTTTGAAGTTATTTGACAGCAAAATATTAAGTATGTCAAGTTACATTGAAACATAAGTTATCATTATACAGAACGTCTGTTCACTCCCCAGAAATCGTCCATAAGTATTTTCCATCTGAAACGTACCTTTCCAAGTCTTTATGTTTACGAGTGTGCCTATTTTATCAAAAACACTATAAGAATCTGTTGAAATGCCACGAATATGATACTAGCGAATGCATGAAGGAAACTTTGCGAATTCCTAGGACTACTTTTGCCAGACTGTGCAAAGGTGCAAATACACAAATTTTAAAAGTGTTTCATCATCTTCCATCTACTCAAAAAAAGACATTCAAATGTAAACTAAAAACATGCCTGGGTAGATAAAAAAGTATTTCTATGATATCAGAGACTTTCTCTTAAGAGTGGTATTGATGACCCCTATATTTTCGTGAACTTACACGCGTTTTAGGAATTTAATTTATACTTCTGAACAAATAAAAACTGCTATCATGCAAAAGTTTCACCGAACTCATATTCATGACCCTAACAACCTAGAAATTCCCATCCTAATTTTCCATGATAATTTTCATGAAATTCATCGGGACATAGCTCGAACCGCACCTCTAAAACTTCGTAATGATCGCTCAAATCTTGCGCTGTGGATACGGCAAGATGGAGACGAATTCGAACTTATTATTAAAGGACATCCATCCCTTCCGGTGTACATACACAGGAGCTCTTCCCATACTGTCGCCTGGATTTACGTCATTACATCGACCGTAAGTCCGCGCATCGTCAATCACATTAATTAAACAAATATTAAATAGTTGGGTCCCGGAGTTCTATTAAACTTCCAGCTATGTTCGCCACATCGTCGGTTATTAAATTTAATGGAACGTCGTTCGTTAGATAAAACGAACCGGGTGACAAGATGGCGTCACAATGGCAATACAAACACCAACAATAATAATAATAACAATGTTTCGGACGGGCCTGCTGTGAATGTTGGATTTTCTGCGCATTTTTATCGTAATGTCAACAAAAATGATAAAAATGGTATTTGGTGTTACACATATCGCTAGAGCGTTTTATGCGAGATCATGTTTGATCACAAAAGAAGCGAATTTTACGCTGCACGTCAGGGGCGTAACTATGGCGCGGTCCGTAAACGTGCTCGTTCTTAGTATTGACTTGGTCTCCGACAGAGACAAACGTAGTGTTCACTACAATTTGTAAAACACAACTTACTATTTATTTTATTTTATGTACGCCTATGGCGCGCAGTTTTGCTTCCTTACTGATCATACTGGTTTATTGTGATGTAGTAATTATATTTTTTAATAGCGTTCGGTGTAACCTTTTTTCGATTAGTACAACTTTGTAGAAAAAAAAGGTTACTTCACTAAGCAAAATCGAAAGTAAACACTTCATTACGGTTCCCATAGTAAAAAAAAAACAGGATTACGTGTGAATTAACATGAAATAATAATAATTACATCCTCATTGTGAATGATAATTCATAATTACTACAAATTACGAATTATTACAAACAAAGCACTAGTTGGCACAGAGGAGAAAATCTACTGTCAACCATTGAATTAATCTTATTGATAGTGTGTATTCGATGACTTACAATTAGTTAATATGATTGTAGTAAAAGGTTGTAGATAGATATTACAAAATACAGATATAAGTAGGAATTACCAATTTTCACAAAACGAAGAAAAACAGCATTGATAATCGAACTGAACGTTAATATTACAGAGATTACAGATTCGGTTAAAATTTACGCACACCAAGGGAATAACGGACCCCATTAACACGTTTGTTCTGAGAGGATCGCAGCAAAAACTAAAAGATGACCTGGAATTTGCTATGTAAACAAGAAAATTACATATATTTAGTAATGATGGACAATCCAGACGAAAATAGGATTTTGAATACATTCTTTTAATGTATGCAAAATTAAAATTAAAAAAAAAACTGAAGGTATAAGTTTCAAATTATTTATTTGAGTGCCACTACAAATTTGTTTCACCATACTATGGCTTCATTAGGTGGATGAATTATGATATTTTATCCACCTGATGAAGCCATATACCTATATCTTCAGTTTTTTCTAAAGTTATAATGGAGTTTCAACAAGTATCTCTAAAATCTATCAATGAATTAAAATAAAAATTATTCAAGAAAGTACTGTACTCATACTATCAGGATAATACCTCTCAAGCTGACGATGGATAAACATCAAGAATCTTCTCTCCGCAATGCTTATGGGGTTTATATAACTCGCATAAATGGGGAACCAAACTAAAATACCATATTCCATCTAATGAGTGAAAAAACTAATGCTGACAGAGGTTTGAAGTTACGGAAATCTCTACCATTACGATAAATGAAGCTATATATTCTATAGTACTTCGGCGATAATTTGACCAGCCACAAAATGTGGCCAAAGAAAGACAAGTAAAAGTCAGAAAGTACCGCCAAAATCATTAATTGATGCAATTACTTGCTGCGCTATCCCTCAATCAGTATTGTATTGATAGAAGATAGTCGTACACGTTTAGTAAAGTTGATGGTAGGACAATAAGAGCCATTGAGCGATAGTTTGTTTTAAACCACATCAAAATCTGGTCAATATCCCCTTGGGCAGTCAAATTGAGGAGAAGATAAAAGCTTACCATGGTAACGTACAAAAGAATTTCACTGTTAATAGTATAGCGATGACATTAGTAAACAAAAAGAAGAAGAAGAAATTAAGATTTGAAGCTTCCGCTATGCCGAAGGGAGTCACATTCTTGATGGATTCCTATAATATATCTAAAGGTGCCTATTAGTTACGTACGTAAAGAGATGCTTCAAATAACTTTCCAACATTTGAATGAGCACGCACTGATCAATTTGATTTATGCTTTCTGGAAGTCCAGGCAAATACCTGACCTACGTTACCTATCTCCGACACAAGTTGCGTAAAACAGGTCAGGCTTGTGACTGCAAAACGCCGGGCACAAATCCATATTGGCTACTAGATATTAAACCCCTTAAAGTTGGTAATAGAAATTCAAAAAAGAGAATGTGTGGAATTCCTTTGGGAGAATTGCAAAATAAGGTTAATACCTGCAGATACCTAACCTAAAGATTATTCACAGTAATCACAAAGCGAAGTTAACTGGACATATATATCGAAATTGTTTAACCTTAGGAAAACACTATCTCAAGTTGTTTGGATAATATGGCATCGTCATTTCATAGAGCTATGCAAATGATTGGGCCATTATTCAAGAACTGACAGTGATGATCGTGGTCGTTCCTTGTGTGAGTGCTTAGCAATAGCGATACATGGTCTGGTAGTATCTCTTGTAACTATTCGTCTTAGGGTTGGTGCTCCTAGTTTAATGTTTTGTTGCAAATCTCCGCAAACATCTATAAACCGCAGAATGATCCCCTGCCTTCTCTGCCTAATGCACATTTGGCCGGCGAGTGCCTTGACTTTTACATGCTTTTGCAACGTGTGCTCCTTTACATATCACAACGGCAAAAACGAGATTGCAATATATTTTTGTATGATTATATTCCTGACAACAAGTACATACATTGTACAAGAGATTTCTTTTTACTGGAAGATTATAGTTTAATTTCCTGAAATGATAAAACATAGAAATTTGCTGGTAGAAAATTTGAGATATTTGCGACGAAACAAATAGATTTGGAGCAAATGGTTATAATTATAAAATTGTTCTTCGAAGTTTAGTCATTAGTAATTCTCTCTCTTCCAGTATTATTTTAATTAATGCTTTGACAGTAAATATATTAGTCCAAAATGGTTGAGGTTGACCTCAAAGATACTTCTAAATCCAACTTTACAAAACTGCCTAGGCATCGCTCGTTTTATGCGAGTGCCATAATGGCCATCAAGGGGCTGGCGTTTGTGGATTGATGGCGCGCAGATATCTTAGATTCACGTTCCAGTCATTAAAATGGGCATAAAGGGCCCAAGTAAGTAAAGTAAACGCTATAAAAAAATAATTACCCGCAGTCGGCGAACTAAGCGAATCGATTGGGCGCGCGCATAAATGTAGGTCACTTTAATGAACGGCTTTGCGTGTCATTAAATTTTCCCTACGAGTTTAATGAAAACGCAAATTATGGATATAAATTTTACACGCCCGTAATATTTCTTTTTTTTAATATTGCGGGCGTCGCCATTGCTGATTTATGATAAGTATTTGTCAATCGTACGGTACAGATTTATGTCGCACAAACACAACTTGATTGAAAACTATCTGAACGCCGGTTCGAATTTGATTTATACTAAAACGACCGAAGTGCACTATTTTTTATTTATTGCAGCAATAATCTAGAAAAGAAGGAAAACAAAATACAAAGGATGACAGAAATGATAGTCGGCGCGGGTTAAACATAGTAATCTCGAATAAATTCTCTTCAATTCCTAGAGACGATTTATCATTTATTTTATCTGTTCGTAGGAAACAGTAATAAAAGTTTTATTGATATTAATTCAATATAACGGTAAAACGAGCGCTGTCGGGCCTCGGTGCTTTCTTTCTGCGGAATTATCCGCCTCAAATCGATAGCATCTCTGGGTCGGAGACAAATATAAATCATAAATTCCTTACGATGAAGAATAGCTCGCATTCAGCCGTTCCAGGATAGCCATGATGCCACGTATGCAATTTACGACCGGAAAATTATTCAAAGACCACGGGAACTTTTATCTCGGGATCCTTGAATTTGTATTCGCATAGTGAAATTTTAAAAATTTCCATCTGACAAGTTTTACTTTTTTAAATAAACAATAATAATAAATAATTTTTAAATAATAAAAAGATGCGAGGCACTTAAAGGGCGTGATATAGAAGAAGAAGAAGTAACCCAAGCCATTAGAAAATTAAAGATTGAAAAATCCACAGGATATGATCACATCACTGGAGAGATGTTGAAGAATTTGGATGGTGATGGTATAGACTTTCTAACCCGAATTTGTAACAGGTGCTGGAATGAAGGAAAAATACCAAAAGACTGGGAGGTAGGAATTATTATACCTATTTTTAAGACTGCAAATAAGCACGACTCTCACGATCACCCTACTAAGTACAGCATAAAAAGTATTCGAGAAAATACTTGAACAAAGATTGAGACATGAAGTTGAACCAAGCATGGAGCAAGCACGGAGTGGCTTTAGGAAGGGTATAAGTGCACAAGACCATATTTTCACATTGAAACAGCTACAAGAACGTACCCGAGAATATGGAAAAGAATACCTCATGACTTTCTTAGATCTAGAAAGAACGTTCGACAAGGTCCGACGAAAAGCTATAACAGACAGTCTAAGAGAAAGGGCAGTAACAACCAAGCTACAGCGAGCAATAGAGACCATTCATAGAAATAATAGAAATGTAGTTAGAAGACACAATATGGAATCACAACAATTCAGTGTAAACGTGGGACTTAGACAAGGACGAGTATTAAGACCAATACTCTTCAATATTATAATGGATGACGTGATTAAAGAAACAAAAAGAAGAACAAAACCCATTTATACAGGTCATAGAAACTAAGAGGCGGAGTACCTGAGCGAATGTGTATTCCCAGACGACTTGGTAATATTTGCAAGAAATGAAATAGAATTGCAGACCAATCTAAATATATGGAATGAAGCATTAACGTCTAGAAGCTTAAAAATAAACGTAAACAAGACTAAAGTCATGGCACTAGGAAAACCGGACATGGGTATAAATATGAAAATAGACAACAGGGAGATTGAGCAAGTAGAAGTCTTCAAATATTTGGGAGTGCACATTAGTAACATCGAAACACATGAAACAGAAATATCCACAAGAATAGAGAATACATCAAAATTATATCACGCGATGAGAAATGCATTTATATGGAAAAAGAAATACCGACCATAACTAAGTTGACTGTATACAGAAAAGTGTGCCTCCCAGTCTTAACATATGGGTGTAAAAGTTGGATGCTTACTAGAGGAATGAAATCACGAATCCAGAGTACTGAAGTGAAGTACTCTCCTAGGAATAACCAAGAGAGACCGGCGGAGAAATAAAGACATAACAGAAGAACTAAAAGCAGAATGAGTGACCAGGAGGATCGATAATCACCAGCTAAGATGGTACGAACACCTGGTCAGAATGAGCAGTGAGAGATCGGTCGAAAGAATATGGGAGGCAATGGTACCAGCAAAGAGAATGAGGGGGAAGCCGATTAAAACATGGGATAAAAATGTGGAGAAGAGAAGGAGCGTGGCGTAACACAACCATCAACCGCTAGAACACTGGCAAGAGACAAGAAAGAATGGACAAAGTGTGTCCACTTGTAAAACGCTCTTCACCCGTTAATTGAATCTTCTCCTTCTCCCACCCTTTAATTATTCACGGTAATATTTCCCGTCATAGACGTACACCAGCTCCTTACAACGGGCGCGTTTTTTCGCGGCGAAAATTCGAAATAACGCTCCCACTTTATTACCGTGAAATCAAACCTATCGCTCGCAGTGAATATAAATTTCTCGTTTCGGTCGAGGCAAAGAATCTCTCCTGAATAAACCGGCGGATAAATCCGACCTGCTATCGACAGTTCAACAGCGCCGAGGCCGGACGGTTGACGTTTATTTCTGGCATCCACGTCCGCAGGATCGACCGGCTATCTACAAAAAAAAAAACACGAGTCCGGGCGCTATCAATTGCCCTGGTACTGCTATTCCAGGACCTCCGAGCCTTTATGTCGTCCCTACAAGCAGCAATGCATCCGAAATGCATGAATAAATAGCTCGGGACGGATGGTACAACGCTGTATTTTTAAAGAATGAGGGTTTACATGCAAAAGCTGGCGGATAGTAAACTCAGAATGAGGAATTTTTGGCAGAGCAAAAAGGAACTGTACATCCTGTCAATATCTGAAATTTTAAGCAAAAATCTTAGACGGTGACCGAAGCTGCGAATTTGAATTACCTATATGGTAACATTGGCGTACTTAATAAAAAAAAATTCTAAAGGAAATTGCCAGTGGCTGTTGCGTTCAGGAGATCGATAAGGCTGCCTTCATAGGATCGCATGATCGATGTAGATTAAAAATTTTGCTGTTGTAATTGGATGATGTCGTGCGTAGAGATAATATCTATTAAGACTAATAGATTTTACACTTTCTGTCTCATTTCAACAAAATGGGTTCCACTAATTTATGTAATCCATCCCTTCTGTAATAACGCCTTCATATAACAATACCATAAAGATATTTTGTCTTGGTTGCTGAGCGAGGCAATATCACAATGTCACATTATTTTTTGAGAAAAGGGAACATTTCGAAATCTATTAGATTTTTGGTATATAGTCCTTCCATCTTCTATCCAAATTGGTCGCCTCCTTCATTGTCGAAGCTCGTATCCACCATGAAATTTACCCTTTGTAATAGATTCCTTAGGAGGTGGTGAACTGCAATGGATTCGGCTTGCCTTCTGTACCCTGTGCTGGTGCCATGTTTTCGTCTAGTACCCTGCAGTTCACGTAGAAAGAACAAAAGGATCTCGTCACTAATATCTAACCTGAATAACCCCCTTGTTCTTTCTGTTGTCGTCCTGCATCTCCAAAAGGATTGGCTTGTGCAATCTCGATATAGTATATAATGCTAAGTGGTCAAATATATCAACTGTCCTTTTACGGTACAATACGACAGGTGGCAAATCAATGTTTTGTGTAGAAGTAAACAAAAATTTGGCGACATGGTTGTCCCATTTGTTAGATAGTTGTCATAAATAGTTATCGTAAATTGTTGACAGATAGAGTGCCTTACAAGGGAACACCGACAACCCGCACATCCCGATTTCGATGAAACTGCACAGACTGAAAGAGCACCTTGGTTTAAGAACAAGACCATTTTCTTTTTCTGCCGAATCCCCCAATTTCGGGATACAGCCTTCGCCAAAGATTTTTAAATTTTTGTAAATATCTCGGAAACTATAAGACATTTCTCCTTTTTTGTCGAATATAATTTGAAGTACATTACATTATTTTCTGAAAAAGTTAATAACGGGGGGGGGGGGGGTAGGTACCCCGGTATCGAATTTCGAATAAATTGGGTTTTTTGTAGAAAACGGTGCTGTATAGCAAATTTAGACAGTTAATAACAAATATACGAGAAAACCACATAAATAATTACTAGATAAATATATACATATTTATCTAGTAATTATTTGTTATTTTGACAACGTTTCCAGAAAATACTGTAATATAATCTGATGGGCATGTCGATGTAAATATCGATTAACTAAAAGTACAAGTATTCTATCACGTACACCATTATCGCAATGTAAGATACATTTAATTTATATTGGAAATATTAGGAATCTTAATAATAATAGTATATAGGTTATTCTATTTAAATAAAGAAAATAAAACAGTAACTTTCATTAAGAACATATGTAGGTATATGTATTCAATGGTCAAGGTATTGTCGATTTGGAAATATAAGACGTTTATTTCAAAAACTTTTTATAAGAAGATTATTATTTATAAGAGAATTATGTTAAATTTTTGACACTATAATAATCCTATATTTCTGGGATCACACAACACGTCTGATTGTATAGTTCCAGGGCATTCCTCACGTACAGACAGCTGTTTCGGACTGACTTAGTCCTTATCAGTGCACGTCGGGGGAATGCCTGTCGCTCGTTCAATGCGGCGTATCGTTAACTAAACGTTAGCACATGTCTTTAGGAAAATCCCAGAGACATCTAACACTCAGCCGCGGATTCATGGCGTAATCTCCAAAGCGATAGCGAAGTTACCAGCCAGTAGAGATTCGTGCTAGCGTGTGATCTTATCGGCGTCGAATGGCTAATAAATCAAAAAAAGATTTCTGCCAATAGCCGGCACGTACGTTCAAAAGAAGCAAACGTTAATATTCATATTTCCGAATCGCTTAGGTTGGTGTCTGTTGTCATATTCATTCGTTCATACTAAAATCATTAATCAGTAAAAGTCATATCATTCTGATGTTACAATGCATTTAATTTACGTCAAATTCTCTCACATTCCTAAGACAAACACTAGTAAACCTAAACAATTGTATTATTATACCACCCTTCCTGGCCCGTCGTAAGACCTCACCGCCTCCAACCCAGTCGCCCTGCCACTACCGGCTGCTACGACTCTATTATTCCCGTGCCGATGTGGCCTCGCGCTGCGACAATAGGGAACGTGTGAATTCGAGGTTGACAATAATGATCTCTCTGTTCCTGTGTGTGTTTATTATTCAATGATTCAATTGGACCGACGCGTACACGGTAGCGGCGTCAACCGATGTCCGTGACTTTGTTACGAGAGACTCGATCGCTCCCATTCACGTGTTGTTCGTTAGACGATCGGACTGTATGCAGGTTCGATGGATGGGGTGCTAGTCAATCGATATACAGATATTTTGGGTGATGGTTACAATGTATTATTGCTAGAACATTGCCGAATCGTGCGATCGCACGTTCCATGGTACCAGCGGTGGTTATGATTACCGCAGTCGGTAGTGGACTCCTGCCGAGTAAATATCACATTAAAGAGAATGCTATCGTTAATGCAATAACAATAATTCGTGTTTGAACATTCCCAACAGCTTTACTTCAATTACAAGGGCAGTCGCAGTGCTACCACACAATCATAAGGAAATGTGGGAAGCCCCATCGTACATAAACATCTCTTGGCGTAACTAAAGATATATCATCTGAAAGTCCTAGAAGTTCCTTTGTAAGAAAATCATCGCGAGCTGCTCCCGCTAACTCTTTTGGAGGAACGTATGCTCCAATTAGTTCGTTCAATATTTATAGTGCATACACAACAAGAAAATTTACTATAAATTTAAATAGAATTGTGAATAACAGAAAGTCAACATCTGAATACTTATTAGGCGGAATCAAGTAAGAACAAAACGTTTGGTCATCTCGAGCTACACATTTAATCATCTTCTGAGTGTTTAGCAGTCGATTCTTTGCTTGGTTGCTAAGAAAACGATGTGGACTGCTGAGCATTAGCTATAGTTTTGTCGACATTTTGAAACAACATTGTTATTAAAGTTATCGTCTTTTTGTCTTTTCATTTCAGTAAACAAATCTTGCAACGGTTTCAAGGCTTCTGTTACGGTCCGAGTAATTTTTATACCGCCTTCCATTTCTGGGTCATAAACTGTTATATGTTCCTTTAACGTTAAGGCCGTTCGAAATATTGCAGAAAATTTTTCATGCGTCCATGATGGCGGTTCTTGCTGACTTTCATCCTCATCGTTAAGTTAAATTTTTTCTATCACTGTCGCCAATTTCGGTTGCTTTTTTGTTACTGTGCATATTTTAGTCCTTCGAGCTTGATGAGAATGATTGTGATTGTATGGGGTACATAATGGTGTTCATGGCTTTCGCCAACCCTAAGATTACAAAATCGTTTTTTGATTTCAGTACTTAATGTTGTGATAGAAACGAAGACAGTATGCAAGAATTGTTTATAATTTATTTACGATTGAATATTTCTGGATTATACTAAATTCTTCGAGTTTTGTTGCAGTATGACACAATTTACGTTCCTCACATTCGCAATGGCTTACTTCACTAACATGCTCGCTTAAAATACCTAGCCACTCGTTTTTATCGTTTCTCAATCATGAGGGTACAGTCGTGATAACTGATTGGCTATTAATTCCGCCAGATTGATACCACCAGAGACCATATCCGCTGGATTATTCTTTGATGAGACATGGGTCTGAGTACATCATACGGTCAACTTTTGAATCTCTGCCGCCCTTACAGAAACAAATGTTTTAAAATGGCGTGAACTCTTTCGTAACCAACACAATACGATTTTAGTATCTGATCATAAATGTGTTACATAATCACGAAATGAGGTAACTATCTTTCGATATAATCGTCCTAAAAGCAAAGCCGCGCAAAGCTCCAAGCGCGATATCGTTGTTTTCTTAAGCGGCTCCGCTCTACTTTTAGATACCACCAGCCGGGTTGTAATATTACCTTCACGATCTATGTTTCAAATGTACACACACGCTCCATAAGCAGTTTCCGATGCATCCCCAAACCCGTGTATTTGTGAAGCCAATTATTGCGATACCAAGAAATAACGTCCTAATTTGATTGAATTTAGGTTAGCCAATTCGGTGAAAAATCTTCTGGGCTCATTCTCAATATCCTCCGGTACATGATCATTCCGTGAAATATGAGTTTCCCATAATTTTTGCATCATAACGTTTGCCTTGACGATTATTACTACTAAAAGTGCAAACGGATCGAATATCTTGGATATTGTAAAAATAAAGAGGTTTTTTTGTTTTTGTAGTTTCCACCAATAATGGCACTTGAAAACTAAATGCATCACGTTCTGTATTCCATAATAATCCCAGCGATTTTATTGTTACTATTTTATTAAATGCTATGGTAAATGATGTTTAGTTTCTTTGTGGAATATCGACAAGCAGAGGTGGATTTTTTGCTGCTCACTTATACAATGTGAAACCTCCTTGAACGGAAATGAGTCCATCTCTGATAGTTGTAAGCTTAGGAAGAGAATTGCTAGCGGTGATCCACTCATCTACACAGAAATCCTTGAGAAGGGTGTTTGCAGTATCTTCATATTCACTGCTGGTGGCCCGTTATTAATAGTCCCATTTTGTCCATTTACTATTTTCAATGGGTGGGTGTTATTAACGTTATAATTAGCGAGGTTTTTAGTGATGGAGAAGAGCTTCCTTACACTGTTATTCGAACAGTTGTTTTGGGTTGGTTCGGCAGTGATTCAGTACAGGCTCTTCGAAACGGTCTCAGAAACCGTCCATTTGCGAATCTATGTTCATTAAAACTTTTCTGCATAACATAGATCACCCTATCCCCCCTCCAAGTTGTCAAAAAGCTTTCTGAACAGGCTGTATACATACATGTGTAAGGTAGAGTACGTTTCAATAGAGAAGGGTACATCACGTCATCAAAACCTGCGAAAAGTATGACGTGAACACGTTGATTATTACCGGGCGCCAGTGTTCGTTACTTAGCAACGATGCACCCGCTACCAATATTCGTACATTGCGCATGTGACGTCGTGTACCATTCTCTATTGAAATGAGCTCTACGATGGCACTTCAACATTAAACATTATTTCCAATGTAAATACATATGATATATAATACCTCCATTACATGTTATCGATCTCTCGACTGTGAAATCAGCTTTCAGCATTATTATAATATATAACCACCAATAACAGCGAGAATTACTAGAAATTCCTCCCACGCATAGGCAAACCTCAACTCTTTGGAATCACCCACTAGACAGCTAAATACATTCATTATAAACGCTAACGTTAGTACGCTAACCTAATCACTCGTCGATATTACATTATAAACCGATATTGGGATACGCGTACGGGAAATTTAATTTCAGCATTTCCCCTAAACGCCACGAGTAAGCGCGTTCACGTTGCATCGATCAACAGAAGCTCTTCGGTTATACAAACAATATTATAATGTTGTTGCGTTAAAGCGCATGTTGTAATGTGTAGTGCTAGGTATATACTTGTTTTGCTGGTAATAATTCAAAGGGAGATATTGTGTCGATCAATAGGAGTATTTACTGTTTTAATGAAATTAGTATTTAATATAAGGGTCGTTATAAAATCTTTTTATATAGTGTTCACATCTTTAGTATAAACATTTTTTCTGTAAAAACTGTCATTTACATGATTTACAAAATCAAATTTAGAGTAATTTTAATAACAAACTCTATGGTTAAAAAAATATACCACTAGAAGTTCTATAGATTTTTGATGTAAAATAAGATTCTGTATACAGTGAAATCCCTCTAAGACGGACATTCTCTTAACCGGACACGGACAGAATAATGGGCTTAGGTTTCAAATATATATCTCTCTTGTGCGGACATACGGTATTGTGTTGACTAAAAGTGATTAAGTAAAAAAAAATGTCGAAACAAAAGCGCGCTTTGACATTAAAAGCAAGGATTGATTTAATTAATATTTACGAAAACGAAGAGCAGAGTGTACGTAAATTGGGACAAACTTAAAAAAATACAAGCGGCAAATATAATAAAAAATAAGAATGAATTACGAAGAATCTGGTGTTCAAATGTTAATATCCATAATAATCCCAGTGATTTTATTGCATCGATCAACAGAAGCTCTTCGGTTATACAAACAATATTATAATGTTGTTGCGTTAAAGCGCATGTTGTAATGTGTAGTGCTAGGTATATACTTGTTTTGCTGGTAATAATTCAAAGGGAGATATTGTGTCGATCAATAGGAGTATTTACTGTTTTAATGAAATTAGTATTTAATATAAGGGTCGTTATAAAATCTTTTTATATAGTGTTCACATCTTTAGTATAAACATTTTTTCTGTAAAAACTGTCATTTACATGATTTACAAAATCAAATTTAGAGTAATTTTAATAACAAACTCTATGGTTAAAAAAATATACCACTAGAAGTTCTATAGATTTTTGATGTAAAATAAGATTCTGTATACAGTGAAATCCCTCTAAGACGGACATTCTCTTAACCGGACACGGACAGAATAATGGGCTTAGGTTTCAAATATATATCTCTCTTGTGCGGACATACGGTATTGTGTTGACTAAAAGTGATTAAGTAAAAAAAAATGTCGAAACAAAAGCGCGCTTTGACATTAAAAGCAAGGATTGATTTAATTAATATTTACGAAAACGAAGAGCAGAGTGTACGTAAATTGGGACAAACTTAAAAAAATACAAGCGGCAAATATAATAAAAAATAAGAATGAATTACGAAGAATCTGGTGTTCAAATGTTAATATCCATCAGAAAAGAAAATTTTTACACGAAGAAAGAATTAGGATCGATAGAGAATATTATGAGTGGTTTATTAAAGTTCATAGCAGAGGTGTTCCGCTATCAGGGATAATAGTGGAAAATATTTTTTTTGTTAATACAAATAAATGTATAGATTATAAAAATTGAATTATTTTAAGATAATTCCCTTAGCGGACATCCCTCTTGTCCGGACAAAAGTTACGGAACGAACTCCGTTTGTAAGATTTCACTGTATTTATATCTTCAAGCATTCCTTTCTGCTTCAAGATGTTATCATATTTCACCTTCCACGTCAACATAATATTTTGAACTACACAAGAAATACTTTATTAGAAAAGTCCCAGGGTAAAGATTCTACCTTCAGTCAATTTGGGATGTCTACACTCCCCCCCTCCAAGTAAATGCAAACTATTCAATAGTACAACACCCACATGTATAGTATTGTCCGAAATAAACAGTACTGAAACTAAGTTGGCGGTGTCTCCAGGCACGCGTTAGATAGTAGAGACCTTTCAGGTAAACGTTAAGAAATTAATTAGTAGTATCTAATTGTTGAAAATGGCGTTAAGTACAGAGGAGAAAGTTTTTTTTTCTGATGGAGCAATATTATCGCTCATACGAAATCGGTCGATTGAAATGTGCAAGTCTGCGATTCGTATGTGATAAATTCACACAACAGTTTAATAAACGTTCTCCGAGTAATGCCGTAATTGTAATGGTTGTTGAAAAGTTCAGAAATACTTGCAGTGTATTCTGCCAACGAAAATGAAAGTCGGGCCGTCCCAGGATAGTTACCACTAACAATAACCGTCAACGCATTTTTGAGCAGATCTTAGAAAATCGGAAAGTCAGTCAGCGAAGGACAGCGTTAGAACTTGGTGTAAAGACAACTTTCTTGCAAAGAATCCTGAAGGAGCTGGTGCGTTCTCGTATATGATTCAGGTACACGGAGAGTTCCATCCTCGGGATTATCGCTGTAGAATGGAATGTCCTGAATTTCTTAACAATGAAGTTTCTTTACATAGTGCAAAAGTGCAGTTTCAGGACACGGAATCATTGGTCCCTACTTTTTCGAAGAGATTGGTAGACAAGTCACACTTAATCAACAGCGGTACAATTTTAACACGCTTTATCCCTGATCTACGTCGATTTTGTCATGCACGTAATTTGGCATTTCGCGACCAAGGACGGGGCAATTTATACTGCTGCCGCAGTTCGTCGATTTCTTCAGGAACATTTTCAAACCAAAATCATTTCCCCATCTACTGACTTCACCGCTGCAGGCGCATAAAGTCTAAATAATATGTTAAAAAAATAAAAGAATTATAAGTTCAGTACTGTTTATTTCGGGCCATACTGCATTTTGTCAATATAATAAACATGTTCCATTTCCAAGGTTTAACTGGTAAATTCAGAAATAAGATCAGGAACCAATACGTAAATGCGAATTTCCTCTTCACTCCGCCGATACCTCTTCCTCTCTTCCCACGCTTTCAATTTATTCCGAAATGTCGATAGACAGAGAATTTGTCATCGGAGGGGAACAATAACTCGTACGTTTGACGTTGGCGCGTAAACGAGCGACACCCCGACGTTTTTGTCCCAAGTCTCCTGATGTTAGAGGAAGCTTGGTACAATCCCCTCAGCGTGTGGCACAGTATGCCAATTCCATTCCTTTGTAGCAAAATTCTTTTATTGTTCATTCAACGATGAACGGTGTAATTCGTGACATCGAGTTAACTTTTTTCGTATATCGTCAAGTGCTCCTACTCATCTCTGCTCTCTCCATATACCCCTATTTGTTCCTTTTACATTCAATACTCGAAAGCTCTTTGTTTAGATATGCGTAAACGCAGGCGTTGCGATTTTTTCCCTTTTTTTGTAGCCATTGTTTGACTGGTGCCTAGCCGAGTTGTCTAGCGCGAAATTGTTATGTCATTCGCTCCCTATTTTAATCTGAAGTATTATTATTAAAGTTACCTTAAAACTTTTGTTCACAATTTCTAAATGCCATTGAGACCTTTGTTTAGAATCATTACGCGCATAGTTGATTCAAACGGCACCACCACTAAATTTCATTTCAACAAAATTTTCAATGCTAATTTTTCATATCAAATAATAAGAGATTGGCTTGAAATAGTACAGGGTCCAGTAGGAATGTATGACGTTTTTTAAAAAAATCAGAACTCAGTCATTTTGCTATAAAATCAAATTGCTGCTTTCTTGGCAGATTTAATAGAGTTTGCCATTTCATAATAATTTGAAAAAAACGTAAAAAAGACAATTAAGTACAGAAGATGACATCCTCTAGGTGATGGACGTTTTTATCTCCCCAGTCCCCCAGACGAGTAGTCAAGTTGTCCATACATATGTGTAGCAGGTTGGCCGGAATCGTACAAATTTCACGGATTCATCGCGTGAGAAAGCTCTGCAAGGGGGTTTCTCAATGAAAAGAGGGGCTTTGAGGTACCCCCATAGGAAGTAGTTGTAAGGGAACAGGGCAGTCGATCGTGGAGGCCACTTGATGTGTCTGCGCAGCAAAATGAGTCGCCCTAGGAATAGATGGCTTAACAAAGCCCTTGAATCCCCTTGAATCCCCTTGAAGTATGGCAAGTTACCCCATCTTGCTGGAACAATATCCTTCCAATACGAATACGACGTCTTCTCAGCTCGGGAAGAAGATGTATGGACAACTTGACCACTCGTCTAGAGGAATGCAGAGATAAAAACGGTCATCACCTACAGGGCGTTATCTTCTGTACTTAATTGCTCTTTTTACGTTCCTTTGTCAAATTATTATGAAATGGCATACTCTAATAAATCTGCTGGAAAAACAAAAATTTTATTTTATAGAAAAATGACGGAGTTCTGATTTCTTTAAAAGCGTCATACATCCCTGCCGGACCCTGTACAACTAAATTAAAATTTTCTTGCTACTTAGGTACATAACACTAATGTTAGTGTTAATCCACTGGTAATCTAGTCATGAACTTATCTTTTCCATGTTCTTACTTAAGCCAGAAATTCTATATCTAACATATTTTCTCGTATACAATGCTATACAATACCACAGGTGATCTGAAGACGGTATCGTCTTATTGATTGAAGTAGTAATATATTTTGACTTTGTTCTAGGTTCATTTTAGTTCTAAATGTAAAATTCATAACTTATCCAATTATTACTTTATTTCATCAACACTCGTTTCTGTTTATCCATAGAGTTCATCAATTACTTGGTGTTGAAATTCTTCTACTGCTGGATAAACATTTGTTCTTAACCTGTAACTCCTCTTAGTTACACTTTACACTTTTGTAACCACCACTAAAGGACTAAGTCTATCGTTCCAAGAAATTATACTATTTCGTTATTAGAGTATAGTGGCCTAAGTCACCAAGTTTATTACAACACATCATCGTTATCATCATCATCATCTTGGTCACCTAGGTCTCGGCATTGCATTGTTGCAGTAATCAAAAAGACCTTCAGGTACATAATTTGTTCAAACTAACGGACGGGTCCTCTTGCTTTTTGTTTTTTGCCTACAACCACTAGCCTTTTGAAATCGTCTTCTCTTCTTAAAAAATGCCCGAAGTAATTCAGGATCTAGATTGTCGAAGGTCTTGCTCCGATGCCAAGTTGTTAGAGTATGGAGAATTTAGTCCTTTTAAGGGTCGATGGATTCGGCAGCGCATTTCCAGGGCGGGTATCTTCTTCCTTTCGGTGTCGCGTATAATCCATCAGTAGAAATGAAAATAATAAGGATCATAAATAGGAAATCACTGCTTGACAGAAAGAGAAGCGAATACTTACGGCAACAAATCGGAATACAGGACGTGGGAAAATGGATAAGAAAATGAAGAAAACGTTGGAACAAACACGTAAACAGAATGGGTGATGATAGACTAGTGAAAACTGCCAAAATTAATACCCCTTTGGGAAAAGAGATCAGGGCAGGCCATCGAAATGCTGGAAGGAATGCTGGACATCTACATCCAAAGAGGCATGGGAAGAAATTAGGCAGTAGCTTACCTACCACGTGTAGAAAGTAAAAAGGAGAAGACGAGCAAGTATAATCCAAGATTGTGAGCCCTAGAAAAAGATGGAAAAGTTTAGCGTAGGCACTGTACCCTTTTGATTTTATTGCTGTACTGCGGTCTCAATATTTTGGAGATTTTACGATCTCGCCATCCTATTTCTTTCTCGCTTAAGTCTTCTTTATTTAGTAATGATCTCAAGTAGACGATTTCATTGATTAGTTTGCAATCAGTTAATTCTTCCGTCCTCATTAATTGTCTTTTCACACACGCATCTTTAATTCTGTAATTTTATACTATTCACCCACTACTATTTCTACTTTCGTCTCTATCTATCTATTTTAATTACCAGAAATCCCATAGTAACAATTCTATATTCAATGAATTAAATAGATTTAGTTCAAAGTACATACCTACAAGCTTTATCCACAACGCCTCCGAAGTCACAATTGCGTTGTTGTAGACCTTCCTATCTCTATTATCTGGAATGTTTGTGTTTATTCTATCACGATGACGCAAACGTTGCTGTTTACGTCTTCTATGCAAATTTCTCGTTATAATGTCCTGTCCAGACGTACATAGGCACGTTTTTTGTTACCCATGTAAGACCAAAGCCACCTCCATTGTTCCCAAATCGATTTTCCCTCGGCAAGTTGCCCTTTTATGAACGATCCGCGGCATTGTTTCCTATAGCTACTTCTTGAGAGATTGCCATAGCTACCGTGGAGTGGCCGGGCCGTAGTACCACTGAATTGCGACCATATTTACTGGGAACAACGATTAGATAACTAGTGCAATGGAGAACTACTTCATTGTATTGATACAAACTTCGAACTACAACGAATATTATCTTTTAATTAATATGTTGGTTTTTTTACGAATAACGCGCTTCAACTATTTTCTGCCGACGTTGTTTTTAGCGTCTTAGTCGAGTGAAATGATTTATCCCCATCATCAGATACACTGTGTCGTGATAAGTGTAGCTCACCCACGTTACAACAACTAATTGCTTCGTACCATTGTCTGCGCTTCAATTCCCAGCGGGCGTTCTTAGACAGCGAGGGTATACTAACGACTCGTACAGCATCTAATACCATTGAAATATGTACATATAAGGCAAACAAATTCGCCTTGGCGACCTTTTTCAATGCACCGCCGATATATCTGAATTCCGGCACAAATATAATTTCAAAAACCTCGAGTAGTATAGCAATAGCGATTGTGACTGGCGACATAAAATTTCAATATTCGAAATTCTAGAAGGGATACCGGACTAGCAAAATAAAATGTTTTATATATATGCAGGGAGTGAAGATAATACCTTGGAGCATGAAATTCGATGATGAAGAGAGTATAACCAGTCCATACAAGTATCCTCATCATGTTTTATAGACTATAAATTCCTCTTGATAAATTTTATCCCGAATGAAGGTCATATCGTGAAAAGATTGTTCCGCAACGGAGAATACTCCTGATAGGGAAAGGAGATTTTGTATATTCTTTCAAAACTCCTGACGTTTCTGTTATAAAGCAATAGAGACTGTAAGATATAAAGTTATTTTACGAATCGATTGAAGGCTTCTTGCCATTACTCATTCTCATAGCATAACTTTATATATTCGAAATGATTGGATGCTTTGAAGGGACTTTTTTTTGTCAAGTCTGGAATATAAATTAATATTTTTCTTTAGTCTGATCAAACTATCAACTACTTTGATTAATTTCTAAAGTATTAAAAGCATCGCTGTAATTAGTAATACATATTAATACCGCCATGCTTCATTATGTAAACTTCAAAGTTATTACATAAAAAGGATTAAGAGATTTTGTATGGCTTTGTATATCTATAGTACGTGATAATAACAGATTTCTAATTAACTTAACAACTACACAAATAAATGAATCGATTTAATAAACATATCTATCGACCCATAGCTATCATAATAAACACACTGTTCGGAATACTCCTCCCGCACAAAGTATTAATTAATTCGGGACGACACGTGTTTCGGGAATACGTGGATTTCCATCATCAAGTCAAGACTTCCTCTTCCTGGTGAACGGTATTATCGTAGTTTTGTGCGGATTGATGCATAGGTTTTCCCCGCTGCACCAGGTACAAATAGCATCAATTACCTGTTATACCAAACGCGCCGAACAGATGCAGTGCCGGCAATGGATATACCCATTGCCGGCACTGCATCTGTTCGCCGAGTCAGGTATAGAGGGCAATGGAGATTTCTCTCTCACCTGGCCCCATTAAAAACAAAGGAAAATACAAATCCGTTTCTATGCCGTATGATCTTTTATATAAAGTGTCATGTTCCCTTTTTTCTGATTACGAATATAATTAGCTAAATTTTAGTTCATATGTCAGCCCTTTCAAATTAAAAAGAATTGAACCCGCTATATATCGTTAGCATTAATTTCGTGGTGAATTCCAAAGTACAAAGGAACACATTCACTCCACCCTTCAAATGCAAGGTGACACATCGTTTTTCCTCGAATTTTACTTTTGAGAAGTCGCGAAAATACCTTATTTTCCAGACGTGTTACGCGGTTCACGTAACCACGTCAATCTTTCTGGAGTTGAGGGGTGAATTAGGAGTTGTCACAGTCTTGTTCGCGAGCACGCATTCACTGCCACACTCATACATACACAAACACAATGACTGAGAAACGCTCATTCTGTCCGTACTCTTGTATATCGTAGTACGTTTGCCCACCGCACACAATCATCGCGAACGACTCGATACACGGCGCCCCTTCAGGCCGGATATCGAACCACGAGTTTTACATTCATTAAACACACCGTAGGTATATTATAGTCGGCCTTTCGGATATTTATCTACCGGAAAAGGTGTAGCCGACCCGATGCTTGGGGTGGCTTTTTTTCTGGGGGAATCTAGATATGCATCTACTCGAATATATGTTACGTATTCGAGCTCTTGTTAAGGTAGGGTATCTCTCATGAACCCGACAAGGTTAAGTTGGACCAAAATAATATGGAAATGTATAGGACCTTCTTACTATTTCTCACAAATTATATACAACGATTATAAAAGATTGTAGATTTAAGTTTAAAATAGATACAGTAAAGATAGCACGAACAGTACTCATGCAATGATCTAAGGTTCCTAAGAACCTTCTAGAAGTCGTAGAAGTTATACCCACGAAGCCTTACAACCACATGCAACTCCTCCACCCATCCATTTTCAATTCCTTTTCAAATTTTATTTTCGAAAATTTTCTTTGATGGAACATTTTTTCTATTGTTAACATTTTTCATCAATTTTTAATTCTGTGCATATCCTTCTGTTCTTCCGTATCGATAGTGAGCAATATGTTCTTTAAACCGAGTTTCTGTTGCCTTTTTCGTTTGGCCGATATAGAGATTTAGTAATTTGCTAGTAGAAATTGAACGGAATGTGAGGCAGAAATTGTAAACGCACTGTATCTAATCACTCCTCACCTCAGAATAAATTGATTAATTCCAAAGTTAATTCCCAAATGCGTGGATTCCCATTATCAACACCAATTAACGTAAAAATAAATATTATTTGCATGGGCCTTTCTCCCTTCCTCATTTTCACTCTATGCCATACATAAATTATTTTCATCCGGTCACACACACGACAAACAGGCAAAGAACAGACATATTTTTACACAAGTTATTTAAGTGTTATTTCTGAGAAACCTCCTCAGGTGCTTCTTTTTGATTAAGAAAGTTTTTGTTCATTTTAATATATATGTATATAGATTCGTAGGCCTCTAGTGCGTACGATCACGTCCCAGATTTTATCAATTTAAAATTTTTGACAGTTATATTATGCCTGGTTTATTGGATATGTTCGGCAACACTAGACGAATCTGTTCTGCTGTTCCGATAATGAGCGATATGTTCTGTAAACCGAGTTTCTATTGCCCTTTTCCTTTGACCGATATACTCGCAAACCTTTTCGTCGCACTTTTCGACTTTTTATTTATTCCCGGTTTATTGTTTTGACTTCCTAAATGGTTACGTAGCGTGTTCGACGATTTATAAACAATTTTCATGTTTTCATCTTTTACGACCTGGGGTTATTCTGTGAATTTTATCAAGGTTGAGGGAACCGGTACAATTTGTTAGTGCTTATGCCAAATAGAAAAAAATTTACATACTTTTTCGGGGATTACAAAAGGACAACTAGCAATGTAGAGGGAAATGCTATTGAAAGAGTATGTCGAGAATAGAACTCTGAATATTGAAAGTGGCGTTCTAAGAGCAGCGCTACGCCTGACATTATATTTTCCCTTTGTGGTTTTCTGCTGAGGATGGCAACTTAGTTGCCGAAATGCGTATTCAGAGTTCTTTACTCAACAAGGTGGTAAGGGGTATTTTTTAACTTAAATTTATTTTAAGCCACCGTATCCTATACCTAACCTACATATAATTATAGAGATAAAAATATCAAGCAACGAAGTGTTTAATAAAATCATTAATTATTCCTTGCAAGTTTAGTTCAGACAAAAAAACCTCCTTTAGCTGCACGTGAGCTACCAAATCTGTCTTGGTAATGTTATCATGAGGAAATTTCTTAATGTGAAAATCATGGTGATTGCTCTACATTTCTGAATGAATGGAGCAATGCAAAGCTATTTTCCTACTACTAGGCATTTTCAGATTTTGAACTGCTTCACAAATTTCAACCACCATTAATTTATAAATAGCGTTCCAGATGTGAAGTAAAATTCCTCAAATTGAGCATGAATTACTAATATTGTAAAAGCATTTCTATACGTTTTTGAATGTACGTGTTTGAAATACCTTTACTCCTAGTGTTTTTAGTACAAAAACGAAATTTACTTCTTTAAACTTAAATGAGAAAGATATTAAGACAACAAATTAATTCACAATATCCTTTTTACAATCTTCTAAACACCTTTATTACAAAACGGCTCCAAAATATTTTCTTCTTTTAACACAATTATAAAATTCCCAAAATTTTTAATGTAGACGTAAATCCTCACGTGTTAACAGAATAGCAAGTATCCAATAAAGCATAAAAGAAACTTGATGACATCATACTCGAGTTGATTCATGGTTTCTACCGATTTGCGTGCATTACAGGTAAGCAACCCCAACTAAAGCACCGGCATAATGTAATAATAGCCGCTTAAACATATTCATTACCTCATTGCCTCCCCTATATTTATGCCATGAATCATTTTCCAGGAAGGTGCCCTTCTAATATGGTAATGGAGCTTTTTGCCATTGTTATCGTTTCAGTATTGTGGGAAAATTTTAATGATATCTTTCAAATAAAGGTTGTTTTCGTGTTTTAATGTTATAGGGTTGTTGGTTGAATAATGTATGACTACACCGGTCGATATTACAAACCTTTTCAACTATTGCATTTCTTGTTTATTTTGTCTTTTAGAGACGTTTTTTAATACTTGCATTTTATTTCTGTTTTCATAGCAAGACTTTTCCATTAATTTTATATTTCTTTCACAATGGCCATTTTAAAAATATGCGAACTCGGATCTCGGCGCAAGAGCAGCAATAGTAGTAAATGTTCGTCTTCTTCCGTAATAATAGAGAACTTTTCTCATTAACCTAAAAGCGTCACTCCGCTAACAGGATAATCGGCATAAAACTTTCCATTTACCGCAAGCTTTTAATGAGATTTTGAATTAACTGAAAACAGAAGGGAAAAAGAAGTTTAATACCTGCCAAGCAAGGAGATGTAGGTACGTATAGGAATCGACGATTTTGCTATTACATAATTGTAAAAATTCAAACCGTTACAGCGACTGTAACAGAATCTATGATTTTCGAAACTAACTTGGCTTAATAAGATGACAGAAGCAGTTAGTTTAGAACAGATATCGTTGAAATACTAGAATAAGTAATAAAGCGTCTATTTGCAACGTACTGTGCCGTTGAGAGATGTCTGAAGTAGTTGCGCAACTACGATAAAGCTTGCGTGCTAAACTAGTTTAATAATACATGTCTAGACATATATTATTTAACATGCGATTTCCATAAATTTACAATTCGCTAGAGTTTTATAGTCCCAGACTCTGAATATTTTCTCCTGGGATTGTACGTACAGTCACGCTCGCCTTTAAGCCTTTATTGTTATAGATACGAACGTTTACAATTCTGTGAATAGGTCGGAATGTAATTAATGCATATGTGTGCATATAACATAATAGAACCGATGCACTTACTGTGTTTGCGCTATTTAATTATTATCTTCAGAGGCGCTTTCGCGAATAAGCTTATAGCATGAGATACGTATATTACAAAAGCGTTTATATGCATGTTGTGCAATAGCATTTTGGGAATTATCGTATTGGAAACGGTTAAGCCTATTGACGCAAACCAATATGCCGTTGCTTTACTTGAAATACATACCGTTACTCAATCTCGGATTCGTATAACCTTAGTATCCACAGAAGCAATTAAGAAACGATGGTTTTTGTACAAATTTTTATAGATTTTATATAGGAAATTAAGCTTACTACTAATATGAATAATTAATTCTGTTTATAACATCACATTATAAAGATAATTAGTTATTCATATTAGTAGTAAGCTTAATTTCCTATATAAAACCAATAAAAAGATTTATAAAAACATTGTTTTTTGTTGTTTCTGTAGATACTAAAGTTGTGCGAATGAGATTGAGTAATTGTATATATTTTTCAAATATACTGTCGTGTGTCAAAGTGACAGATAGATTCTAACCTAACAAAATTGTACCAACTGGTATTCATTCTGGATTTTGGTACTACTATTTCGCTAGTAAAAAATAAAAAATACCCTTACCACCTCGATGAGTGAAGAATTCCTGGATATGTATTTCGGCAACTGAGTTGCCGTCCTCAGCAGAATCTACGAAGGAAGATAATGTTAGACGTCGCACTCTGGGAGATTTGCACCACACAGAA
>JARFOC010000610.1:425307-484607 GCA_031763485.1 Osmoderma eremita
GGATTCAGCAAAGGTTAGAAAAAGCTGACATTGAATTAATTTATTTCTTTATTAGTCAAATATTTTCAACACTGATCTTGTCTTCATCAGGGCTTGAAATGTTTAATTGACAAGGATTTCATAATTAAATATTTCAAGCCAGATGAAGACACGATCAGTGTTAGTTATATTTTTTAAATGGAATTGTCCTCGATAATACGATTTTGAAAAACTTAAACACTTAAAATCCAAATTACTTAGTTACATACAAATTTGAAGACACAAACATAAGCAAACCATTCGCATGCTTCTGCAATTGCCTTCTCTGGTTTGGTATGAACCTCCACCAACTTTGATGCTTGTACCATCAAGAATGTGTCGTCAGAGTATAGGCACAGTTCTACGTTTCGTGCATTTGTAGGTAAGTCGTTTGTATATATAATAAAAGGCAAAGGACCAAGGATAGATCCCTGCGGGACCCCATACTTAATGTTTCTGAGTTCAGAAGAAGTAGAATTGCACGCTGTGCAAATGTATCGAGAATATGTCAAGAAGTATTTATAAAACCATATAAGTTAACATAAATATTAATATAGCTTTGTAATCAGTAACTACATATTCACTCTTCACTTTATGCATGTTATAATCCCAGGTAAATCATCCATTCAATTAATCCGAAGTTGGGTTCCATTTCATACTTTTCACTAGCACTTTTGATGTTCAATTTGAATGATTTTTAGATGAAAGCACAATCTGCCCTTTTCACCGCAGACGAATACGGTTTGCAAATCGGGAGTGAAAAGTGTAAATACACTTGAAATGTAAACATTCACAGGTGAAGAGCAAAGTTGATTTTAAACTAATTATTCCGGAGTTCTCTCACTCACTTCCAGTCGTTCTAATTCCTAAACTGTTAAAGGGAATGTAAAATTTCATAAATGTATAGAAATAAAATATAAATCCACGCTAAGATCTGTAAATTGTGACATGTATTTCACTGGCGCTTTCGAATTTTTGCCTTTTATAAATATTTATTTTAATAACGAAAACATTGGTCGTTTCGCGAATCGATAACGACTCACTCTCACGTATTTTCGGCTTCGAAAATTTAAAGGACTTTTTCATATATATTTTAGGAAAATTATATAACAAATTGGAAAAGAAGTAATGGAGTACTTGTAATTTAGAAACAAGTCTTATAACGCTAATAACTCCACTATGTTTCAAGGATTTAGCAAAGATTAGAAAAAAGCTGACATTGAATTAATTTATTTCTTTATTAGCCAAATATTTTCCACACTGATCTTGTCTTCATCAGGGCTTGAAATGTTTAATTGACAAGAATTTTATAATTAAACATTTCAAGCCCTCATGAAGACACGATCAGTGTTGAAAATATTTGCCAAGTAAAGAAATAAATTAATTCAATGTCAGCTTTTTCTAATCTTTGCTGAATCCTTGAAACATAGTGGAGTTATTAGCGTTATAAGACTAGTTTCTATATAACAACTTATTCAGAGTTAAAAAATGAAACACGCTTAGTTATTTTAAAATCAAGTTTAAGAAAATTTTAAGGAATATCCATTATACAATTATTTTGAAGGAAACGCTCCAATTGTTGATTAAGGTAGAAAATATAAAAACGGTTAGTTTGACAATTTGTAATTGGTACACTCATTTTTGACCAATAGCGCCACGTTACGGTAGTATCTGCCACCTTCCTCAGGCTGAAATTAGTAATATTATAAAATAAAGACTTATTTTCTCAAAAAAATACAGGAAATTAATAAATTACCTCTGGTAATCAAGTGTCATAAATTTTTAAATATGTTAAAATATTGACATTTATTTATTTATTTATTTGTCCGAAGATCATCATACAATGATATGAGACACGTCAACAATCAAATCTATGACAAAAGCCGTGAATTGAATAAAATGTAACAAATTAAACAAACTAAACTAAAAAGCAAATTAAAATCACATGTGTTCAAACGTAACCCCCGGGGGGTGACTGCAGGAACTCCTCCACAGAGTAAAAACAACTGGATTGCTATACCAAATGTTATATCCATGAAATCAGCAAAAATAGGCATTTAGATGACACCATGGCCCAACTACGACTTCCATTTCAAAAAATACAGGTTTGTATTATATCTCCAAAATAAAGAGTGCCACGGATTTTTAAATTACATTATTAGATTCTACATAAAAAAAAAACTATACTAGAAACAGTTTTCACCTTTATCTGTAGGGGTTGTGAACATATTTGACGTTGAAGTTTTTGGAAGTTTTCAATTTTTCTTGAATATCTTACAAACCTTGCACTGGATAACAAACGTGACGCTAGTATAAAATATTACTCTATTTTCTGAGCAACTTAGTCCATTTGACCGACTATGTATGCTTAATATTAAGAAAGTTACCCATATACGGAGATAAAAAATGGGCACTCTGTACAGAAATCACCCCTGTGACCGGTAAAAACATACATTTTTTCCCTTTTAATTTAACCGGACTCGGCCACAGCAACGCCTGGCGGGGGACAGCTAGTTAATAATAACTCGCGTTTCTGATATTCTTAAAAAATAACGATTATTTTAATAAATAAATTGTATTCTTCATCGCGATTCAATTTTCATCATTCATTGTGACTGAACAAAGGTTATTCTACAAAATAATTACAACAAACCCCGTGGTAAAGTTAACAAAAACAATAGTACATAAGCAATGTTATGCTTGTTAAATTTCGGCAAATTTCCCTCTTTCGCCTTTTCAATTAAAACAAAGCTTCATATAATTTAAATAAATAACGCAAGGGAAGCGAGTACAAATAAATCCTTCCCTCATTCAGCACAATAAATCCGGTAGAACCAAGAGCACCAGCAACTAAGAGAAGGTATAGGCTATACTATGGGGGTTTAAATATTTAACCCACAGGAAAGTGGGGAGAGTTTCCCAATTACTTACCCCGCGTAGGTATTTCCTTTCATTTGCAGGGCGCCGGGCGAATCCTATTAAGTGGGCTTATTTTTCGAAAAGGTCACAGCGTGGATATATTGCTTTTTGATGAAAAAATACGGGCGTACACCCCGACACCTCCGGAAACGCCGCCTATTGTGTATTCCACGACGTCCTCCAAATCCATATTAATGCTCGAATTCTGAGACCGCATCCGGTAGGATATCGGTTACCTGTGCTACGGTACGGCCCTCTAGCATCGGCTGACGGGTTTTAAAGCGCCCCTAATATGTTTCCGATTAAAATGAACGCAGAGGTGGTAGCGGGAACCGAGGTAGGTGAGGTAATATCGATGGATCATTGTTGCGCGATATGTAATCCATCATTCGGTTACCCCACCCCTTTATGGTAATTTTGCATATATGAAAAAGTCCTTTAAATTTCCGAAGCCGAAAATACGTGAGAGTGATTCGTTATCGATTCGCGAAACGACCAATGTTTTCGTTATTAAAATAAATATTTATAAAAGGTAAAATTCGAAAGCGCCAGTGAAATACATTTCACAATTTACAGATCTTAGCGTGGATTTATATTTTATATCTATACATTTATCAAATTTTACATTCCCTTTAACAGTTCAGAAATGAGAACGACTGGAAGTGAGTGAGAGAACTCCGGAATAATTAGATTAAAATCAACTTTGCTCTTCACCTGTGAATGTTTACGTTTCAAGTGAATTTACACTTTTCACTCCGGATTTGCAAACCGTATTCAGCGGTGAAAAGGGCAGATTGTGTGTTCATCTAAAAATCATTCAAATTGAACATCAAAACTGAAAAATATGAAATGGTGCCCAACTTCGGATTAATTGAATAAATCATTTATCCGGGATAAATACGTTCTACAAATGAAAGACATTAATTTCGAGAAACGGTGTGCTAACAGGTTTTGCTTCAGACTTGGGCAAAGTGCAACAGAAACGTTTGCAAAACTTCAGCAGGCCTACAGAGATAGTGTTTTTTCAAAAGCCCAGGTTTTTCTGTGGTTTAAGGAATTTTCAGCCGTGCAGCGAAAGGCCTTCAACAGCAAGAACCGACGCCAATGTCGACAAAATCCGCGATCTTGTGGGTTCAGATCGTCAGTTGGCGGTCAGAATGATGAGTTGAATTTGTCCCATGCCTCCGTTGATCAAGTTTTGACCAACGAATTGGGAATGAGAAAGAACTGCTCAAAAATAGTTCCAAACCAACCTCAGGACATCAGGAGAGAAAAGTACCTTGACTTTTTGGAATTGAAAGCCCAAGATACCAAGAATGAGCAAATCAAAGATCAAGAGCATGCTGATTTGTTTCTTCGATAGCCAGGGAATCGTTCACAAAGAGTTTGTGCCTCAAGCTCCCACAGTTAATCAACTTTTTTACCGAGAGATTCTCGAAAGACTCCGAAAAAGGGTCATGCGTGTGAGACCAAACATCAAGAACGATTGGATCCTGCATCATGACAATGCGCCTTGTCGCACAGCAATTTCCCTAAATGGTTTGTGCGAGTAAAAATATTTCTTTGGTTCCTCAGCCTCCTTATTCACCTGACTTGAGTAGCTTTTGACTTTTTCCTCTTCCCAAGATTGAAAATTCATGTGAAGGGACATCATTTTGGGACACTAGAAAACATTCAAACGGCTGTAACCAGCCAGCTAAAGGTGGTTACAATATCCGAGTTCCAGGGCTGCTATGAGGAATGGAAGAACCGTTTCCAACGCTGTGGCTTCCCAGGGGAGTTATTTTGAGGGAGACAACGTTCAATTGTAATTATATTCAAATATAAATATTTAAAAATATCAGTCTCATTACTTAATTTACACACCTCGTATATTAAAGTATTTAAGATCCATTATATTTTCTGTTTATCCTTGGAGGGAGTTTTCGTTTGTCGGATTTTATTTAAGTCTCCTAAGTCACCAAATTTTTTATTCCTTTTTACCTTACGCCAAAAATCAAAATATAAATCACAAATAAAACTATTTACTATAGCTATGCCTTGCTATTTTTGCTGTATAAAATACATTTAAACCATCATTGTTTTGGCATCTACACAAATTGTTTGTTTTATTTTTTTACCAAAAAAAAACCTGGAACCAGTAATATTTGTTTAGTAAACACACATATTTCGAGTTCGATATAATTTTTTCATTTTTATTTATTTATTTTATTTTCAAATAGTATTCCGCGTTTTTAATCACATATGTCTGTTTTATTTTCAATTTTAAAGACTTTTTAAACTACAATTGGGTAGTAAATTAATTAAATTCTATTTGATGGGAATACTTACGCTCATTTATATTATTGGGTGGTTGGATAATTACTTCCTCCAAAATTCTTTCAATTTAAAATTACAAAATGATGGATACACTATATAATTTTACAAATATAGAGCCGTTCATTGTTTAATCAAACTATCATTTTCAAAGGTTTTTACGATTCATTATAGAGAACCTTCAAGTTACCCTTGAATTTAAGTTTACTTTTCGTATGGCTATTTTGCAATTCCAGAGTCAATTGTAAGATATACACCCTGTTTCTGGATTTTTTCTATGAATCTAAATTTAAAGTATAAACGCTAAATTAATGTACCGCTGTTAAGCGAAAATGAAATTATTTTTCCCTAGCTACTGGGAGTATAATTCATCCCTCACTTATTTTGCCCGCTTTGTAATTGATCCCATACCTTGCATTTCAATTCCTTTTGCAAATAAGAGGCAGGCGAGGTTTTTCCCTTTCTCTATACCCTCTCCAGTGGAATATTTCAAATATACTTACGTTCGCGAAGAGATTTATCTTGAGAAGTTTAATTAGTTTGGTTTCGGGTGCGGTAATATTTACCATAGATTCCGAGCAGTAAACTCATAGTCCATTCCGGTAATAAGATAGATAAATTTCACTCGTCTGTTAGTCTCTGTGGATTACTTCAAATATTACTTTTAATGATAGTTGCAAGATTCCGAGTTCACGATTTCGCGAACTTGGCAATTAATACTTAAAACCTAAATTAATGGCGAATATACTGCGATACTAGAACCACCCATCTCATTACGAAATGTCACAAAAAAAAAATTAGACCCGAAACGAATTTGAAACTTCGAAGGTATGTGAGAGAAATGTCAAAGATAAAATGTTGTCGGGTTTTCACACGGAAACACATTCGGTTTGATATTTCGATAAATATAGGAGTACCAACAATATATCAAAGTCAGGGCATTGTTTCATTAATATCGAGTAGGCGTGTCCGTCCACCAATGCCCCCATTCTTCTCTTACCGGGGAAATTCCGGCTAACATTTCCCATGGAACATTATTTCTAATAAAGGAAACCGAGATAACCGAGGGAAATGAAGGCTTCAAGTTAAAATACGTCACAATGTTCGTTTGGGTGGCAGCACGGTCGCATGATTTATTAATTTTCGTACCCCTGGCGAGTGGGAACGCAATCAGAAGAGATGGATATAAATCTTTAGCGAGCGAATGGTATAATAAATAACATGTTTTAATCATTAAATCTGTGACGGTGAAAATATGTATATATTTCGTCGATTAATGGACGCAATATTTCACATAAAGATAGCTTCATTGAATAAAAAACACGGCCTTCTGTAGATGATCGTCGATAATCTAATTAAACTTTCTTACAATTTTCCGATTCCTAGCGTGATATAATAATAATAATAAGAATAATAATAATAATTTTTATTTGTGCCATATTATACAATAAATGTGTGCGATATATCAACATAAAATAACGAAATATGCATAATACTTTGCAGCTAATTTGAGGCAGTCAAACATAAATTAAAATACTTCTCTAGAGAATCAATGCATTTCTGTAGCAGATATATTCTTCTGGAAGACTCTCTCGGTCGAAGAGATTTTATATTTCTTAGGCAAGGCGTTGAAGAGCTTTAATCCGATAATGTGCAGACTATTTCTACTTATATTTGCCGAATAAAGCCGTAGGTAGTAATCTCCTTTACTTCTTGTACCGTAAGAATGAAAGCCGCTATTTCGCAGAAATTTCATTTTGTTTTTGTATACGTAATTAAACACTTCATATACATATGCTGCCGGCATAGGCAAAACACTCCATGTTTCGAAAAAGTTGCTGTATATCTCCGTGAAATAAATACGAGCCATACATCGAATAACTCGTTTTTGGGGTAATGAAACGTCATTAGTCGCTGACGATCTACCGCAAACAGTAATGCCATGTGATAACCTGCTATGCACATTAGAGTTATAAGTTATAAGTTATAGATCCTCGAATCGGTTATCACCAAGCCAAGCCAGTCCAAACATTACGCCTTAAAAAAAGGTCTAAAAGTGATTTTCTAAATTGAATGTGTTTTCTTAGAACGTAATATTGTTTGATTTAGATATATAAATGTATAAGATATATTGAAATGTGTATTTCCCCACTTTTGGCTGTAAACAAACCGTGCCAAGCCAATCTTCTTTGCTGTTGGTCAAGGAGAAAATTCCTACATACTTAAAATTACCGAACACCATCGAACGTAAATCGAACACGTAAATTTAAATAAGTACCTCTCGTGTATTTCTTCGTTTTTTTTGATTCTGTAAACGAAAACGAACGATCCATCAATAATATCGTTGTATACAATAATATATATACAATAATATATAATAATATCGTCGTATACATTACATACCTATATTCGTTTAACATTTGTCGCAGACGCGCGGAATTTCGCGGAACTATATTTCTAAGATTCACAGTAGCGCCTCGCCAGGCGAAGGGATATTGGACAGCCGCGAGGGGCACACAGACGACGTTCGCAACCCCAAATTATATATTCAAAATTCCCGACCCCAAATAAAATACCGAACAATCAAACAAAACATTACAGAACCTATAAACCGGATACCACCAACCCGATTAAACCGCACATTTTGCGTACGCCCAATGTGTACCTTTTAGAGTATATAATTAATAATTAAAGCAAGGTGGAATGGTCAACTATGTTTCTTAATGTACGCATTTGGCAGAAGATGGAATTAAGTTTATTTGTAACCTTATGATAATGAACTTTCACGATAAATTATCGTCCACAGGAAGGAAGTTGCTAATATCGTTTATTAAAACTAAAAAGACATTGGACTTAAAATACTGCCTTGTGCTACACTTCTTTCTCCGGGTAAATTAAGTGATCGCATAATATAAATGCTATTATCGCTTTTAAAATGAAGTTTTACTAGCTGCATCCGTCCAGGGAAGAACGTCATAAACCATCGGACAACCACTCCAGAAATTCCGAGCCATTCCAGTCTTGAAAGTGAAATATTGTGGTCGACGCAATCAGAGGCACGACTTAAGTCACAAAATATACCAAATGGAGACCTACCCGAATCCAAATTTACTACTACAAAGAGGGAATTGCAGTCAAAGTTGAACGATTTACCCGATGAGCATGTTTTTTGTTATTTAACAGATCTCTAAGTGTGAACGTGATCTGTTTAACATAGCGCATTCAAAAACTTTAGAAAAGCTGAATGATAAAATCAGTAGACGATAATTGTCATGTTTCATTTCGAACCCTTTTTCTATAAGGGAACCACGTATATTTTTTTTAGTATTGCTGAAAACTCTCCCAGTTCAAATAACGAGTTGATTAAGAAAGCTATGGGTCAGAGTCGATTGATTGATTCAGAAATTTTTTGGAATAACATCCAAAAAAATGTTTGGATTAAATTTTATGGATTTTAATCCAAAAATTTTCTGAATCAATACTTTGATCCATAACTAAAATTACATGGAACTGCACATGTACCACACGACGTTTCGTTTTTTTAGTGTTTCAAATAATTCTCTAACTTCAGACTCATGATATGGCAAAGCACACATACCATTAGAAACATAAATATTATTAATACTCCTGCTACCAAACTCAATTAATAACTTGCGAAATTGAAGCATGGAACTTTTTTTCTGTGTATAGATCGTAGCATGCTTCCTGTATTCACAACGAATTAATTTTATAAAGTCTAATTTTTTTCTCATAGTGTGGATGAACTAATAGAGTTGACGTGTAACGTGAACCAATACGTTTAAGAACAAAAAATACTTAAGCTTTATAAAGTAAAGAAAGCAAATTTATTCATAGTGTGAGGTGCACCAATAGAGTTTAGAAAAAAACTTTTATCCTTTTTTTATATATAAAGCATTTCATTTTATTTTTTAATACATATTTATTGTGAATATAGAAAGCATACCACGATCTATAAACAAAAAAAGCCCCATGCTTCAATTTCGCCAATATCAACTGCCTCTTCTAATTCTGTAGTTTATCATATCTTCTTAATCTTGTGAAATTGCAACGTAGTATAAATTCTTGCAGCGTGTATAAACGAGTTGAGTGTCTTAAATTTGAAAAACCTGGCACATACACTACACTACGCGAGTACACTACAAACACTAATTAGTAGATTTGAAAAATAATCAATTCACAAGCACAGTTTAAAGTAAGACTATAGAACTTTTTAAAATTGAAGATGACCATTTGAGGAGTTTTTAGTCTATTCCAGATCATATGATGTCATTTAAGTCAAAAATGTTATTGTAGATATCTAAGAATCTAGAATATTATCATATTCTAATTACCTAGAATAAAAGAAACTTCATGTGTGGCTCATCATAAATTTTAAACACAATTTTATGATGCAATAAGAATGAATGTTAGGTATTAAGGCATTGCAGACAACCAGGTTTTACACGTCCTCTTGGCCTCGACAGACATAACGCGACGCGAGAAAAATTTCAACTAAATTAATCTCCAAATAGCAGTAACAAAAGCAAGCCTGTCGAGAAAAGAAAAAGAAACTAGACGACCATCCTTCGCTGAAATACACCGGCGCTTCGTTGGCATTTTATCAAGAAGGATAATGGTCAGTTTCAGCGGTGGTCTCCCAAGAGAGAGAGAGAGAGAGAGAGAGAGAGAGAGAGAGAGACAGTCTCCGAGGGAAATACAGATCGCCCTCGGAAGATAAGCAAGAAAGAAGGGAAGAATTACACCGCCGAATCAAGTAATTACATCTGAATTGTTTGACCTTTTTCTTGCGGACATGATGAATTATCAAAGGGTCAATTTGCGAGATAGGTGATATCGGGAATCGCGCTGCCGAGAATGTGTGGACCGTTTCTAGACCGGAACGACCCCAAATGCCTTCGGGAACACCTTCCACTAGTCGATCGGATTTTATTTTTCTATAGATGCTGGTTCCAGTTGACACGGTTCGGTAATTTATTGGTCGTTATACGCGAAATCGTTCCAATTTTCGAAGTAAACCGGCTAAACTAAGTTCTTACTTTGGAAGCGTGTCAAGAGAAAATGCTAGAGTAGAAGATATATTCCTCTCTAGGATATTGAAAACCCAATTGACACTCTACATATTTCATATCTTACTTAAGTATACAAGTGGTCATGCCACTGATTTTGAAATTAATATTTAGTAAGCATGCGCTGCAGTAGAAATTTGGGGATGTATAAGAGATATTTGGAAATGGAAATTGCTTGTTCTCACAAAATATAAACGTGTCTAAATTAGGTTCTCACATCAGCGATTATTTAAGGAAGAAGCATTATTGTAGAAAAAATGAATAAAGCACATGCTAAATTTCTAAAATAATGTTTGTGGCTGTTGTTCATTTCGCAAATTGCTGAATTCGTGAATGTACCAGCTACACAGAGCTCACAACTTGCTGGCATTCGCAATTAACAACTTTTTCACCTTTCTTACGTAGCATTCTTTACATTAACATTAACAAAAATGTCGAGAATTTTCAAATGAACCTTCCATTACAAATATCTTAATTATCTTACAATTCTAAACTCCACTCGCACCTTAGAAGACAGTACGGCGTTTATGGGAATACCCACAGCGTTGTCGTATCTGTCTTTACAGGAAGATAATGAACATAATTACGATAAAAATAAACGGATAAACACAATGGACAATGGCTTACGATAAAGAAGACAGTGTAAGATGGTGAATAACTTCTAAGATGCGAAATTGTGCGTGCCGCGTTTTCTCTATCTTAAAATTTCCGCGGACCTAGTATTCATTATCGAACAAACTCCAACTTTTTTAACTAAGAGTTCTTGATTCTTCCATGGGAATAAAGCAAGTTCATATTGTAATGAAACGGTACGAATAAAAGATTTTTATTTAACAAATTTAAATACCATAGAAATTTTAAATGTCGGTGTGGTTTTGGCAAGGTTTAAAGTTGATGTTAAATTATCATTTATATATGGTAAAAAGAAGTTGTGGACCGGAAATAAAGTGGAGAGAAAGCCTATAGTAAGAAGACACGAGCTATCAAACGGGACGCCAGTTTTGACAGTAGGTCAAAACTAAATTAAAATAAGTCAGTCAGGTGACACTACTGATTGGGGTAATTCTCAGGAGGCGAGATGTCAATTTTGCCATTACGTCAGTCAAGGGACAATTCTTGACCTGGCTGGGAGTGTTACTGAGTTTAGAGAGTCAAGTGACATTAATCGACTCAACTGGTTGCGTTATTTAAGTAAAAATTGTTATCAACCCCGTAACCCCGTAATAAGTCATTAATCCAGAGATTTCTGTTCGTGAGTCGGACTAATAAAGAGAGCTAAGACCAGGAAGCGATGAAGACAGGTTGGGTGTATTAAACCCCAACTCGCCGTCGAATCTGGTAGCCGGGGCGAATTAGAAAATTGGAATCCGCAGAGCTAAATCCACAAACTCCTACATTACTCATTATTCCATTACGTATTTCTTGGCGTAATTTGTTATCCATAGTAATTCCAAGAAATTTGAAAGAGCCAACCCCTGGAACTGACTTACCCTTTAAGCTGGCATAAATACTAACAGTATGTTTGTTTTTAAAATACAATAAGACTGTTCTAGAAGAAACCATTGCATTCGCACCACCTACATATATCTTTGCTAGTTTTAGTCGCTAGTTTGGATGCATCTTCCAAATTTCCACTGGATTCGATACAAGAGGTATCATCAGTGAATTAATAGATATGCTGGTTTAAAACAGACACAGGTAAGTCCATAGCATATACTACGAATCGGATCGGTCCCAGTATCGATCCTTGAGGAATACCTCTGCGGATGGACTTTGGATGCATTTAAAACTCCTGCTGTTCCCCATCAACAGTCGCTGTGATTGAGAGCCTTTGTTGTCTGGAATTTAGATACGATCTGATAAGATGCAATATATTGTCCTTCATTTCCATTATTCTCGCGGTGATCTAGTGCAGAGCATATCTTCCAGGGTACTACGTCTATCATTTATTTCCTTTGTAGTCTCTACTGTGGATGGCAACTTAGCAATAGATACGAAATACGTATCTATTGCTCTTCGCTCATTAAGGTGGCAAGGGTATTTTTTGCGTTAGTTTTATTAATGTTTTCAATAAAAAAGATAGTCAAGGGTTCTTGAAAATGGTTAAACAGTAACATTAGATGAACTGCTTTCAAGAGCTTTCCTTATGTATCATAATCAAGGAACTCGAAGAAGTTTATACCCATTACCGCCATTTATTGTTCATTTTGGAAAGCGTTCATCTTAATTCAATTTTGATCAGTTTTGACAAAGTTTTGATAGTAGGTTTCCCTCTAAACAAATTGTTTGTGAAGCAACGCGAATGAACGTCCAATCGCCAGGGGAATACAAACTTTTTGGGTGATTGCCCGGACAAACTTTCGGACCTCTTATACATAATTCGACAGAGTTAGGGCACCGAACTTCCTCGCGACGACGCTAATTATTACGCGTCCCTCGGCCGCCGTAAATGCGCCCCGAGCATTTTATCGCGCAAATTCTTAAGGGCATTCCATTAGAGTTATAGGTTTCCAAGGCAACATAAATAGCGATCCTCTAAGCGCCGTGTTTATGTAGTGCGCTGTGTAGGAAGTGAACCTTCGTTGTTGTAAACAGGGCACGTGCATTATTAAATCAATATCCCTTCGGCGGCAATGATTTATTCATGAGACCTAATTCACTTTTAAATATTAACTCGCGGAAGTCTAGTACAGGGATGTATGGTGGCAATATGCCGTCGTCTTTACGCGTTTTAGGTTGTCTCGAAGACCCAAAGACGGAGCCTAATCGAATTACGTAAAATATTTACTTCAGCGGCATTATAACACTGTATAGGTAGACTTTAAATGGAATAAATTGGAGTGGTTACGTCCATTTACGCCAATTTTTATGTGGCGAAGAAGACAGTGGTAAAGGTACTCGTACAATAAATTTAATTTCGAAAATGGTTTGTCTAACATCAGTACTCTATTTATACTTCTCAAGTCGTGCAGTTCTAGTAAAAGTAATTTATGTACCATATAATAAATGTGATAACAAGTTTATTACATAAGAAGGGCAAAAACAACAACAAAATTAAACAACAATGGATAAAATATAGCTTTGAGGCCCCTCTTGATTGTTACTTTGAATATTAATTTAAAAAATGCGTAATGGAATAATGAGTAATGTAGGAGTTTGTGGACTTAGCTCTCTAGATTCCAATTTTCTAATTCGCCGCGGCTACCAGATACGACGAGGAGTTGGGGTTTAAAACAGCCAACCTACCTTGATCGCTTCCTGGTCTTCGTTCTCTTTATTGGTCCGACTCACGAACAGATATCTCCGGATTAATGACTTATTACGGGGTTACGGGTCGATAACGACTTCTACTTAAATAACGCAACCAGTCGAGTCAATTAATGCCACTTGACTCTCTAAACTCAGTAACACTCCCAGCCAGGTCAAGAATTGTCCTTAGACTGACTTTTATTCTTCATTTTTTTTCATTTCTAATGTCAAAATTGACATCTCGCCTCCTGAGAATTATCCCAGTCAGTAATGTTACCTAACTGACTTATTTTAATTTAGTTTTGACGTACTGTACAAAACTGACGTCCCGCTTGCTAGCTAGTGTTTTCTTACTATAGGCTTTCTCTCCACTTTATTACCCGTTTTACAATATATAAATGATAATTTAACAATATCAACTTAAAACCTTGCCCTAACTACACCGACATTAAAAATTTCTATAGTATTTAAATTTGTTAAATAAAAATCTTTTTTTTGTACCGTTCCCTTACACAGTTAAAATAAAGTAAGTAAGCAAACTAAATCTATTATTGTGAGCCCTTTTCGCTTTATTTTGATGGAACCAAACATGAGAAACATCGTTTGTTCCTCAGGTATCAATATTTGTGCAAATATACTACTTACCCCTCACTGCCGTAAAAGGTGTCATAGGTTTCCCATGAATGCGAATACTATCACGTTCTTGTTTGAAGAACATTATTAACGCTGCAATCATTGCCTTTGCTTGTCTACGTAAGCATTTCGGCATTTTAACGAAATACCCTTGCAATACAGTCGCCAAGAAACGTGATTACTGGAAATAAGAACTAATTTTCAAAAAATAAGTAATATAGCAAAGAAAAAAGCCGTTAAATAAACAATAACCTAAACGAACAGCACAAACGTCAGACAATATTTCATGACAGAAACAACAAACAACTATGGACAACGGTGTACACGAATACCAATAGTTGAGAAGCAAGTCGAATTGCGTTAATTGATAATAGGCGGTTAAAATAATTATTTAATTAGTGCAACTGATTATTTGTGCTAAAGTGGGATAATATCTAACTATTTATATGTTAAACTATTGATTATAAGTCCATTGACATGTATTTTAAAAATTGACAAATTCATATTGTACAGGAGTGCGTTCAAAAACTGGTACATATTAATCATTTTTTACCATAGTAATACAAACTATGTTCAAAAACGAAATATTTGTCTATTACTATCCAGCAAAACGTTCAGAAATAACGCTTCCCGAGCAATATATTTGTGAGAACAACTTTTACTCTACTTTGGTACAGGTGTACTATTACCAACGCATTCTGAACGCACCCCAGTTAGTAATGTGACATCATAAATCACCTGCATCCATATTTATCCTGCCGTTGTCTTATATACAATCGCGTTGATGAAATAAGAATTCCGGGCTTTAATAAAAAATGTATAAATTTTTTTTTCCTAATATTGCCGTAAAACTCTCCCTAAAATTACAAAACATTCATTACAGTAAAATATTCCATTATTTAATATCGCATGTCTAGTCTAATATAATCGAGCTACATGAGCAACAGAAAATATGCTTAACCTCAATCATCTAATGATCCCGACTTACGTAGGTGATTAAGGGTCCAAAAGGTCACGTCACATCTGAACGACCGCAGGGCTTAAAGTGCAATGCCACGTACCCACGCTGTGGGCGCCGGAAGAGCTACTTTACTGCGAATTCTTTCTTGAGCGTACCGGGTGCCGGCAGCTGTCTGCTGCGACTTGCCTTTAAACGGACGGTAATTGTCTTCGACTGCAGTACCATACACTTGTTCATTGTATCATAGAATATAGCCCAGCGTCACGGGAAATTTTGCATAATTACTGTTTACATAATATAGCTGATACGCTCGCTAGCTGCTATGTACATTAAATGACGACGATAAAGAAAAGGCTTACTCAAGCGAACCCGTGCACCTTCCACGTGTAGTGTGCTATTCCCGGCCTGCGCACACACATTACGCGAACTTTGGGAAACGCATTTGCATTCCTTAACGATCTAAATAAACTTACTTTATTCAATAAAATCTAGACAAACTTTTGAGTTTACTACTTTTATTAAAGCTAATAAAATAAGTATAGTTGGATAACAACTAGAAAGAATGATAAAATAAGTATTCATACAGTAAGCAATTTAAACATAATAGATAAATATTTTTACGTTTAGTATAGTTTTGTAGGTTTATAATACAGTAAAACCTAGTAAATTTAATAGACACGAGATAATGTATAATTTAATATGAAAATAAAAATCATTTTACAAAAAATAAATAAAATTCTATAGAGCTACCTAAAATCGATGAGAAAAGTATCCATACAGCTGTGAAAAATAAAATTCCCCGATTGAAACGAGAATGTCAGGACCGTGTGACAGCAGTGTATTGTTTTGTTAGATTCAGTAGTGGTTGTTATGGCACTGCATCTGGTTTTAATCGTTGTCGGCAAATACGAGCCCAAAGTAGAAATAAACGACCGTAGAAGAAAGAAAAATTGTTATAAAATTGTATAATTAAAGGAAGTCGTTACGGCGAATTGTTGCAATGGTCGGTAAAAGTTATGCAACAGTGCAATATATTACAAAAAAACTTGACATTGTGGAAAATAAACGACGATTTGGCCGATCTCGTGTATTAACTGATCGCGAGGAAAGGTTAATCTTGCAGCAAATTAAACAAAATCATTTCCAAACTTCCATCTTATGGCGTAGAAAGGACAGGAAAGTCGGTGACACCAGAAACAATCCGCAATAGGTTAGATGAAGTGGGTTCTAGAGTGCGAACAGCAAGGGAAGAACCTTTTATTAACAGTGCCAATAGGTCGAAAACATTGGCATTTGCAAGGGAGTTTGTACATAAGCCCCCAGAGTTTTGGCACCGCGTTATCTTTTCAGATGAAAGCATAAAAGCAAAAAAATATAATAGTGGCGTTCTAAGAGCTGGATTGCTCTCGGAGTGCTACGTCTGATATTAATTTTCTTTGTGGTTTTCTGCTGAGGATGGCAACTTAGTTGCCGAAATACGTATACAGAGTTCTTAATTCAACAATGTGGTAAGGGGTATTTTTAACTTAAATTTATTTTAAGTCACCGTATCCTATACCTACATCAAATGTAAGAAGAACTGCATCAAATATATGCTTAATCGTATAAGATATAAATAATATTGAAGAATAGAACTCGCAAGGTACGGAGATCACATCGGTAAATTACCAAAAAGTTATTGAGTAGGATCGCTAGGATAGATTTCATGAGATAAAAATACTACTAGCGCCATCGTTTGACACTTTCAGCTACTAAACGTGTGCTAACAATACCATGAAAAGACTTGCCACCCCATGGCTCGTGTTATGAAAACTGAGGAACATGCACGTACCCTTAATAGTTTTAATATATGCAATTATTGATAATAAAACCTAACCTCAATTCGAAGAATTTTATATTGATGTGACCAGATTTGTCTGCACTACTCAAAATGGCTTACGAAAGAAGTACAACATTAAACAAGATTTAATCGAAAGGGAAAGTATAAATAGCACTTCAACAAGCATCTAAATTATTCATATAACGCCTTAGCAGAACAAAAGGCGAGAAGCTCGTAAAAACACCGCTGATTCGATCCTATGCAAAATATATCTTAACAACTACGCGATATGCATTCCGACAGGAACTGAACTCCCAACTCCTTGCATGTTTAATGGCCGACGGGAGTCTGTAGGTCGGAGCCAACGATGCGCGCCAGTCCGAAAAACCCCGATCCCGAATCCGTTAACATTCATGAAGGCCGCCAAGCTACGAAGGCGCCGGATGCCACTATACACATTGTGGGGTTGAGACAACGAAAACCGCTTATAGAGTTACAACCGATCACGTTCCGCGAATTCGTTTCTCGGAGAACGGCGCAGCTCCTTTGGCAAAGTGCCGCCAATGTCTTGCGGTGCCCGTCGGCGCGGGGTTCGCGCTTAATTCGGTCTTTTGCATAGCACTGGGAATGTTCTTGGCAAAATTAAGAAACTCAGACGCGGGAGAATGGATATTGGACGATTTGGTAGTGTAATGTACGTCTGACGATCGCTGCGCGAGATAATACAAGGCAGTTATCTTGCGAATATGATTTGAATAAGAATTAAGTCTAAAAGCTGGGGCAGGTACTTAAATAAGAAGAAAAAATACGTATCGTATATGTGTGGTTTATGTTAAACAAAGTTTTCTTTTTTGCAAATATAATCAAAGCTGGTTCCTGTAAATTGTAGTTTGTAGTTTGTAGCAATTCAAATTTATTCGATGGCCATTCTAAGTAAGTTCTGACACTAATGCACGTTTTGTTATTCATCACGTTTATAACTTTGGTTTGAACAAACTTAATTCAGTTCTTCCCATCTATTTCTTCATTCGTAGAATCACTAATTACGCGCATTAAATTACCATTAAGACACGATGCCTTGCAACCCATCCTTCATTTATTTTGTTCCGCTTTTTATATTCTCCCAAAACGGCTTTTCAAGCTTTTATGAACGTGGATAGTATTGGATCTTTTATTTCTAGTTTCTATTTCTACCTGATTTTCAGAAGCAAAATTAAGTCCGGATTGAAGAATAAATCTAAGTTAATGTTTTTCTTCCACTGCTGTCACCTTCTTCTTTGATTTTCCTAACACCTCTTTCTTGTTTTACGTTTTATGCATTAGGGAAATGCGTACCTTGAAGATTCATTTCATATTCTACATTTACACTACATTTCATATTCCAAAGGTATTCTGAAAGTGTTGACGTTTATCATAAACCTTTTTACGTGTATATTCTATATTATACAACAGTAATTCCGCCTATTTATACTGCTCAAAGCTGGGTGCTGAATAACCCAGATCCAAAGAGACCGAAAGCGCGGGAAAGACAAATATTACGAGGAATTTATTGAAGAACCAAAAACATGTTGATAGTTTGGAAGCCCAAGACAAATCAAGAAATTCTAGATATATGTATACGGTAGACCAATAATAACGCGAAGTGTCAGACGGCGAAGATAAAATAGTTGGGGTATATGATAAAAATGAACCCAAGTGAAATACCCAGAAGGGTACTGAAAAGTAGAGAATGAGACAAGTAAAGAGGGGACGACCGAAGAGAGAGTGTTTGGAAACGGCAAAGGCGGATTTGACAAAAGTTGGTGTGGAGGTGTGGAAGGACAGAGCTAATTATAGGAAGATACGAAGCGAGATATCAGGATCCATAGAACTCATGGGACAGTAACAAAATAGGAAAGAAGCCATGAGATGACTCGGCTGCTAAAACAACTAGAAACATTCAATTCAAATTGAAGTCAATGACCAGGTTGAACTTTTAGATTTTCAGCTCTTGCTATTATTACAAATGATTGGGGGTGGATGATATCTAGGCGGAAGAAAAGTGTCTTGTTTAAGCAAAGCAAAGTGTTTAATAACAAGCACAAGTTAAGGAATCTGGTAACTAAGTATATTTATTCAAAAAATAATAATAAGTAATTAATAAACGACATGAAAAACGTAAAAAACGATATGGATGAATAAATACTGTATGCGATAAGAATCACGATTGAGACAATACGAATTGGGTCACCTCTGATGTTGATGTTATGAAAAAGTTAAAACAAAAGGAATTTAGAACGATACAATATGAAATATTTAGCTGTTTGATGTTGTGTGAGTAGGGAGTCTTGGATCGCCGACTTAGAGGTTCCTAACTTGAAGAATGGGCTTCGAATCGGTGAAGTTAACACCTAACACGTGTCACATGGTACTTTAACAAAAAGAACAACACTGCCTTGTCGTGATCGGACGTAGACGAACGGTTTGTTCTGTCTTGGGCGGACGAAGAGGAAGTGTTTCGGGTCTTGTTCTGGTAGGACGAAGACGACGTGTTGTCTTGTCGCGGTCGGACGGAGACGAACATTCTGTGTCCTGAGCGGACGAAAAGAAACTCGGTTAATGACCTAGTCGGTGGAGAACAAACCTGATTGGACGAGGATCACTTCTCACACTTTTATCGTGAGTGGCAGAGAACGAACCGAACTTGCTTTGAGAATTTTCTCTCAATTCTGGACAAATCTCAAAGTGCGAAAGGGATTTTTATTTAATTGTGATTAAGGTCCATTTGCAATTATTTTATTAACTTCACATTAATAATCTATATTGCTCACAAAAATTTTAAACTTAATGTGTTAGTCCACTGATGATCTAATGAATAACTTATTTTGCAAGGTTTTACTTTTTTTTCCTTTTCTAGCTCCTATTGGAGATAACAACTTAGTTCCGTAAATAAGAATTTAGAGTTATTTACCCATTATAGAGCTGAGGAATTTTTGTATCACCCAAAGAGATGAGTTTGAGTTACTATCTAATCATCAAAATAATCAATGTGCTTTTTCGCATAATAAAAACGGTTCTCGTTCGAAAGTATATAAACGGAACAATGGAAATTTGAAACGTCGTTTTCCAGTTAATTAATCTCATTTCGACTCCTTTTAAGAACGCTAACGTTTCTTTTTTCGGACACCAATTACATTTAATTCTTTTGTGTGTTTCAGTTCTACTCAATGCTGGAGAGGAACGAAATTGCCAATTTCTCCCTGTACAAGAAGCAAGTGACCATCTTCGCGCCGACGAATGAAGCTTTCCAGAAGAATAAGAAACCGATCGACAATAACAATTTGGTCCTTTATCACATGAGTAAGTTCCTTTCCCTATTCTCCGATGTGTAAGATAAATTTATTTGCTCGTTCTCTCCGGGCATTCATCGGGAACTTCGTTTGTATAGAACGAGAACGCAGTACTACTAGTACAAACGCTAAAATTATCATTTGAATCGTGTTAAAAAATATATAAATTTGCATTTCATAAAATGGAAGAAACGAGAAAAAAGGGAGCTACGAAGGACTCCTTTCATTTATCACAAAAGAAGCAAAAAAAAATCTTTGTCCCGCACGGAGGGCTTTCTTTTCTTTGCGTCTCTAATTTGCATCAAACTTGATAATTTAAACGTGCCATAGGCTTCTCCCCGAACGCGAGATTTAAAGGACGTGCATAATTCAATTTTCAGAACCGTTTCTCATTTGCATCAGAACACAGTTAAGTGTTCGAAATGAGTCGCCGAAAATGGTTGGGTAGCTTCGGTTGAGATATTGTAAGGACCCGTACGCGGGGAAATATAAACACGCCGTAAATAAGAGAGACTGAAGATCTGAATACGTTTCTTTCCGAGGGTGGATCTGACTTTTCTCCGCTCGGGCGAAAAATTTTTTTTTCTTGGTTTAATTGTTCGAGTCGCACGGACTGCCTTCCTGGAAAATGCTGAAACGGAGAGAAGAATTCTAATCAGCGAGGTAATTACCGAACGCCGATGAGAAGGGTAGAAAGGGAATTTGGTAAACTATACCTTAGGGAAATGTGGCCTTACAAAGAAACAATTCCGTATAATGAGGTAGAAATGCTTTGATGGTAATTGCTTTGTATTAAACGTATGTATTCAAAAACGAAAGAGTTATATATTCATATAGAACTTTAGAAGAAACCCTTGTGCCATGTAACAGATTATTTTAAATGTGTACCAGTCACATAAGAAACATGAAAATTGCCAAAACAATTAACCGATAAATTATCACTACGGGCCCTTTTTTTTTATTATTGCTAAAGTCACCATACTAGCAAGAGCAATAAAAGGGGTGCAAGCATTGAATACAAACTCGAGTTTTTTCCTACTAGATGTCACCAGAATGCTAAACCCACTTTCATCGGTGATGCGTCACCAATTTCGTTGCCAATTATCACAACCGCTTGCATATGCCACGACGTACCCCATCTAAGGGTCATCTGCAAGACCACCATAACGGAGCCGGTAATGCAGTACACTTCCCGCTCGGACAGTGCATGTTAGAATGATGCCAACGACCTACGACACAGGAATTGTTTGCGCGGATGATGCGATTCACAACAATAGAGAAAATACTAACTGCAAATTAAATTAATTTTTTTTATAATAAAATGATTAATAAATTATGTAATAAAATATTTTTCTTTTACTCATTATGTAGATTACTAGACCGGCATAGTTAATCTAAGGCTAAACACGTGATGAACTAGGAAAATGAAGCAAGCAAATTTATGCTGATTATGATTCAAACGATTGTAAACAGATTTACAACAGCAGACTCAAACCATAAAAACAATGCAAAATATATGTGGGGAAATATATTACAATTATATCATATATATTATAAGTATGAAACTGGTAGCATATACGGCCATATGCCAAAGTTTCGATTATAATATTCAAACAATTTCATATGCTCTGGGAGCTTACCGAGGATCAGTACCTGATACTAGGGAATGATTGCTGTACAAAATTACAAGTTTTAGAGATGACACACCAACGCTACATAGATTTATGATTATTAACCTTCCAGTAGTCGCGCCAATTTATGTAACATTTTTGTCGTCCCGGATCGTGGTAAGTAAGTAGGTCCCACATAAAAACAAATACTTATATCTCTTATTTATGATATAGAATGTGGTATCCTAGCATGTTTAAGTTGAAAATACAAAATAAGTAATTGTTTTAAACCAGTTTATTATGAAATAACTTATTTCTGTTTCTTTGACATGAACAACCCAGCTTATACATCAAAACTCATAACAATAAATGGATACAAAACTCAATGCTTTGGAATCTATGGTACAGATATTTATAAAAAATAAATTTCGGATTTCTGTCATGTTTTTACTTGTCGGGCACTCCCAATTTAGACGAATCTTCCACCTAATCTTCATAAGAACTCCGAAAAATATCAGTTATCGCAGCTAACCAAAGTAAAATTGATAAAAAAATTATACATTCTACCCGTAAATGCTCGAGACCCTAACCAGGTCTTAAGAAGCCGGACTATTGCTTGCTTCATTAACCTTGTCTGTGTTAAATTAATGAAATAAGCATTAAGTTAATGAAATAAAATTGAAATCAAAGAAAGTTGAGATATCCAAAGAAGAGGCCATTGTCGAAATTGACAACTATATAAGGTAACCAAATAAGTTCGTGGAGTTTTTGTATAAAGTAGAGTGCCATGAATATTTTTCGTGTTGTTGATGGATAGCACTTGTTTGTTATCTGTCATCTCCTTTAGTATGCATCCTTCTTTTATCGGATACAGACATATTTTGTGTTTTTTGTTTGTTTAATTCCTAGTTTTAAATAGTTGAAATGGCAACGCTCAGGAGCACAAAGATCATTAACAACGAGGATATTCAACAGGTTGTGGAGGAAAATTCTAGTACAACGTGAATAGAACTTGCAGAAAGGATCAATGTGAGTGATTGATCCATTCGTTTGCACCTTCATCAGCTAGGATAGAGGTGAAAGTTAAGCAAATGGGTCCCAAATGAGTTGTCAAATGGTAACAAATTAAGTCGTCTTACCATTTGCTCGGCAAACATTGTACGCAACGATAGTGAACCAAGTTTTGATCGGTTGTTAACCTGCGACGAAATGTGGGTATTGCACCCAAATTCTAAGCGTTCGCATCATTGGTTATCGCCTAATGATTCCGTACTACACATTCCCAAAGCTTCCCTGCACCCAAACAAGATTTTGTTGAGTCTTTAGTAGACAACAAGAGGAATTGTCCATTATGAGTTTTTGGAGAGGGGCCAAATCATCACTGCTAACTTGAACTGTGAAAAGCTTTAGCGAGTAGAAGCAGCACTCATTCAAAAATAGCCTTCTTTGATCTGCTAACTACAACTGTGAAAGGCAATACTGTAATGTATGCTGATGACACCACTTTATTGGTGTCTGGTGGTAATAAGAAAGATTTGATTATTGAGCTCATGGAAAGTTTTGTTAAATGGTTCAATGAAAACAAGCTTCATGTCAACAGCAAGAAAACCGCTTTTATTCGTTTTTGGTGCTGGCATAGACAAATTAAGTGAGTGTGATTTAATTCGTATGGACTCTAAGACGATCGAGGTATTAGTGCTTTGTGTAATTATCGATATGTTAGGCCTTGTATAAGTTGAGGAATATTATGGAGGTTGCCATCTCCTACTACTACGTCATGTTTCATTTCAGGCTTCGGTATGGGATTCCTTGTTGGGGTGGTTCTGCCCACAGTAAAAAAGTCTTTAGGTTACAAAAATTACCTATCAGAAATATTGCGGGGCTTTCAAGACGTGCTTGCTGTCGTGCCTGCTTCAGTTCTTTGCGTATACTTACTCTTACGGCGGTATAAATTTTTGAAATTGCGATGTATGTAAAGATTAACTTAGCTACTTTTGAGAAGAATAGTAATTTTCATTTATATGACACCAGGAATAGGGACGTGCTATGCTTTCCAGTACATGATTTATCTACTTTTGAGATATCACCTATTTATATGCGTATTAAAATCTATAATAACTTACCTGCGTTTATTACAGATATATGCAGTATTTCTGGATATTCTCCACACATTTCGCTGTGATTATCACCTTTTTTTGTCTCTTCACAACTGTATGAAGCCTAGACAGTTCAAAACTCTTATTGATGTAATAAATGCGGTCCGTCAATTTTGTGATTCAAAATCCATAGAGTTCTACAATACCGGCTTACAAAAATTAGTGTCACGTTGGCAAAAGGTCGTTGAGTGTGATAGCAATTACTTCGATGAATAATAGTGTATCATTGTTTCTTAATAAATATATTTTACCATCAACAACTGCACGAACTTATTTGGTTACCTGATATAATGCACAAATTTCAGACCGAACAGCCGTATTGCAATAAATGAGACATTGAAACAAAAATATAAAAGATGGTCGAAGAACTACAAAAAATGATAGCTTTATAAGAAATCTAAAAAAAATTGGGACTGGAAAGCTACTATTTCATCATTACCTACAAGAGATTTCTATCGAATTTCTCTACACTGTAACCCAAAACCTCACGAAAAATCTATATTTTCTTACGGAGCGCTTTCCTAAAGTAGTGAATAAATTGAATAAGAGCTTCACACATTTCTCGTGTAAAAATCACTCGCACAAAATCTACTGAATCGACGTCTCTAGAAGCCTAGAAGGTATGGAGAATACGCGCCCTGATCTCTCTATTTTCAGCCAATTCTTCACGTACAAAACGCAGCAACCTCTTCCACCTTCAGTCGACACGAGCACCGTCATTCTCCACTCCCAAATCGAATGGTGGCAACAATGGATCTCCGTGGGGCGGCGCTGTTATTGCTGTTGAGCCATTCAAGTCGCCTTCCGTGTAATTTATTCCGGTTTTAAATTTCTCCGGCGATTTGCGAATTCTCCGGTAATCCCAGCGCGTAGGGAATAATATCAAATGCGCTTAGCGTCGAAAATATAAGATTATAGCTGGGGAGATATTACATTTCATTAAATTTTAACATTGTGTTAAAGTAAGTACGACGTCTATATCATTCAGCCTCAATGATATATTTTAAATTGAATATTTGAAATTGCAACTACATTGTTTTTATCAACGCTTCGTCCACAACAATCTTGACAAAACATTTCTATTCCACATATGTATATACATATATTGGGACCAATTATATTTTGTCATATTTCAAAGAACAAAAGCTTGTGTAGCTTTATTTATTTATCACCCGAGTCTAGCACGAGTCATTATTTTTGGTAAATTTTACTAAAATCCGATAGCAGCTGTCACACCGACTATGTCAATCCGGCCAAAGCTGAGGATATCCCAATCGTAGTCTCGTCATCAGGTAGAGAACCATTGGCCTTATCTTTGACCACGTCCAGGTACCTCATCTGTTTAGATTCACAGATATTTTGTGCTAATATCCAGTATTGGTAAAAATAGTAGTTACAATAAATAAGGTAAGACTAGAATGCCTTTTTTATGAACACTGTTTACGAACCAATCCTTATTTTTGAAAGAAGAAGTGGGTATCAACAGAAAAGAAATCTAAAATCCAGAGACAATAACGTAGATATGTTATTCAGGACGAAAGGTATAACACGGCAAAAGGCAAACAAAAAAGGGAAAAACTTGATGGAAGTTCCTAATAAGAGAATTTAGATACTAAGAAATGAAGCTCCCACGTCTAAAGGTAGAGAGGGATGTGTTTGTCATTGTCATGATTGCAACACGTTGAATGAAATTGAGAAACATGGATTTAATTCACAATGGTTGCCAGCAATTTTCTTGGAAACAAAAAAGCATGCAACTGCAAAGATTTAGTGCAAACAATGCTTAAAGATTTTCACGGCCTAAATTGCAATATGAGTACTTGTACTATTATGTAATTATTTATGTGTGTAATTGGCAGATTTAAGTAAATAAATTGCTATAGTTGTTATACATTCTTTATTTTATATCACTTTTGAAAAGCTTTCAGTGATTCTTCAAAGAGCAGCTTATGGTATAGAGCCAAATTTTGACTTGATGCGTCAAAACTAATATTATTTTTGGATTCAGCACTCCCAAATTAGTGATAAAAAAACAAGTCTCACTTAGAAGCAAGCAAAAATCATGTTGAATAGTGATATCGCTAAATTCGCAAGCATAAACCAAAGGGGACACAAAGGAATATTTTAGTATCCAAAAAAAAAAAAGGAAACGCTCTTGACACGCAGATTCCGAATATCGGGTCCGTTTATTCGAAAACCTAATGGTTCTGGTGTTACGAGCAATTTTCATCAAGTAATATATCAAAATATATCTAGAAAACCGTTAGAGATATTGTTTTTTTTATGCGATTTTCGTAATATGCGCCCGAATACCGTCATTCTATCATTCAGCTTGAGTTATTCAAAGCAAACTTAAAATTCCTTGAAAGAAAAATTAAATTGTCAGAATCGCGTTAAATTATACACCAGTAGAACCTCCTTGACACGAAGGGGAGAAATACGCAAACCGTTTCTTCTAACACCCAATAGTTCTCGAAATATGAGCAAATTTATTAAAAAAACAACTTTATATTGCTCCTTTCGATTGAATCTAATTAAAAGCTACAATCAGAAATCGGGAAAAACAAGTTCACTCATCACGAACCGAACGGAATAACGCCTGGCTTGTTCCTAATTCAGAGATTGCCTCCAACCGAAAGGGCCCCAAAACCAATCAGCGCATTAAACTTTTATTCCTCGCAAATCATAATTGCGCATTCTTCGAATTGGCGCAGGTATCGTAGGCTCGTGATAATTGGATCGAAACTAGTTCAAAAAAAAATAAATATCGCTGGCGAAATAATAAAATCAACAGTAACAACCGGGAAAAACAACGCAATCACAAACACAACAAGAGTGGCGAAAACCGCTAGTGTCTAATTATTTTTCGAGCTGTGGTTGCCGGAGTAATTGGCGCCTGCTTTTTAGGTCCTGTTTACTTTGGCCAGGCCGGTTTACCCCTTTAATTGACGAAATGTGCTGTGCTCCGTACTCGTGGAATATGGCTGTTTTCCTAAAGGCTTTCCGCGCAATTACTGTATATTTAAAATGGATGGGGAATTGGGAAAAATAATTGATTTTATTCCCGAATGTTTTCTGTGGAGGCTGCTGTTCAATTCCAGCTGGATTTTTCCAGAGCAAACTAGTAGTTGTTTTGTTTGAAAAAGAAGCGACATATTTATCTTCACAGGAAGGGTTACAAACAACAAACCCAACATTTTAATCGGGAAGATAAACATACATGTTTATCTTGAGAGAGTCCTTAAGTAAGCTCCTTAAAAACTAAAGCTGTTTTCTTATGACTATTTATAAACTGGTGAAAGATTTATTTCTATTAATAGCAATCCAAAAAATATTGTCTTGTTTCTTTGATTAACCCAAACACATACAATTATTTGTATTCCCTCATTTCTTTCTTGTTACAGCGAATTTGGCCAAAACCGTAAACCAACTAGGTTCGACTTACAGCTACATAACATCAGAATTGGACGGTAACCCACCGCTGTGGATAACGCACAAAAGAGGTCCATATCATGACGATCACTACATCAACAACGCAAGGATCTTTCTGAAACAATCAAATTTTAAATCAAAAAATCCAGAACTAAAACAAGAACAGGTAAGAACAAACGAAGCCGTGAACATTTTTGTTCCTAACTTATTTATGGTTATTATTTCTTAAGTTATCTGAAAACCTTAAAATTATTTCCGCAACTTTGTGACTCCATGATCATCCGAGAAAATTTTTATTCGCATCGGTATCGGATGCCAGAGCACATTAAGTTTTTATTGGTGCCGATATTTTTATTGCACGTAATTTAAGGAAAACTCTTGGCCTCTGGTTCTTTTTTACATTATCGTACTTTTAGTAGATTAGCTAAAGCAATCAATAAAATAAATATTTCCGCTTGATTGAGTATCAAAAATATTGACCACTACCCCCAATATCCAACGGCTTCTATCATGACAATAAATATCATACCTGCGAATCATTTCCATCAAATCCCATCAAATTTTACGACTTTTTTAGGACGCAATTCGATAAGGTTTCAGTTCGTTCGTGTAGATATAAATTTTCGATCCCCAATTCAAATTTAATCAACCGCGAGACATTTTAGATTCCGCTTATTTTGCGAAAATGTGGGAGTTATCGCTTTTGCCCACACATCCGCGTTGACACGTACATGCATAAAGGTTTTTGCCAGTTGTCGTGAATTAATGAAAACCGTCAATTTCGCCGCTATAGTTCACGAATTGATTGTCTGTTTACATGTGTAATTTACCTCCATATTGAATGCAGCCATCAAGCAGGTAATAACTTTATAGAATGGTCAAGCTCTAATCCGTTTTGAGAAAGGTATTTTGATCAACGTAGAAAAGAAAATGTCCATACAATAATAATTTTATTTATGCAGTATTTGTTATGGCAAACTAGAAATACGAGTAATTTGCTCTGAACTATATTCCTGTCCTTTCCGCTGCGTATAAATCATAGAATTAGAGTACTATACTACTATAAACCGCCACAGAACTTAATACAATACTATCTGATAAAATTAGACATAGGGTTTTAGTCGAGGGTTATTAGAATAATCTAATGGTAGTAATTTTGTGTTTCAAGCTATTTATAACTGCATTACACTACATTACACGCTAATTATAAAGAGGACCCATCAGATATTGGCCCGCATTCTCGCCAAAGGGAAACTCAAAAGTATTCCTAGATTGAACGATACGCCAGTCTCATTACTTTATTTGCACACCTCGTATGTGAAGATTTAAATGGCCAAGTTTGTGGCAAAGTTTGAGAGTTCCTAGTTATTGTAGTAGAAACTCCATCTTTTTGGTTACCTGATCAATTAGAATCTTAATTGAGTACTTAAGTAGAAAAAGAAGACGGGGAGTTTGCAGAATTTCCAAAGACGATAATTAGAGAAGATGCTCGCAGTAAAATCCTCGCGATAGTTTCCAACTATTCCTTTTAATTTTAACCCAACTTCCACTAGCGCGGAATTATGCTATTATGTCCGACCATGGGAACCCCAGCAAAAGTATCAAAACTTTCTCGTTCGGATTTTCTTAACGCCACTAATTGTATTACTGTAACTCACTCCGTCTAAGCGACGATAAGATCTAAGAAAAGAATTATTTTGGATCAAAATCCAAAATAATTCTTTTCTTAGATCTTATATGTCAAAACATATCTTGTTCCTTCAATTAATCAGCTTACATAAATTGGAATATGTCACCAAGGGACATTTGACACAATTAATCCGGCTCGTATTGCCTCTCTAGTTTGTGCGATTATTATTATGATCCGTCGACAGCATTATATTACACAAGGTTTCTGGGTGAACGGAAACCCCGTCGGGATATTTACAACGAGCCCGAGGGTGAACCTTCCCGAGGTCCCTGCTAATGCTAGTTCGCGTTTTACATAACTAGGTTATTTCTGTTAAGATATTCATTGTTTGTGGTTGACGAAACATTGCCCTTTGATGTATTCAAATTACCTGCGAAGATAAATTTAACGTGAGACCGCCCACAAACGTCTACCCGCCATCTAGCGACGCGCTCGGGTATTAGACGCCTGTGAATTGTCAAGCTTAATTGGCAACCGGAACTCACTAACGTAATTTGCGCATATGCCGAACAGATTTAGGTCCAATTATAGATTGATGCCTCACTAGGGACCGTAAAAGGGTACATAGTCGTTTGAAGGTCCGTAGTTGGTTATTTTAGTATTTGGTTCTTTTGTCTCTTTGATTTATATTCATACATATGTGGGGGTACCTCGATAATTAAATCAGGTGATCGTTAGCAGATGATATAGTTAAATTCCTTTACCTACTCTGATGTACATCCATAGGAATGTATTAAAACAAAGTCATCAAAGAGTTACGTAAATTAGGCACTGGGAATGGGAAATTAATTCTTCTTGAGGGAAAATCAAATGCTTTTGAGATACGTGAAGAAATATGGGGCACGCTCTAAGCTTTTCTTATTATACCTCATTTATTAACACTTTCTTTTCCTAGGTATACTATTTTATAGTTCAAACTTGAAGCACTAACTTAAGGTAAATGAGCTAAGTATAAAAATACGCCTTAATATTTCTATTACATTAATAATTGACTGGAAAGATATTTAATAAAACTTTATACCCAGTTCTGAAGAAAATGAAATGCAGTAGTTATTTGTAGAAAATAGTAGGGTACGGTGGCTTGAAATAAGGGGTATCACAGTAAGAACGCAACATTGAAATATTTATTGATTTACTAGCTGTCCCCGGCTATGATTGAATTACTTGAGTATGTGGCTGACACATTCGATGGAGGTCAGGATGTTCTGCTCTCCTGCTGCGATATGGGGAATGCTTTCGATTATGTGGAGCATAGTATTCTACTAAATAGGCTTCAGATGTATTATAAAATCCTACCTACAAAATCGCTGGCAAGTGGTAATTTGGAGGGACCGCACATCGAGAAGGGCTCCAGTACATCGTGGAGTTCCTCAAGGTTCTATTCTCGGACCGTTTCTGTTCTTGGTATTTATGAACGACGTCTCTTCAAACACATCAGACGCAAAGATGGTAATATACGCCGATGATACGTCATTAGTTGTGCGTGGGAAAGAGTGTGACAAACTGATGGCTGACTCGAATACGACAATTGTTGAGGCCCAGGAGTGGTTTGGAAGCACACAAATAGAAAAGACTCTACAGTGAAACAAATAAAATTTCTGGGCTTTCGACTCTCCGTACAACTAGAGTGGAACTGTCATGGGAGGGGGCTCCATCTTAGAATTCCTTACCATCGCGTAAAATCAAGCCAGCTCTCGACAAACTACCACGCTGTTAAATTTTATAAAATATATGTTATATAAAATATATGTTATATAAATACACGCTCGTATTCCAATGCAACGTTGTGTCAAATTTTCAAAGCAATCGGTAAAGAAATTGCGCGTTTTTACGGGTCACCCCACCTCCCTCTCTCCCTTCCTCGCTCCCCTGTTGCCCCATATACGCATATAAAAACACGGGCGCATTCGAATTCAGCGTTTTGTCGAAATCTCAAAGCTATCGGTGAAGAACTTTTTTTAACAAACGAACATTTACGCTTTTATTTATATAGATAATGTATACATTTTGGAATTATGTATGGAACAACACATTTGGTAGATGGTCGTCACGGCTTTGTCGGCACACGAGTACTCCTTCAAATTTTCAATAACGGTCCTGCATAAATTTAGCGATATTTCGTTGATACAGCGTTCAGTTGCGGTCTGCAATCCAGATCTTAGTGGCCAATTCTGGTCACAAAAACGGAAAATGACCAGGAAAAATATCCTGCAAGACCGTCAGTGTTTCCGTCCTGCTGAAACCAAATGTCTTCAAAAACAATATCTTTCAATTGAGCCACAGAGAACTGGGTTATCATGACGCGATAACGTTCACCATTCACCGTTAATGCATTAGCTGCCTCGTTTTCAAAGAAAACTGGTCCAATTGTTCCTCCAGACCGCAATGCACACCAAACAGTGACACGCTGGGGATGCGTTTGTTTCTCATGCAGCATTCGTGATTTCCGGTGCCCCAAATACCGAGTCGACATTTCTTGTAACTTTTGACAATCTGGCTTACGTTTTACGTCACAACTATTTCCCCAATAATAATTATATTTAGAATAAAACCAACAAATTCAGCTACACAGTTGAAAATTTTGTGTTAAATTTCACCAAAAACGTGGGTTCCATTCGATACGCACAAAATATTGTGTCTATTTTATTACGAACGCATTGTGTACATGTGTCACACATATTTTGTGTTACTTTTTGAACACAATTTTTGTTTCAAGAGCACGTCGGCTCCCATTCTCAAGCAATTCCCGAATGGGCGAAAGTCATATCTCGCATGCACTTTTAAGAAAAGAAACGATATACACATCTCTCTTTATAACCGTTAACAATTCCATCATTAGCTTATGGACCAACACCGAGAAATAAAAAGGGACAGCCTGTATATTTTTATTATTATTTTTATTTCTCCTAAATGCGCACAAAACAGATGTACCCCTAGAGTCGTAAATTACTAATTGCCATTCGAGGCAGGAAAATTCCTTTCGGGCGGTCCTTTACGTCAAGTGCGCATGTAAATAGAGAGAAACATCAAAAATGCCGAAAGCAGTTGACCGTTGCCGCGCGTGTTTTCATTGCTGGGGTCGCCGTGCTGGCGAAAGCAATTAATGCTTTTGTTGACGTGGTGATTTCCGATGTTGGTCCATAAGCCAATGATGGAATTGTTAACGGTTATAAAGAGAGATGTGATATCGTTTCTTTTCTTAAAAGTGCATGTGAGATATGACTTTCGTCCATTCGGGAATTGGTTGAGAATGGGAGCCGACGTGCTCTTGAAACATATGTACCGAATTTTATTAAATTAATTTGTGCGGTGTGGATTTTCCCGATACTGTGTATTAGTGATACCAGCCCACAGTCCTTGCAATTCTTTCACAATTTTTGTGATGATTTCACACATTTGATATGTTTAAATGAAATTAATTTTGTGTTAATTTTTCGCAAGCCTATGTGAGAATTACACACAGACTTTGGGAGAATAAATAACACACATTTTGTGTATATTTCCAACACACAATTTGTGTACATTTTCATGACGCTTATTTTGTTGTATAACATGTTGCGGCTATCTTTATCTGATCGTTCGAAATATCGAATTAAATGTTCAAAAATATGAAAAATTGACCAAAATTAAGCATTTTTTTTTCATATTTTTGGCAATGTCTCGGAAACTGTTGGGGAAAACGGAACGCGGTTTCCACCATTGGATGTGCAGTGGAATGACGCTTACTCTGGTGTATAAGAAGTCGCGGCTATCATTAGTTGATCGTTCGAGAAATCGAATTTGTTGTTTAAATTCCAATAAATTAAAAAAGTTTGTGGTTCACAATTCCTTTGTTAACACACAAGAGAAACACTTTTAGAATTAGAAAGCAATACTGTTTACAAAGTATAAATAAATTTGAATCCATTACATTCAAAGAAAAAAGAACAATACATAATATATACGATTAAAAAACAAAAGTGTGTTTAGAAACTACAAATAATCAAGGGAATAAAATTCTCTGAGAGCTTCTGTTTCGACTGTTTTTCTTCATAAATCATCAATTTTACTTTTTATGTGAATTATTGAATGTCTGTTAAATAGAGGTTGTCTATTAACCCATGGCCAGATTTTAAATGCTGTATTAAGGACGATAAATTAAGCTTCAATAATAGTATGGGGTGGAGTATTTCTCTACAGAAGCAAAATATTAGAAATTGTAAATAATAATAAATGTAATAATAAATTACCTTCTTAAAAATAATAAGTTTATCAATAGCTGATTGAACGTTATCTCTTATAGCACCACACTTCCCTTGACGTTTGGTATTAAAATAAAAATCTAATAACTGTTCACAGTTTACCACATAAGCGGCAGAATCCTCAAAACCTGATGTGACTTTTACTTGCTAAATCTCCATATCACTCCTGTAAACCTAATTTATTTCGTAATACTTCGCCCGAACATTTAAGAAAATCGGATTATCGAGTGGATATTGGCTTCTCGAATCGTCTTAGATATATTCCGACTCCCGCTACAGGGGAATATTTTATTTACGCCATCGAATGGAACGCATCGTAGTTCGTTATTCTCCGCTTTTTTTTTACTTTTCCGAACCTGAACGTCTCCTCTTCCCTTTCAGCTACGTCATTACATCATTTCGCGCGTACCGCTTTCCTATCTTGTTCACACAACCGACGTGCGTTTTACATATTCCCCGTTAAATCATTTCTTGCCACCGGTTCAAGCTTCCCTCTTCCAGGTGCTGCACAAGATCGACGAGGTACTCGTACCAGTCTGCTCCCCGAAATCGTCTTCGGATCTCTTCAATCCGAACGCCTGGGATTTCATCAATAAATTCGAATCGTTCAACTTCAAGACTTATCGCATAAGGTAAAATCTATGGCGTTTGGGAAATCATGTTCGACGTAAATAGATATGCAGACGCCCATTGTCTCGGATAAATCTACGAACTTGTACTGCACGAGTCTCTCTATATCTTTCCAGAACGTTCAGGCAGAGGATAAATCAAACCAACAAGGGGGAAATCTTCAGGGACGAAGGACGGCATACGTTCTTTATTCCGATAGATGACGGGTTTAAAGTTAGTAAAAATGCTCTAGGAATCAATTTTAAAATAAAAAAATTGTTTCGTGTACAGGATTCCAGACCAGAATCTGTGGACGGTAAGGTCATCGATGGGCACGTGATACCTAGAAAGGTTCTTTTCACTTCGCCAACCGAGAAGGACTACATGTTTGAAACTTTAGCGGAAAGTGACAACATCAGAGTTTTCATTACTTTCTCGCAGGACCCCGACAGCAAATCCCAAACTAGTAAGTTTTAGCTTTAAGAAGAATCAAACCAAAATCCTTTTCTTTTGCTCCTAAAGGTCAAATATTTTAATATTTAGACCTTTGCTTGCAACGAAATCATAATTTATCCCGAAATACGTTCTACTTTCTTAAAATTTTGCATGTATTGATAAAGCACTGTGCTGTTAATTGTATTAGTGCACTAATACTAACAAAAATATAAAAACAAATAAAATGCTAATTTAAAACTATTTCTTTAGAAAGTCTTTAGAAAGAAGCGTTAGTTTGCATGCAATTATTTTAAATCAAGAAAATTTTTACAGTCTACATCAGAAGTCACACAATGGTTAGCGAAGGTAACATCACCAAAGGCGTCGTCATGGCTGCCATCAAAGAAGCGAACATCCCAGTCAGAAACGGAGTTATTCATCTGATCCACAAACCACTAATGATCGTGGATCATTCCGTCAAGCAGTTCTTGGAAGTGAGTTTACGTTTTATTTTATGGCTTTATTAATTTTTGTGTCATTCATTTCTGTGTCATTTATTTACAACATTTGTAAATACATAAGTTTTTGAAGGTCCGTGTGAATATATTCGAAATAATCTTGCTGTACATAATTAATGCCGAATTTGACTATTTTAGAGGATAACAAAGATTTGTTGTAAAATTAAACCAAAACCCACTGATTTTTTAATATACTTTCAAAATATTTTTTTATAATTCTAAATATTTCCCATATTTTTTTATCTCGTTGCTTGCTTTTAAAAAAATGAATATAAAAAATCCGACATGTTTTATGATCGGAACATAATTAATACATTTTCTTTTTCTCCACCGGAATTTTTGCGGAACGCACTGCAGTTCAAGGTAAAACAACTACTACAGTAGCAGCCACGACAACTATTATTCTAAGTACAACAAACGCCATTATTACTTTTTATCATTCTGTCTCTATATTTTCGTGTCAGTTTACTCTTAAATTAATAGTGCAACACAACTAGCATCGTGCTCCAAAAGATCTCTATCTCCTTCTCAAATAGATACATGTTGTACATACAAAATAACTTATTAACAACATTCACCAAAAGCAAGATATAGCGCAACAAAGATACCAGCTCCAACAATAGGGCACTTAACGATGCAATTAATTACCACAACACCTTCCCGACAAACTTTGCATGCATTGGGCGAGAAACACCAAGAACACAATACTCTTTGACTATTGTTTGTTCAACTCTGTACATTACTTACACACTATATATTTAGCCCACTGTTGTATGTATATGTGTAGTTCTACCGCATGCTTAAGCATGAACAATATCATTACCATTTAAGTTCATTTCCGAGTTGAAATATGGATAATTTGACAGCCGACGTAGAGGCACTTTGTTAATGCCTATTTAGTGCACTCGTTACTCGATGTCGTACTTCGCAAGAGACACAAGTCGAGTATATTCTCCCTGTTTACATATTTAATAGAGGACGAAATTATTTGTTGTGGGTTATAATCAGAGGCGGATGTAAATTTTCAATTTTCAGTTATCAATTCTTTTCAATATTTCTGATATACTGGGGAATATTGATACGTACTTAACCTACAACATAACTTGTCACAATATTTCAATATAAAATCTGATTAAGATATTCGCATTTAGTGGAACGTTCGTAAAGTAATCCTAAATCCTTAAAAAAAAAACCTTTACCTTGGCGTACAAACCAGTCCTCAGCAGCACGTATGGCTTCGTAATTTGTCGAAAATCTTTTAGCTTTCTAACGTTTTTTGAGGAACAAAAAATTGTCAAACTGTGCTAAACCTGAAGAATAGAGCGAGTGACAAACTCAAAGCCAAATTCAGCAATTTTTGCAGTGCAATCAACTACTTGTAGGTAGGGGCATTGTCTTCCAGAAGGAGCACACCTTTGGCAAGTTTTCGACTGCGATTCACAATTTATAATAGTTAGCAACTCAATATAATATACTTCTACCTTGCTCCAAATAATCTATTAAACTTATCCCAAAATTATCCCAGAAAACTCAACCAAGGATCTTGCTAGCAAATTTGTGAAGTCGAAATTTTTTGGGTAACGGAGAATGCTTCCACTCTTTAGATTGCTCTTTAGTTGGTGGGTCACAGTGATGGACCAGTCTTTCGTCCATTATCACAAGCCGATCCAAAAGGTTTGAGCAATCTTCTTTAAAACGACCTGACTTCCTTGGACGTCTAACGCGCTTCTGATCGGCATTCAGGCATTTCGGAATCTTTTTGGACGAGAGTTTTCTCACGCCCAAACCGTGATGAGCGATGTGAAACACCCTTTGATAGGAGATGTGCAATGCTTCTGCTATACGTTTGAGGTCAATTCATCTCAATCTTCCAAAATCGTATCAGGGACAAAATCAGTATTTTCCGAAGTCGACACGGAAGTTGGTCTTACAGGGCAGTGTTAAATTTTGACAGCTGATCTTTCTTTTTTAAATTTCGCATTCCAGTTTTTAATAGTGGCATATGGATGACGCTGATCATCTAATCATGATCATCTCATGATCATCTGACCTATCGTATCAGCAATAATTTCTTTACCTGATAACCCTTTCAAAAACAAATACTTAATAACTGACCAAAATTCTTCTCTTTTTCAAAATCTAGATTTTTCTTCGACCTGCCGTTATCAAAACTTCACAGTTCCATCACCGTCCAAGTTATGGATGAGCTCTCACAGTTTATTTATAAACCATCATAGTTGTAACCATAGCAAAAATATTCGACTTTGTTTCTTCATATTCAATCTTCATCTTTTGGACTAATAAATAGCCGAAGCACATTTTATTCGACTGTTCGGCGCTCGTCCAAATTAGGAGCCCTGTTTTGGGGGACTTCTAAACTGAAAGCTATCCAATAATCAGGACATTTTCAAAACCTTTTGGAGTTACCCAGGTTCTTTAGTAGACAATTATCCTTAAAATTATTTTTAAAAATTTTCATTCCCTTTTAGTTATTTTTTCTTTAAATCTACCCAATTTATCTATCCAAATTCGATCCTTTTTTTGTTTTGTTTTTACAATATTGAACCAGTCTTCAAACGCAGTGGTAAGAGTGCTAGGCATCCGTCCTGGATGTTGATGGTTCGAATCTCCAAGCCGCAATCGATTATAAAAAAGTCGATTGCAGCCGGTGATCGGTACCTCTCCCGGTATCCTTCAGTGCTGGGGCAAAAATCGGCACTGCTGCCCTCTCACGGCGAGGATACGCAGTAACAAGTCATACACTTCACACAAACACAGTACACACGGAGGAGGTAGCACAAAGGGCCCATTGGGTGGCCCAAGTGCGTGCGACATACGGCCCTCTCCCCACCCACAGACTTTATCCTTTTTACCAGTCTTCAAAAATACTAAACAAAATGCCATTACTTACTTTATTTGTACATACATAAATTGGGACTCGATTTATTTAATTCGTTTTATTAAAGTTTCTGCATTTTCACTACCTATTTCACTCCGTTCGTCAGCCTCTGATTATAACGATGCAACCACGGCTTGTTCATTGATGACTATACATATCCAGCGCGATATAAAACAAAGAAAATGTCGCGTTTGCACCAGATTTAAAAATAATTTTTCGACGATGTCGTCATCTCTTTGACAGAGCGTCCGCATAGTTGAACTACAACCTTCAATGCGCCTCGCCGAGAAACGATTTATTGGGAAGCATGTCGCGCGTAATAATACTGAGAGAACATGCATCACGTCGCGACGTCGGAAATGTCAACACTCTTTGAAAGTACGAAGGATATAATGACGCGTATATCCAATTAGTCTTGTACACCACTGCCGGCGACAACTCGGCTTGCTGGATTCGGAAAAGTTGATGAAATTTCGTCCGTTTTCGCGACCCCAATTTCTCCGAGGGCGATTTTTCTGCGAGCCATTGTTTCCCGCGGCACTATTTTTAGCCGCCCTGTCTGCATAGAGATGTTTGTCATCATTTATCACCACGGAAATGTATATCCATCTTAAGAGTCCTTTCGCAGCGGGAGAGAAAACTTTTAGCCAAGTAAATAAGAAATATTGTGTGGTGAGATAAACATTATATATAAAGTAATGTTTTGCCCCCCGATCTCTTGACTTTCTTCATTACGAAGAGATATTACAACACAAAAGGAAACCTAATATATTTCCTACTTTAAAATAAACCATATGAGACTTAAAGGTTTTAATATGCTCAGATACAACACAATGATAGATAATACATCGGCTCGTTACCCTAACCGGATTTTTGCGTCTCTAAGTATATTTCTAGAACAAAGGCATAGTAGTTAAATTCGTTTCCACTTCCCCAGAACGAACCCTAATGAAATAACTTCAGTCGAAAGTGAAACCCGAAACATTCGAAAGACTACTCACGCTTTACATGCCTCGTCTGCAGAGGAGATTGTTGAATTATATTGAATACCGAAGCGAATAGGGTGCTCACGCAATTACTGGGGTGTAATGATTTAATAAAATTAGAGCTTTAGGCGTTGTTTATGTTCTGTTTTCGTGTCACCGATTACAATCATGGAGATTTAGGTACTCAATTTAATTTAATGAGTTGCAATGGACTTTCTTTAAAACGTCTAGAATGTTACAAAGCTACGATAAAGAAAGGATGTTAGACAAAATTGTTGCCACACGACAAGAAGTCGTTATTACTGCATTCACCCTCCCATAGGTAACATCTTCCGTCCTCAACAGCAGAGAGAAAAGAAAGAACTACTTGGAACGTCAAGAAAGATATTTATTGATTCTGACTTGAATGTTTGCTAAGCAATAAAGAAAATTGAATTAAAATGGTAAAGAAAGTACAAGCAAATAAAAAGATATTATTATAATGATAGAAGACAAAACTACATAATGCTTGACATATTTTATTATCGCAAATGCTTTTGGAAGTTTTCATCGATTGGAAGCTTCAGAAATAATGTTACATTACCTTGCTTTAAGAAAATATATACGGGGCGATTGATCTTTCAAAAAATGTCGATTAGGCTACTACCAAAAATAGCTGTAGAAACACTGCTGTTAAGTTCACAACATAGATGAAATAGTTGTCAGTAACAATTCAAAATGACATCAATCTTAAGTTGTATTGAAAAATGGATAATTCTACAAACCATTACATTGAACAACTGAAAAGTTGAAACATGGAAGATATAATTATCAATTCATTTTTCTTTCCAACAATATTAATAGTAAACTAGATTTATATAAAATAATAGAAATGTGTCATAATTATAGTCATCAATCAACAGTCGCTCCATGACGATACAACTCATTTGTAGATTAGACGTATTAAATAAATAGATGTACATATTTATTTTTATGAAATGTAAATAGAGGTATGTATAAAGATTTACAGGAATGAAATATTTTTTGATCATACTTTTGAAATTTTTTAGAACTTCAAAGGTTTCTTGATTAGAGTTTCCTAAATCTGAAAATTCACTCGTTACTTATAACCAGGTTCGGCATTTTTGGGTTTCTGCCTCTTACTACATCCCCACGCATTGCCCAAATCATCCGTTATACTTATAGAGTAAACGATGGACTATTATCTACAGCTGTAAGCTGCATATTAGACGTACAATTCTAAGAGGAGATTTGCTAAGTGTTCTTACGTTCTTGACCAATATAGCCTACTTATAACTAGAGTTGCTAACTAGCGCCAACGGACAGTAGCGGAGATTCGATACAACCCTCGGTCTAACTGCGAGTCTCAACAAGATCTGTTATGTAGACATGTACGCTGACGTTAATACTATTTCGTAGTTCTACGTTTATTTTAAAAATATTGCCTACGTCGCGAAAATGACCAAATGCTAGACAAGGTTACACAATTTATAGCAGAAATTCCGGACCTAAATGACCAAGATTGATGTTACTCACTTTGTGATTACACGGAAGATTCTTTATGAGCAAGCGGCTTAGTAAGTAAGTTAAGTGTTTGGTACATATTATAATTTATTTCTGACCATTTATTTTATATGTAAACTATTATGCGCCCGCCACTGGTTGTGGGCGCAAATTGAGCAACTCTACTTATAACTAAATCGATCTCAGATGTTCCAAATACGTGATGGGCAATTATACGAAACTACATTCTTCCACTGAGTTTATTTGCAATTTCTCAAGTTTTAGATTTTTGAAAACCTACGCAAGAAACTTTTGCAAGAGTCTGCCTGTTGTACAATGACCGGAATAAAGCTACAAAAACTTTTTTCGGGTATCAATTCAGAATGTCTAATAACTAAATAAATAAAACAAAAATTATTTTAGTATGTGTCACATGACCACTGATATGGCGGCAAATTTAAAAATCATACCATGAAACGTCAAAAAGTGAGATTAAATAACATTATATCCAACAACGTTATTCGAAAAAGTTGCTTAGACTTTAATTTTGAGATTCTGTGCGAATTTTTAAAAATATTAAGAAACAATAAAAATCCATTTCTTAACATATTTTTTGCATAAATTACATATTTCAATTTTTATCTTCTTTAATAGCACTTCAATGAATTAACATCTCGAAATATGGTTGATAATGAAACCATTTTGTCAGTTCTCCCATAATTAACAGATCTGAAGCTGAAAAGTAGATTTTTAGCACGGCAGTTGTTGTCAACACAAATGTTCCAGTATGTTGTTCGTTGACCAGTCCGGTTCATCGAAAATCTATGTTGGAAATGATTACGACGAACAGCATGTGAATTTTCCACAGCTCAAATATGAGTATTACGACAGTTATTTATGCCCTTACGTGTCAACGTTCCTTCATCAATCGCCAATGCAATGGAAGGAAAGTTTGAAATTTCTACATGTTTTTGTAGAAACCATCGGCAAAATTGTAAACATAAAGGATGGTCTACAAGTTGTAACGCCTGTACTTTTTGTACATAGAGAGGATACAATTGATTCTCGCGCAGTATTCACCAGACAATTCGATTTTATACATTTACTTGGTGAGATATTTTTGGAGTACTACTAGAAGTATCTTCTTCGACAAGATTTAAGACTTCTTCTTCCTCATCCAAATTCGTTGATGTCGGCCAGGACCACCATCTCGACCTTGACGTATTCACAGTACATAAGTTTCTCGTGCCTGGATTACTAGAGCAATGAATTTAGGTGCTGGCCTGTTAGGAAACCGCTCAGCGTACAATCCACTTGCAGCAGCAGAATTCTGACGTACTTCACCATAAATTAACAACATGTCAACGTATTCACTGTAGGTGCGATGGATCATTTTTACTTTCCTTATTAGGATTTATTCGGAAGAATTTACGTCAAACCAGCAATGCAGTGACAACTATTGAAACAGCTTAACAAATGAGAAAATTTACAAACATCAGCTTCCATAGTAAAAAAATTCACTAATAACCTATCGTTTACATTTACCTTACACAAGTTGTTAATCAATCATTTTAGCGTTAAAAACCTTTTTTATGGTGGTTAATCACCACTTGAAAATATAAAAAAATTTAAACTATAATTTTGTTTTATCTCTCTTATTATGCAACTTTGTTAAGATATCTTTATGTTAATGACCTTATTTTAAGATGTTTGACCATCCCTTGAAAATAAAATCACAAGACCGTAAACAAAATGTGCACGTAGTCCCAAAATTAAATTCTAAGCAACTTATTCAGATAACTTTGTGGGATACCATGTCATCCAAACTCACTTTTTGACACATCATCATCACATAGTTTTTAAATTTGCCGCCATGTTAGTGATCACATGATATGCCAAACTGATTTTTTTTAGTTATCAGACGCACAAAATAAATTCCCGAAAGAAAATTTAGAATAATTTCATAATAAAAAAATATATTCCAAAACTTTATGCCGGGCACTGTATAACTATCAATCCTTCTATACCTCGCAACTTTTGGGTTAAAATAAAGAGTGTATTTGCGCCCTCTAGGGGCACCGTACCTTATTTATGATTCGCGTCAGTCCCAGAACCGTTTTACCTATTCCTTCTTTACCGCTTGACTAATATCGAAATGGGCATGTTACACGTCTACTTGAACCCGGCTCCCCGTGCCTCGTCTCCATTTCGCGGCAAAGCGAAAGGGAAACGGGGCCGACGGGCGGGTCTGAATAATGCAGGCGAATTTCGTTTGATGACGCGAACGCAACGACATTACAGGAAAAAGAGGACGGCCCTTTGAGCCGCTTCTACCAGGAGATCCTGGATTCGGGCGATGTTGGCAACGAATTCATGCAGACAATACAAAGGGCCCACTCGGTGACTCTCTTCGCTCCGAGGAACGCCGCCTGGGACGACGGCAATCTGAAAAATTTGCTCAGGGACAGATCGACGTTCCGAGACGTACTGAATATGCACCTGGTCGTCGACGACAAGCTCTACATGGATAAAATCAAGGAAAACAACGTTAAACAAGTAATGAATACGTCCTGATACCTTTATGTCTCTTTGATAGTAGTAGTTGTAGTAGTTTTACGTGCATGCCACGTAGCTGGGTTCAACATTATACGTAAGCTGATTTTGTGTACCATCAATGTTGCAATATTTTTTCTTTGCAGAAAAAGTTTTATTATATTTCCAACAATTTGACACAAATACCTACACAATATTAGTATTAATTGTTTTCATTTGCTACGCCAAAAGTAATAATGATTGGAAAGAGAGGATTAGAATGTAAGCGATAGCAAAATTTGACCACCTATGTCAAAAATAAATAAATTTCAATCTCCAAAATTACGATATTTAATATAATCCAAAATAATTCATTTGCTATTATAATTTATTCATAGAAACAAACGGAAAACATTTTATTATTATTGTCACGCAGTATATAATGGTATTGTCGCAACATCTAGTGGCAATTGTGCAAAGCTTTTCGTTAGCTTAAATTTATCAGTTTAAATCGTATATACGCGTTCTGATTGGCTCCTTGAATTTATGAAATTAGGTCTGTTCCTATTGTCAGATGTTGAAGCATCAATTTGTTTAAATCTGGGGCCCGTTTGAATAAGTTCAAATCTAACAGTCTAATTTGTAAACACAGTGCAGTTAATCGTTCAAGTTAGTGAATAATTCAAAGATTATTGTGTTTATAATTTATATTAAGAGCTACATTAATAAAGTGAATTAACGCAATTGGAAACTGAGTATTGTTGAAATTATACCGAACCCAAGGGGTTATGTGCGAAAGTTAAATTCGTGACAATATTTAAAAACATTAAATAACTACTCTAAACAGTCGAGTGCCACAAAGATTTTATTCACTATCGCCGTAGCCAGGCCGTTTCATCCTTCTTCTTTTTGGGCTTCACCCAATTTCGAGTTTTTTATGTTCGGTATTCACCAGATTCCATGATAGCTCCATTTATTTACTTATTTAATTTAGGTGCCTTTCTCACTTTTCCAGCAATGATGTTTTCGTTTGTCCATTATAAAATGTACCTAATAACTGCTAAAATACTAGTAAAAACGAGAATGTAGAAAAATTTTAATCTCAAATAATAAAAACGTCAAGAAACTCAACAAATACGCACAACTAAACACATTTTCCAAGAACCATATTTACTCGATCGCACTGTAACATAAAAATTGATTTGATTCTAACCCGATTACGTCTTAAGCTATAGTTAACGCGCTTACGCTTTGTCAAAATTTATTCTTCTTATTTTGGTCAACAAAGCGCATTGATTGAATCGATTAAAACTGCAGCTCAGATGCCAATATAAAACACCACACATATTTTTTTACGGGTGCTTCGAAAACAAACTAAATAAAATCAAATTTTAAATAAACATTTGTTCGCTCTGCTACATCGATTTGCTCGCACCCATTTAAAAAAAAAACAGAGTCAGAAGTTAATCGTCCCACTGCAACTGTGCATATACAGAGACCACGGCCGAGTAAATAACCGGAGTTTATCAACGGAGAATCCAGAACGATTCCCATTTCGCCGTACGCTTCGGCGATAGCGTTCAAGCCAGCCGTCGGATTTTATTGTGACCGCATATTTATTTGCGGGAAGAAATTTACGGTGTTCAGTGGCGCGGCAGGAAAGGGAACAATTGCACTTTGAATCTACAGAACGCGCAGTAAATTGTCCGAGCTATCGCAATGGAAATGAATAATTACAAAAGCATATGGGTTGATACTAATAAATCCTACGGGCTTCGCCTTTAGCTAAAATAATTTAGTAATTATATCAATTAACACACTGTTCGGATTACTCCTCCCGCACAAAGTGCGTGTTTCGGGAATACGTGGGTTCCCATTTTCAAGTCGTATACCCGTGTTCAGGAGGAGTAATCCGATCTGTGTGTTTATTGTGCTGCCCCACAGTCCTTCCAATATTTACTGATTATATCAGATAAGACAAAACTGATTTGAAATAAATATATATATTAAGAGACAAGGCAAGGAAGCCTTTTAAGTCCATTATTGTTCGTAATTTTCATGGACGAAATCATAAAGTACTTTCGCAGAAAATGTAAAAAGTAATAATATTGGGGTATCATGAAATAACAAGTGCTGAAATGCGTGCTCGCTGATCATATTGTTATAATGGCAAACACTAACGACAACTTACAACAGGCGCATGGATCAAAGAAATGGAAGAAGTTCTTTGAAGCTTGCTTATTTCGATTTTTGGAGATTTTCTAATATAACCGCCTTGTGGACCTGAATTATAATAAATAATAACTTATAATTTCTGCATTAACCAATAGTAATATAATCACTTAACGCCATTTCAAAATATACATTTACAGCTTCATGAAATGCAAGTTTTTGAATCAATGCTGCTATTAACGAGTTAAAGAAGAATGTGATAAAACCTCTAAAAAAAAGCGCTTTTTCTCAATGTAGACAATACACCAACGCCATCGGTCGTATATATGGTGAATTACCTTCTTGTGGCCGCTGTATTAGTAGTAGTTACAAATCATAAATTTGAACCCATTCAAATATTTTTAGTGGATAATTAATTTTAGTAATAATACCTTACCATATCTGTCCGAGAGTACGTGGTTATTGTGTTGTCTTCCACGACAGACAAGTATACGAATTTTCAAGTAGATAGGACGTTGAGAAGCGTGTTAAAATTGCACATAAGATCGGGTTGCACACGTATATACATGCATACAAGTGAAGTTCGTATTAAGCTATTGAAAAGAGGATGTCAAGCATTAATATTTATAGTTCTTTCAACAAAATTTGCTAAAAAAACTTTAAAAGGAATCTCTAGATAGTTTCATCGCTGTGTTCAAATCAGTATCCGCCTTAAAATGCAAAATTATTATATTTTATTATTATGCTTAGCGTAGCAAAAGAAACCAGCCGCATTTCAAAAAGGTGCATGACCAAAAACAAATATCAGCAATTAAACAATAAAACAAATATTATATACACAAACAATCTCATTTTATAAAACGATTGAGATCCTACCCACTTTACCTATTTTTAAAACCCTACATACAGATTGGGGCGGTCCTTAAGAAAAAAAAAATTTCCTAATTTTACAGGGCACCACAAAATTTGATTATATACCTTATGAAACTATTTCAGTATTTATCTCAAAATTTTTAACAAACATTTAAGGGTTGCTACCAAGGTTTAAATTTTAAATAAAAACTCGAAATGTCTACATTTTTTAGATTCTTTTATTCATAATGCTAAATTATTGTTAACATTTCAAATTAATATTATTGAAATATTTAAACCATTTATTTTAAGAAACAATGGTATTAGGGTATTTTTTTCCTATACTCTTTCGCCAACAAAAGCGAATATTGCTTTTGTTCTTCATTGGTTGTAATCAATTTATTATATTCCTCCATTAAAGCAACTCCACGCTCAGCTATATCATTCACTACTCGCATAGAATGAACGATTCTTTTGCAGCTACAAAATCAGCGTCATCGTTCCAAGTTTCCACATCCTTATTCAAAAAGTTCGTCGTCGAAAAATGCAAAAGAAACCAGCTCTTCCGACAAATACCACAATGGCCCAGTATTTTTTAGGGCAACAGTAGCCATTTCTTGGTTAATTCTTTCAAAGGCTGTAAGGTCTTTCAATAATTGTAAGTCGTTTCTTGGAGCTGACCATCCGATGAAGGCTTGAAACCAATATTTCATATATATGATCACTGTGAAAATGCATATTTCTCTCACAGCTTTCTCGTCCTTTTTTGTTAATTTAAACTGATGTTTAAATAGGAAAATTTTCGAGCAGTACAAGGCTCTTGCGATCCATCTAGCTCGATGTTGACCAGCAGGCCTCCTAAATGAAACACCTTTTTCGGGAACTCCTCCTAAGAAAATGATGATGAGATTCAACAGTTCCCTGTAGTCATCTCGAGGTTGATGTACTTACTTGTAGTTCTTTTTACGCACTGTGGCCACTTCTACAAGGATGTTTGACTCGGCGTCATAAATTATTGTTTTGTAGTCGTTTTGGTCAATTTTATCCCAATTCTTCTTAAACCTTTTGAAGAATCAGGACCACTAGACTGAGCGAGAGATTGATCCACTACAGCTGACAACATAATTTCCATTATGTGGTGACGACAAGCAAACCAAAGCATATCTTTGTCCATTTTTCGCTCCAAAAGAACGCATACTCCATTTCTTAAACCGGTGTTTAAAGCAGTTGTGTCAAAACATAAACAATTTACCTTATCCCTCAAGTTCCATAAATTTAATGTTTCATAGACAGCTGACGCACATGCTTCACTTGTTCCACGTTCCAATTCTGGAACTGCTAGAAGTTGATCAACCCCATCTCCTGATACCACAATTGGCAGTCGATCTACAGTTTCATGCCCAGTAATACTTTTATTAGCTGGCCATCATAATGAAGTGTTAATAGCAAATTAGGTTTGAACTCGCTTTTGAGAGACTCTACAACTACTTTTAGATTTTTCACACGGTGCCGACGAATAGAAGATCTATTGACATTAAACTCTGATGGATCACATCCTGCACTTTTCAAAGTTGATGTCACGACCGTAGCTGCATTTCTGTCATTCAATTTAGAGGCATCAAGAGTAGAAACTAACTGGCTATTAATAATATCTTTTCGAGCTCGCTTTTGAGGTGGCTGCGTTTTCGAAGATTCTGATAGAACTTCGCATTCAGCTGCAGTTGCATCTTCACTGGTGACGGAATACGATGACGAAAGAAACGACAAAGAAGAAAAAGAGCACTTTTCTGTCAAAGCCGAGATATATATCCTTCCACGTTCGCGCAATTTTTGAAGACGTTCTGCTTTCTTTTTTATCTTATTACGTTTGTTTAAACTTTTTCTGTCTACTGAACCAATTAATCCCTGGCACCTTTCTTGTCGCGAGTCTGCATATTTCACTTTAAAAACGATAAATAAACACGATAAATTAACACTTAAATGTATCAATTAGCGAGACTCATAGTTGAATACAATGTTTTTTTGTTAAAGTTTGACAACTGATAGCGACCTCTTAATCTTGTCCAGAAATAAAAAGAAATAATTCTGTTTCATATTTTGATGTATAGAATCGTATGACAAAGAGCCGCGGCAATAATTAAAAAGTCGAAAAATAAGGACCACCCTAATACAGATGTACATACAAAACAGTTTTACTATTTCCGTTTGCCAAAGATAAAAAAGAGCCGCAAAAAATCAAGCTTGTCACCGTTCACCATAATTTCCCTAAGTTAAAAACTGTCGACGTTCGAATTCAGTTCTTTCCTTTCAGCGTTTTATTGATAGCCCGCTTTCACAGATCAGCTTTTTGTGTATGTTATCCCATACGTAGTTAGCCAGAGAGCGAATTCTATGTATAGGTTTATCAGGCGGGAACACTGAACAAACAGAAGAACCTCTACTTCAACGTCGTCGATTTCGAGAAGAACAGGACGCTCACGGTAGATGGCGGTGGCGTCAACGCGACTGTCGTTCAGCCGGATATCGCCGCAAAGAACGGGATCATTCATATTATAGATAGGGTTCTTGGTGTACCGTATAGTACTGTTTTGGATAAGCTTCGTTCAGATCCAATGTTAAAGTAAGTGTTGAAGATCACAATATTCTTTTTCGTTGTATCTAACTTAACAAAACGTGTTTTGCAATAACGTTTACAGTGAGACATACCAATTGGGTACTTGCGGCTTCAACCACCAACTTAACGACACTAGCAAGAACTACACCCTCTTCGTACCCAGAAATAGGGCCTGGCAACAGGCTAGGATAGCCATGCCTTCGGCCATCAAAAAACTGTTCATGACCGACTTTTGCTACTTCGTAAGTATATTTCGCCCGGGTCAAACTGAAATATTGAAAGCTCGCAAAATTTAACTCCCTGTTTCGCTAAAATATGAACGTAGATAATGAGATTCAGGACGCAGCTCGTCTTGTTGAATAAATTAGGGCGTCGGACGATGCGGATGTCGTATGTAAACTTGCGTGAGTACAGGTAAAATCGTGTTTAAGCACGTACGCTGCATGATTTGAGATAAGTTTCGAGAAAAAACGGTGTGCTAATCAAATATTAACGTTTCCAAAGTATCGTATGAAGCTTTCATAATAGCATTATGTCTGGAAAAATATATCCAAGCCGTTTGATAAAATAAGAAAGGAAACTTTCTCCAATAGCGGCATTTTTATCTGAGCTAGTTTCCAAGGCGTTGGACAAATTTAAAAAATTTTATTGCTTAGAAATAAATAGAATATTCTTAGAATATTCTCTTCTCCTTCTTTACGGAAACCTGATGTTTTCTTTCGTCCATTTCGTTTCCTTTCTTCTTGTTCTTGGAATATTGTGGTGCAACTGTCTTTCCACCTGTTTGGCGGTCACCTTAATGTTAATTTAAATTCCTTCTTTTCGTTTCTGATCATTTGTCCGCCTCCACACGTGTTCATTCTAGAATCTTCTTCCTGCACGGATCCATCTTACTCCATACTTTCTTTGACATTCTTCTCAGATTTCTTTACTTCTTCTGTGATCTCTTAAGCTGGTTCGGGTTATCGCCCTTAGCACTATGATTTCGTTTGTGTATGCCATCCTTTTGCTTTCGGCTGTATCATCAGTTCATGTTTTCGACGTACTTATAGGTCTCACCCAGGTCTCGTATATTTTAACTTTATTAGCAATTAGCATGCAATTACTTTTCCAATTGGTACTTCTTAAGCCCCCCGCTATTCTAGCTGCGTTGTTCACCTGGTTTCTCGCACACCCTTAGGCGGAAATAATCGTTCCCAAGTAGCAGAATTCGGACACCTATTCAATTATTTTATTGTTCAGCTCGAACTTGCATATCCCTGATTCGCCCTGCACACCTTCTGTTCTTTATGAGGTTGAAGAGCAATGGACGAAGACTACCTTCCTGCCTCACACCTGTGTTAAGTTTTATTTCGGCTGTTTTAAAAGTTTTTGTTCTGATTATGGTTGATCTATCCAATCGTCTCTATGATGTTCAGTCCAGGTTGTATCTTGCCGAATGCTTTAGGCAAGTCCATGAAGCATATCTAAAGGTCTCTAGTATTTTTAACCAATTTGCGCAGAAATAGGCTATTGCAAGACCATACTTGATTAAAATTAGAAAATAAACTTAAAGATAATATTAAGCTGTTTACCATCCAAGTCGAAAGTCAGAAGCTTTATTTCTATATGGGTGCAGCTTAATTTCTAGACTCATATGCCCCTCAGTGAGCATTGATGATTTTGTATTCTTCTACGTTTCCATTCTTCATTCCAAAAGATAAGATTCGATTTTTCATCGAAATTTTCTGAACCATTTTTGGAGATTTCACTTTTGTATAGACTTTACGATTCTTTTCTTTACCCAGGCCCTGCAAGTTTTAGAAAAGCATCTGATAGTCGGTGACGTCCCATTGACCATGGAAAGAATCAAAGCAATGGCAAATGATACATCGATCAGTTACGGCAAGGAGATCTACACCAACAAGAAGGACGTTGAACTGGATACAATGCGCGATACCCTTAAGATAGCTGTCGAGGAGCGAGCCAATAGCTGTAAGTATGACAAACCATTAATTTGCATGCCGTTCAGACCCAATATAATCTGGCACCAATACCAATATAACAAATCTTTGTCGTTGCAGCTGATAAAAATTCTGTATCAGGTAAGGGCTAAAACAACTCAAACTTAAAACAGTAGTAGAATAAGCACTTCCCTTATTACAAGGTGATTGTAATAACCGCTATAGAGTAATTCAACACGTAGATAAAATGAATCTCCGCGCAAGAGATATAACGAAAGCAATTGCGTTTTATTACAGAACGCGAAAGGGAAAAGTTTCCCATCTCCGGATGAAGGGTAGAAAAAAAGTAATTCTAGTAGCGAAACTATCAAAGACTATCAGCAAGCGCGCGTTTTCCGAGGACGCTATCGAATTTTCGTTTAAAGTAAGAAAATATCTCGGGTTGCTCTCAGTTCTCCCGGAGGAGTCCTAAGTTTTCTACGAACGCAGACGATCAAGAAAAAAAAAACTATATTAGCACTGGAGCTAAAAGTGCACTAGCCGTATAACATCAGAGGAACGTTCAAAACATTTCATGTCGAGTTTAACGTAAATATCGCTAGAAAAATATAGAGCGAGGATAATAAATGCAAAATTTCATATTACTGGGGTAACGAATTTGAAGAATTTAGAAACTTAACGCGTAAAAATTTTAAGACGCGGATGGAGTAAAAAAAATGTTCACTGTTTAATATCGAAGTTTTCCGTATAGAAATTTACGCTTACTCCCTGGCATAAAAAAAATTGAAAAGAAGCAGGAACTGCTGTCAATTGGTATGCAGTTAGTATTTCTGGAAAAACAGCGGTTGGTAGTGATTATTCCAGGCGTAGCAGCCGTAGTAATTTAAAACATGAAAATTTATTGTAAAGGAGTTGAATTATGTAAAGTGTAAAAGTAAAAGTTATTTACATATAAATGGATAGTTTAATCATGTACCAGCAAATATATTAGTAACAGAAGTATGTATACGGAACTTAATAATAATGAATACCTAACAAATAGAGGACTGCGGTATTACAATACCATTAAAATAATAATAATAAATCGTACTTTGACAATATACCCTAACGGTCTCTAGATGATGGGTGCGTTCATGGAGTTCCGGCGCCGTATGGCGCTGGATCTAGCGGTGTCCTGAACGGTGCCGCTAGATCTAGGGCTGACCCAACGCTGGATATAGCGGCCGCCATCTTGCCTAGTGAAAATAAATTGCGCTGGATGACTTAGCGGTGAGGGGTGTTAACCTTGCAAATACGTATTCATAAAAACGTGGAAATGATGTTAAATCACCAAGAAATAATGATTTGTTTCTTTTTATTAGTCTAAGTGATAGAAATTGTAATCACACATGTTGTAGATACCTACAAACACGTAAAGAACATATAAGAAACATATAAAAGTTTCAATTTTTCGATTTCTTTATCGGTAATGTTGTCGTTCTCCAAAGAAAGAGGAAAACTGGCCACAATCCTTATAATTTTAAATTTTATTTTTAAGAACATTTAAAATTCAATAATAAATTCATATTTCAACTTGTGTGGTGGCTGAGGCCTTGTGTACGACACTTAATGTTTCTGTTTAGGGTAAATAAAGATACAACAAAAAAACAAAATATGTTGCTTATATAACCACGTGTTTCTTTGATCACTTGGTCGAGATTAATTAAAAATTGAAATATTTATTCTCTAGAAGATTAACTTACACAAAAAAAAAAATAGAGAAGTCGAAAAAGGTACACGCCAGAAAAAGAAGGTAAAATTGCACCATTTTATCAGTTTAGCGCTAGCCACGAGCGTTGGCGCTAGGGACTTTTAGCGCCTCACAGCGCCAGAACTCCATGAACGCCGAGGTCCTTGAATCAGTAACGGCAATATCGCGTAGCTAGTGTTTGGGTTGCTTTCATCGTGCATATAACTTACATGGAGATGGACAAAATAATATCTTCAAACCAACCAAGTATATCTTTGCTGCCATTTAAAAGTATAATTTGATTGACTGAATCCATATTTGTTTGAATCAAGAACGTTTATCTCTGGCGTATTCTATTGGTAATATCCGACATTTTGGTAGTACATTTACTGTCGTCTTCTTCGTGATCTTCAAATGGTCTGACCCTAATCAAACTCGTTCTTGTCTCCTTCAAACGAACCAATTTTAGTGTTCTTTGAATCGTATTGTTAGTTTGTCTAATGTATTATCTACATATCTACTACGCATACAAAGTACTTTGTATATTGAGTCCTTTGTCCTTTAATTCGGGTTGTTTCTCTTCGGTGTTCAATAATCATCTCATTTTCTTTTGACCTGTTGAACTACTGCTCCCTTGCTCACAGTTCAGACACATTCTTGATTGATTCAAGATACTCTGTTGTCTTCAATAGATTCTTTTTACATATTCGATTTGCTCTTTTACAAACGACAGTAAATGGACTATCGAAACATCAGATGTTATTAATCCATCAGAAGCTGTAAACGTCTCAAACATCAACTCACATTGACCGCATTCAGGGGACTTATCATTGGGAAACCGGTAAGGAAAACCTGACTGAATTCAGGTTTTCCTTATCCCTTATGTGTTATGTAATAGAGGAAACGATCTATGGCTTTGTGTTGATATGCAACTTACTTGATTGAACTTTAAATAAATCACCCCTCACGACATTCGAGAATAATCTGTTGACTTTTACATGCATCTACGTATTTTTTCTTGGTAACTCCTCGCTATTTAATAATGTTCAATAATTCCAGCGTTGGTCGTCCCAATAAATTCTCTGGAGTTCTTACTACGAACCTTTTTTATGATTTATTCTGCCATTCTACTGGCATCTTCACAACACCTTTTACCTGTAATTCATGATTGCTTGGTCATACTAACCTTGTACTTGTTGGGTTTAATTAGTTTCCTTACTCTTGGTCAATTTTTTATATGTTTTTGTACTTATAATTGTTTCATCTGCCCTTGAGTCTACTTGGAAAGATACGGTTTGGCCCATTACGTTTAGTTTCATTAGCCAAGGCCTGCTAACACTATTTATGTTCCTTATCTGTGAGATTTCAGAGCTTGACCTTGAATAGTCACTCTTGGATTGAGCACCACTTTCTTCAGAAACTTCATCGGTAGCTGCTACTCTCTGTACTCGGTTTGTTTTGCACAATATCGCAAAATGTCCTCGTATTTTGCACCTTGCACATTTTTCAATTTTCGTAGGACATTCTTTGTACGAATGTCTTGGCATTTTTCCACAACTAGTATACCATGCTTCCTTTGCTATACCTCTGTCCTTTCTCTTTTGCTTATTTCTGTTATTTCTATATTGTCTTTAATCTATTTTTGCCGCATTGTTTCTAATTTCTTTGTTTTGTTTCCTGACTTTTGCGGCTTGTGTCACCTTTTCTATTGCTTTATCTAACGTAAGCTTTTCATTCAATTGTAGTCGTTCTGATAAATTGTAGTCCCGGATTCCAACTACTATTTTATCTCTAAGTAAGTCATCGGTTAAATCTCCATACTCACAAGTTTTTACCATCTATATATTCGCTGGAAGTCTCTCCGTCAAGCTATTTTCGTAAATTGAATTTTGTCCTTTCATATATTGATTTTCTTATCACGAAAATAATCATCGAACAACTTTCTAGTCTGCACATACGTTTGTAATTCTTTTTCGACAGTTTTTAACTTCTCAAGTATTTTATCGACTTAGATCGCATATGGAGTAGTAAGTTTGTTACCTGCAATTTTGTTCAGAGCTCTCTAATTTTGAAACTATCCTATATCGCTCGTAATGTGCGATCCATTGATCCCAATCATTCTTTTCGAAACTAAATTCATCGATTGCCGGGATTGAATTTATAGTTGTACTACTTGTAGTATCGTTTTGTTAGTGGGGCTCAGGCTAATGTACCTGCAGAGTAGCAACTATTTTTCTCAAATCTTGTAATTCTAAGTTTAATTTTTGTACTTCGTGCTTCGACATTATAACCTTATTTTCAAATTTAATTGATTTTTCTGTGACCCCACCCCTGACACCATGTGTTATATACAACAATAGAGGAAATGATCTATGGCTTTAGGTCGATATCCAACTTACTACCAGTACATGACTTTAGTCATCGGCGGTCACCGGTAAGTTTACTGAATGCGGCCATTGTAATAATTCGCCCTCAACAATTTCACGCCAGTTGTTAGTAAGATCAGGTAATTTCCCTGGTGGCATTGGGCAGCTTGTTATACAACCTCGGGCCCCAGAAGTCTGCCGATTGCGGCGTCAGCTTCACATCGGTGGTAAGGTGTAACCAAGGCATCCCTATTCCTTATTCCGTATGTACGCGTGAAACTGCGATTTGGTCTTAAAACGTGATTGATTAGCGTGAACAAACTTAACTCAAGATAGTAGGTATATACCCGTTCACTATAGTTAGTATACGCCCCTCTCTAAAAGCAGTCCGACAGCTCTCTGAGTACTCCATATCACACGGTGTTCTTATGGCCATCTTTTGCAATATCCATACTCAATTAGCACACTCTGTGCTGCCGATAACATGCCTCACACAAGGGTGCCCCTATGGAAATTAGATAGTTATACAAATATTTACCTACGCACATTTAAGAAATTATAAATTCTGCGACAAAGGGTCCATTCGCCTTTCTATTTGTACAGTCTCCTGCGTTAGTTACTGATAAAAATCATATTGCCACGTTTGAATTCTTCGAATTTAACCATATATTGGGCTTAAGTTTAGAAATAAGATCACTTTACCTTTACTATTGAGGATAATAACATAATTGTCGATACATATCTCGACAATAGTTCGCAGTTTTGAATTTATAATTATGATAAATATTTATTATTATTTTAATAGTTAATTGTATAGTATGCAGCAAAAGCAGTATCTATTGAGTATCTATTGACTAAACTGCAATTAATATTTCTCTACTTCTTTCTAACATTTATCCGTGAACCCATTGGGCACCATACAAACATTTTTAATTTTTAAATTAAAACCCTATTAAGATTTAAAACACTCAAAATTTATTATTTTACCAGATTTTGACACCAATTCAAACAATTCGACAGTAGAAAATGGTAAGTAACCAAAGAAGCAACTAAGAAACAACCTCACTTAAAGCGTTCATTGCGAATAACTTAAAAACATCTTATCTTCCGCTCCATATTTCACAGTTATCACTTTAAGCGCTTTCACGAGTCACTTCGCAGTATTATTCAAACAAATACAGTTTAAAGGGGCACTACATTTATTATTTCGCTTTTTACTGATTGTGAACTAAGACGGCACAATGTTGGCAACTCGCTTTGGGACCCGTCGTTTTAATGCAAGCGATTATTTATTTCGCAGTCTCTCAAGACGTCTACAACTACTACACAGTTTTCTGAGTTTATTTCTTACTGCTTTCAAGTTTATAACGTTCAAGAATAATCACGGCCTATTTCACATCTTTGGAAAAAAAGCTTTTTCCAAATGAAATTACGTTGATTACTGTAAGAAGCTGGTAATAAACAAAAGTAAGGTTGATAATTACCCGTAAAGGACATCTTAAGCTAGACGCAGAATGTGTATTTGTTGTGCTCCGTCTAATTTTTTTTTGTACCTACAAAATTTTCTCCCGCGAAATGAATTAATTTTGAAATTGCGTTTTGCAGCGTTCACAATACACTGGAGAGGAAAGAAGATCCCGGTTTTCAGACCCAATGTCGAGTGCACCAATGGCGTTATACACGTCATCAATTATCCGTTCTTGGAAGAGGGAGACATCCGCATATCCGCTTCTAGTCCGTTATCTCTGACACCTCACTTACTGATGCTTACGCTAGCCAAATGGCTCTTACTTTAATAAATATCGCCGTGGATTAGTGTGTAATATTGTAATAATAATAACAATAAAATGGGTAATTGACAACAATACGAATTTTTGGTAGTCAGGGTTGAAATTTCTTTACAATAGTCGAGGTAGCCGAGCAAAAGCCAAGGAATAGGGATATTATCGACATTTAGATAAACCGGCTAGCAATAAACATAAGGGAAAATGAAATTATATTTATTCTGTTAATTGAGCGTGGTAAAACACTTTTAATTTTAAAAAATGTATTAGAACACGATCTACTGATATATCGAAATGGTCTTGTAATATTTATTTTGCTCTATTTCAAGTTTTCCATTCGAAACCTCAACTCTGACAACTTTTTAATACCAAAAAAAATGACGGAAAATACCCGTTAAGATTTCCACATTCCCTGGTCAATATCTAAATTTTATTTTCTTCTATTTAAATATTGATTTTGAACTTCGTAATCGTTTCCGTATTGGTAAAAGTCCAAATTTCTTATTTCCACGCAATGTATATAAATATGTCTGTGAAGAAGCATAGAGCAAAGTCGTTTATGGAAACAAAGTGTTGAAGCATTTCAGTCGAGAACAATTGAAATTTTAGTGGAGATCTCTATACGTGCAAAATAATTACTTACTTCGTCTATGTGAAAATACTTCTTAGTATTTAGTGATATTCTTTATACAGAGATACTTACTATCCAAGGTAACACTACAAATTTCTACGTATGTTGTAATGTATGGCCTTTTTAATATGACAATGATCATTTAAAAAAAAAGGAAATAAAATTCGTAATTAACGAATTTCAAATGTTTTGATCGTTGTATTAACTGATTTATTCAGACAAAAATATCAGAAAATATGTTAAACTTTATAACGAGAAAATTATACTTGAAATTATTCTAACTTGATGTTGCACTATTTGAGATTTATTTTGAAAGTAACACAAATATAACTATATATATACATATATTATACTAGATTCAATCCTCTATTTCAAATTCTGTTGATGGATCAAATATTTTATATAGGCAAATTTTCAAGAGTTAGCTGTTTCTACCTTTACGTGAACAGATACAAATATGCTTTAATATAAATATACTTGGGTACAAAAATATTTTTGAAAAATATATTTATTAGAGATGTTTGAATAAATATAACCTAACATAGAACATATATTTCCCTTTTAAATATAAACGACGATATATGTAAATCTGCGTTGATATTTAGCTAAAATTTTATTACGTATTAGGTAATATATTATTAATTTCTTACTGAAATGCTTCATACCTTCTCTGCCCACGTCATTCTTATATGCGCTTCAACAAAATAAATGTTTGATGTGACCTAATAAAACGTACTAAAAAGGCAGAGCTTGTAAGCCATTTAGCCAAGTGCATTGAAACGATGAGAACATATACAAGGCAACTGAATGATTCTCGTAAATTATTTGATGGAAATTGTATATATTTGATGGTTGTTCGTCTATTTTAGTAGAATTATCCTGATCGTGAATAAGTGTTTAATAGAAAACGATAACTAGGAATAATAATATAAATAAACTTTAATGTCGTAAATTAACCAACTTTTTTATTCTTGTTTGAAATTTATTATAAAATTTGCGAGAAGAAACAGAGATAAGAAGAAGAAATAAATAATACCAAAGAATTATTATATACACGAACATAGTCAAAATGTATATACATATATTAATAATAATAATATATTAATTATATACATGTTTAGGGTGAAAATAATTTTGCACTGTTGTTTCTTTACTATATAATTACAAATATAATTATTTAAAAAAACATATGTATAATATACGAGAGTATTTATAAAGAATTTATCTGAGAGATATACATGACAAGTAGATAAATAAGGGAAATTTTAAAAAAATCATCTATACCAGCTTAATATATGAATGTATTTCAAAGAAAACCAAAAAAATATGTATAAGTGTACCAAAATGACCGTCTAATAAATGTTTCAATAAGGCTTAAACTGTTCAATAAATGAATGTTCTGTGATACGCCACACGCACTAGCTGTTACATTAGCTATTACATTCCGTAAAATTCTCTAAGTCTGCCAGTAAATTATTTTTAATCTTGTAAAGTCTAAGTTTCGCATCACAGGACATTCCCTTCTCTTAGTCGATAATTTTAGGTTAATTATTACTGTGTGTGTGTGTGTAAAAGAAATGCACTGCCATGGGAGTCTAAAAGAAAAAAAAATTACATGAAGAAAAATTGTGTATCGTGACTTTTTACTATTTTTTTCCGAAACATGCTTTGTGTACATCTTTAGGTCGGGTAGTAAAACAACCGATTTCTATATTGCGTATTATATAGCAAATCCTACGTGAGATTGATATTGTAGATTGTAAATCGTGAGAGAGATATGCTCTTTTCTCTTCTTTCGAAACTTTCGTATTAAGTTATGTACTGTGTTTTTATTTGTTCATATCGAAAGCTGTATATACCGATTTATTTGTCTCTATCTTAATAAAACGTTCAGTGCTCTCAATGTTTTCTTTGTGTACTTTTTATTCGGACATCGGACGTTCGACATCACGCCATCTTCTGGTAAGTATCGCAGTTTCATGCTTCTAGCGCCAAATAGCAGGTAAAACTAGAATCAGACATAAATAGAGTTGCTCACTATAGTTGAATCGCCCAACAGATGCAGCAAGCAACACCGCAGTGATGCGAACACCGAAAAGTCCGATTCACAGCAAACATACATACATGTGTCACATTAAAATGAATGCCGATAAATTAGTATTTGACATTACCCCTATGATTACCCCTATGATGTTTTGATAGTGTCGTTCTAGGAACAGGTTTGTTCTCGGGGTGATACGCTTAACATTACCTTTTCCTTTTGTGGT
>JARFOC010000611.1:6344-26685 GCA_031763485.1 Osmoderma eremita
TAATATTATTAGCGAAGAAATAGAAGTTTTCGTTTTGGCTTATTTTGATATTCATCCTACAAACTCTATTCGACAAGCAGCTACTTAACTTCAAATTAGTGCAGGCACTGTACATTCATTCTGCAGTTCTCGTGGTGTGGGAGCGGCAGTACCAGGATTTGGTACGAGGCAGACCAAATCCTGGTACTGCCGCTTCCACACCGCGACAACTGCAAACTGCCGACTTCACTTCTTCGGATGGCGCCGACAAGACCTCTAGAAACTGTCCTTGTGTTTCTTGGTTCGTCTGGTATATCGTACGAATCCTTGATGTTAAGTTGCAAGAACATTCCGAACCCCCATTTTGTAGTATGTGTAATGTTGTGTGTGAGAATGTGTTATGATTTTAGAATGTATTTAAAAATAAAATGTTTTTTTCTATCTAATAACATTAACAAGTTCCTTTATCTGCTACCAGCTGGACCATTATTTATGCTCCAAAGATGTAGTGTCCTACATTATCGACTGGGTACCAGGAGATATGGTCATAATTTAATATGCAACCATCAATACACATTAAAGGATAATAAATCAAAACGAAATAGGTGAGCTCGCGTCTCCTGCAGACAAACCTGATAACAAAAGAATTAATAAAAATGCAAAAATATGAGGACATAATTGAATATACCAAAACAAAAATACTTCAGGGAATTTTGCTATAAGTGTGAATCAGATAAAGACACGAACGATTATTTGAATTATTGCAGTTTATTGAAGTTCTGTAGGAAAAGCAAACAAGTTCTTAATTAATCTCTCTGTTGAGTTCTAAAATTCTAACAATTTTAAAACCTAGGGATGTCTTTAGGATAAATAAAAATCAATATTTTAAATTATCTACGGAAAATATAGCTAGCATTATTGTTCATTGTTAAATGCAACCAAATCATTAATAATAGTAAGTATGTGCTATTTCCTCAATTTCCATACATTGTACCCTGTCTCTATACTGAAATTATTATTAATATTAAAATTCGGGCTAAAAAAAAACAAACAAAACTACAAGGCTTACACATTCTACTGTTCGCTGCGGAGAAGCAGGCGGGCAAACTAATGTTTGTTGTATAAACGTCCGTCGCTTGCCAAGAAAGTTAGAATGCATAACCTCAACAGGTCGAATAAACGAAAAAAGGTTGGCTGCTGCTTATGACGGTGGGGAAGGGGGGCGCTCGGGAGACGGGGGCCGGCACACAACGGTTCACTTCGGTTGGGGCCTCCGCGGTCATCAGTCTTAGCAAGGACTTCGCGAGCGGAACACGTGCGAGAAAAACCGCGACAAACCAGCGAATGTTAACTCTGGGTTTATATATCGATATTAGTAGTAGATAGCAAAAGTGCTATACGACAAGTGATTTATAATCGCGAATAACCGCTAAAATTTAGATGATTGTTAAGCGGAAACGAACTCCTACACTTAGTGTTTTCTTTTTTATTATTTTGACGCGAAGTGCCTGTTTGAGGAACTAAACGGAAACATGACAATTATGTGTGTATTATTGTAGTGTGCAATTCTATCTTGGATTATTTATTTCCCTATCGCAACTCTCTGTGACTCTCGGTGCCCGTTGAGACGAGATGCCGAAGATATTCTTGATCAAAAATAGACTCCATCAGCAACAGTTGCGGCTTTTGGAGCAAAATGCAGCAGCTAACAAAAATGAACTGTTGGGGGATTCCCAACCGCTATCGTTGATTGTCCAGAAAAAGGAAGGTAAGTGATCGAGATCCGTGTATACAGATACTCTTTAAAAACAATAGACATAAACAGATTATATTATTATGAACGGTCAATAAATTTTCTATTATAGATGTTGCATTAACTTAATTCTTACGATATTGATATTCATACTCCTCTCTTTCTCTTTCTATCTCTCTCATTCAATGCGTTCTTATTAACGTATAATGTTGCCTGTAAAGATATATTTACTCAGCTATAGTATCCAAGGAATGAGTGATTGTTTTGACATTTAAAATAGTCAATGTTAAACCGCACTGGTTTAAGGACGCATAATTGCGCATGCATTCAAATGTATCTATACTAGCAACATGTGAGTTGGGTTTTTGAGAAAATTGCATGCATTACGTATCTAAATAAGCATGTGAAAGCGTATATTACGTATATTTACCTAATAAGAAATTATTATTAATTTTCGCGATTGCAAATAAATGCCATTTGTGAATGTAACATTTAAATAAAAAGGTTGATATTATCAAATATTAATGGTAAACAGCAGGAAACAGTTAGCAGAATATTTGGCATCGAAAAATTGTGTTTGAGCGGAGATTTTAATGCTGGGATAGATAACAAACCTCCGAACGAGATTCGAATCGATTGCGTCTTCTTATAATATCAAATTCGTGCTAAATATATATAACATAATAATAATATCATAAATTGAGCATTGCTTATTATTATAAAGCATTAAACTGGTCAATGTAAGGTTCAGAATGCGTTAAGGGGAACTCTTTTTGCCCAGGACGTATAAGATGAAAGTTTCTCGTCATCTGTAAAATGTTTTTTCCAAAAATCCGCACAAATGCTATCACTCTGTAATTTCCATTAGGTATATGATTGATTTTTTAAAGTTCAAAGGATTATTAATACTAGAAAGTGCATTCTGAGAAATGTATATGTAACTATACCGCACCAATCTGCTGTACGCCTATGATGACACATTTCTGGATAACCTAAGGTATATTAAGTATGTGTCTATTAGGAAAAGCAAACATTTTATACCTACATCGAATTCAAACTGAAGTAAAAATGAAATCTTGAACATTTAAAGATTATGTACCTTGCATAGAAAGAAATTTTGAAATAAGGTCGATCTATTGTGTCAAGAATATATTATATAATTGTAAAATCAACAAGTGGCTTTGTTTCGACGAAGTAACATAATTTTCGGCTTATACTAAATCTTCAATGAAAGCTAACATTATTATAAGGTATACGTAAATAGCATTATTCGAACAGTGTTAGGCAATTCCTGGGATGTTTACAGTAATCTTCTGAAAGAATTGATGCGCTAGAATCTCTCTGAATAATTACGCTAACCTGGGGTTGTCGGAATCTATCTCACCCTTTAGAAACCATATTCGAACAGAAAGTATGACAAGAGGTAATAGTAATAAAAAAAGTATTATACCGAAAGTTTGATTTGGACGTATTCATGAGTATCTTTTCAAAAAATATTTAGAAAAATTCATGGCTATTGTTAACCAAGAATTATTATTCAAAAAAGTTTAAACTATTTTTTTAATTGCTATGTATGTTGTAAAATTCATTCTCGTTCGCAAAAATCAGTTTACCTATACGCAAAGATTTATGATCGCTAGAATATTAACAATTTTAAACATAAGGCTATATTAGCCAAACATGATTTGATCAATTTAATATTTTTGTTCGTTTCGAAAATATATTTTGTAAAATTCGTTTTCTTTTTGAAAAAGAAGTCATTAAAAAAGATTCTGATCACCCAAATTCTTAAAATGTGGCTATCATTAACCAAAAGAGCTTTAACTATTTGTTTTAAATGGCTAAATAATAAAATTCACTCTCGTTTAGAAAAATCAATTTATCTATGCCTACACAAAAGTTTATGATTACTAGAATATTAACAATTTTAAAAAATAAGGCTATTATTAGCCAAACGTGGATTGATGAATTTAATATTTTTCATTCTTCTTTAAAATATATTGTGTAAAGTTTATTTCCGTTTAAAAGATAAGGTTCGGATTACCAAAATATTAGCACATTCCAAAAGGCTATTAGCCACAAATACACAGTTAAATTGCTTTAATTCATTTTTGAAATATCCTTTGCAAAATTCATTTTCTTTTAGAAAGAAAAAAACACATTAAAAAAGATTCTGATTACCCAAATTGAACCATCTTAAAATGTGGCTATCATTAACCAAAAAAAGCTTAAACCATTTTTTTTTAATGGCTAAATAATAAAATTCATTCTTCTTTGGAAAAATCAATTTGTCTATACACAAAAGTTTATGATTACTGGTTTATTAACAATTTTAAAAATAAGGCTATTATTAGCCAAACGTGATTTGATGAATTTAATATTTTTCATTCTCTTTTAAAATATATTGTGTAAAGTTTATTTCCGTTTAAAAAATATGGTTCGGATTACCAAAATATTAACACCTTCCAAAAGGCTATTAGCCACAAATACATAGGTAAATTGTTTTAAGTCATTTTTGAAATATACTTTGCAAAATTCATTTTCTTTTAGAAAAGAAAAAAAACATTAAAAAAGATTCTGATTACCCAAATTGAACCATCTTAAAATGTGGCTATCATTAACCATAAAAAAGCTTAAACCATTTCTTTTAAAATGGCTAAATAATAAATTCATTCTCGTTCAGAAAAATCAATTTATCTATACACAAAAGTTTATGATTTCTAGAATATTAACAATTTTAAAAATAAGGCTATTATTAGCCAAAAATGATTTGATGAATTTAATATTTTTCATTCTTCTTTAAAATATATTGTGTAAAGTTTATTTCCATTTAAAAAAATATGGTTCGGATTACCAAAATATTAACACATTCCAAAAGGCTATTAGCCACAAATACACAGTTAAATTGCTTTAATTCATTTTTGAAATATACTTTGCAAAATTCATTTTCTTTTAGAAAGAAAAAACACATTAAAAAAGATTCTGATTACCCAAATTGAACCATCTTAAAATGTGGCTATCATTAACCAAAAAAGCTTAAACCATATTTTTTCAATGGCTAAATAATAAATTCATTCTCGTTCAGAAAAATCAATTTATCTATACACAAAAGTTTATGATTTCTAGAATATTAACAATTTTAAAAATAAGGCTATTATTAGCCAAAAATGATTTGATGAATTTAATATTTTTCATTCTTCTTTAAAATATATTGTGTAAAGTTTATTTCCATTTAAAAAAATATGGTTCGGATTACCAAAATATTAACACATTCCAAAAGGCTATAAGCCACAAATACATAGTTAAATTGCTTTAATTTATTTTTGAAATATACTTTGCAAAATTCATTTTCTTTTAGAAAAAAAAACATTAAAAAAGATTCTGATTACCCAAATTGAACCATTTTAAAATGTGGCTATCATTAACCAAAAAAGCTTAAACCATTTTTTTTAAATGCCTAAATAATAAAATTCATTCTCCTTTGGAAAAATCAATTTGTCTATACACAAAAGTTTATGATTACTGGTTTATTAACAATTTTAAAAATAAGGCTATTATTAGCCAAACGTGATTTGATGAATTTAATATTTTTCATTCTCTTTTAAAATATATTGTGTAAAGTTTATTTCCGTTTAAAAAATATGGTTCGGATTACCAAAATATTAACACATTCCAAAAGGCTATTAGCCACAAATACATAGGTAAATTGTTTTAATTCATTTTTGAAATATACTTTGCAAAATTCATTTTCTTTTAGAAAAAAACACATTAAAAAAGATTCTGATTACCCAAATTGAACCATCTTAAAATGTGGCTATCATTAACCAAAAAAGCTTAAACCATATTTTTTTAATGGCTAAATAATAAAATTCATTCTCGTTCAGAAAAATCCATTTATCTATACACAGAAGTTTATGATTACTAGAATATTAACAATTTTAAAAATAAGGCTATTAGCCACAAATAGTTAAACTGATTTAATTCTTTTTGGAAATATATTTTGTTAAATTCATTTTCGTTTAGACGAGGGATTTTGAATACCCAAATTTATTTATTTATTTCTAATAATACTACATTATGTATGTTAATGTATGTAGCGCGCAAGAAGTAAACATCAGATTAGCTTGCTGTGCTAAAAGTTTAATAAATACAAACATTTTTAACACACAATGATCCAGTTAGTTATAAGTATAGCACGCTAGATAGATAATAGCCTGTTTTTTTACCACACCACAATGGATTTATTTCCTTATTTTTTTTCCAAAGCGTTGGACAACGTTGGACCATTTAATGGACCAACTCCAAACAGCTTTTTTTTCAATTTTACCGTAACAATTACAAATTTCCCAACTACAATCATTTCTTTACGATCGCTAATGCTAATAATATTTTACTTTGTGTAGGAACCAGTTGTTAATGTCAATTGGAATTCCCATCCGATTGTAAATTGCACGTATTACATCTACTCCATTGATTAGAGAGACGATCTGGGAAACCATTAAGAAGGTCCATCAGTCAATGATTCAATACAAAAAGTATATTCCCAAAATAAAATGGTCGCGGTGTAAAATCCAAAGCTAATATCTAATTGAAACTAGTCAATTGAAATAATAAATATTAGCTCTTGCTGTCATTTTTGTGTGTTTAACATAGCGAAAGTAATTGGGGGTTTTTAGTAATAATATGATCTTCCGGGTTTTTGCTGTATAATTGCCGATAATTTTATTTGACATACCTTTGCTCTCCTTCTCAATTTTACGGGAGAAGTGATCAACTAAACTAATTATGGTACAATGAATTGAATTTAATGTTGCTACCATCCGGCTCTATCTATGTGTGGATGCCGGCATTTATTTATTTATTTATCACGGCTCGTCAGCACACCTATGATAAGAGGGCGGTAACAATTCTCACGTAAGTTTGCGTATACAGTGAAGATTGACGGATAAGTAATGATGCTAGTGAGAGACAAATTATTCATTTGTTCTTCCACTGCAACGTGTGACCCCATTTAGCTATTTTAAATCTACGAATTCGAACAATAATTATTGTAACATCTTTCGCAGTATAGCAGACGCGTATATCACCGTCTAAAGACCACGGAAAACCGATATTTCATTTCAAAAATTGAATTTTAATTCAATGCGAAATTCCGGCATCCACACATAGATAGAGCGCGGATGGTACCAATATTAAATTCAATGAAGAAGGTATACATATGTTAGTAATTTAATACTTTTGAAGCCATAATGAAATAGAGAAAAAGGTAATTCGATATTTTATTTTCTGAAAACAACTAACACGCAATAATACATACATAAATAGAAAGGAACATCTATTGATTCATTGTAAGTTTAGTCCGAACCCCAAACTATTATTTGAATTGAAATCTTTCAGGATTTTGTGCAATTATCTCAGAGACTTCAGTACGAGGTATAGGCACGAACCCAGAAAGCAATTATTGAAGTCATAGAGGATGGAGATACACAACAATATTTTTTACATAATGGTAATCAGTGTCAAAGTTCAAATTTAACTTAAAAAAATATTATGTATTTTTCTTTTTATGTAAGCTGTTTATGGGCGTGCATTCGTTTGACAAACAGACATCGTATAATTTCTAAAGGAACCAAAGAAGAAAACATGTCAAGTATTTGTATTAAATACGTTATTGTGTTTTTGTATAAGCACACGAATTGTCCGAGGTTCATCAAGATTTTATCTCTAAATTATGGGCAATGGAAGCGTTGTTTTTGTCGCTTATGATAATCATTTTGATGTTTGTATGTCCACTTTTACATGGAAATATAAAAACATAAATCATAGGCAAGGTAATAGAACGGATGTTTCATAAATTGAAAAAATAAATACTCTTATTTTAAATCTAAGTCTTAATTTCATTGCGTTATTTAACTAGTTAATTTAAGTAATACAAATATTTATTCTTTTCGTAAAAAAACAAGCGAGATAATTTACCTTACGCGTTTTAATCCACGTGTTTCTAATAATATCTGTCCGATATACATCTGCAATTATTTATAATCGTAACTTCTAGGTCATTAACAATAAACAAACATCCTTGCATACCCAAATAGAGACTGGAAACATTGAGATGTAACACAGATAATGCCAACATAACATAATCAATACAACTGACTTTGTACTCGTAGGTTTCAACTTGACAACTTCATGTTTGCATACAAGGATTAATTAAAAAATATGACGGTAGTAACACAATTTTGGACGTTGAAGTGGTGAAAAGTCATAAAAAGAGTTGATAGATATTATTAATTTATCTCTGCACGCACATACGTCTAAATAATATTGTAACGAAATGTGTGTAATAAGCCATTGTAATAAGAAATCATAAAAAAATAAGCTAGATGAGGTGTTTCGTGTTAATCTTTTAACTTATTTAACACTTAATTAACGGTTATGTCATCAGCGCGCCATCTGTTGCCGCATTTAAACGATTTTGTGACGTTTGAATTTGGCGGTAATTTTAAATTTCAAACTCAATATAATACCTTGCTTTTTTTATATAACGAAAGTGATAAATAATAATATTACTGTATAAATATTATATTATATAAATATTGTTGATAAATAATAAAATTATTGTAACGTATGAAAATCATGGGGTTTCAGAATGATCGATATTTGTTTTAAATACGGTATATTGCAGACGTTTACTTAGTGATAATTCAGTGAGCTTTGTTATGTTACAACTGGTATTTTATTATTATAAATCAATTATTAGATCAGGCAAAATAAATCTACTTAGTATGACGTGAATAATTTTTGAACAACTTTATTTAACAGAAAGAAAAATACACAAAATTAATTAACAATAACAAAAACTATCTTCCACAAAAGGAATGTTGTAGATTAATAAACACGTTATCGGGTTACTCTTTCTGTAATCAAAAGAAAAAATTGACAGCTATTATGTTATAATAAATGCATAGCCCCATGGTGTTCTTATTAAATTATCAATTTGCTTGCTTTATGTTAATAAAAAATATATATACTTATCCGTAACATATGTCTTTTCCAATAGCAAAGCAATTAACTCCTGATATTTAAGTTGCAAGCGTTATAATAATGTGTTATAATTAAAAAAGCAACGTTTTTTCTCCGTGACTTTATGTTGATTATATTGTTCAAATATTGATTCTTTCAATAGGTAAAATTTCGGAGAAAGGAGATTTGATTTTACTGACCTAATTTATTTACTTTAATGATCCATTCATTAACGAAAACACCTCTTTGGTGGTCTCTTTGATGAGACTATGATGGGACAGAATCGCATCCATGCATTGACATACATACACTGTGTCCGTCCGGTAACGAAACGCCAGGTGCTTTAACTATCTCTCACCTGAGTTAGTAGACATTGAATGTTAGATCTATTTAGGTCACTTATCGAATACAATAGCCAAGTATATTAAAGAGGAAAAAAACTTAAAATGCTAAATTTGTATCATTCCGGGAATAATTTCCAACATGCTAGTGTTTTATTGCGGTTGCATATCCAAACAAAACCTATTTTGACTATAAAATATGCGCTCAAGTGTATCAAGTACTACTCCCAGGCCCAGTTAACCTCACTTTTGAAATTACGGTATTTAACAAGTGGTATCTTAAAGAAATAAACAGTATTATATTCACCTGAGATAGAAAAAAATAGTCAATGGGTTTGAAATAACTTCAAAAGGTGAAGAATAATTTAATCGCGAGGTCATTGTAAAAAATTGCGTTGCGGCAGACATTATCAAACACATATTGGGAAATAATAGGGAGATTTATCCCAATCGTTCTGTCTAATGACATTTATAGGGAGTATGTTATAGAGTTAAAGGTAAACATATGAGCTAGTGTAAGAAAATATACCGGGCGATTATTTCATCATTACATAACCTATACCAGGTTGATCATTTCGAACTATATTACAAATTTTCAAGGTTTCAAAAAATTCCATTATCTTTCATTGCGCGTATAAGATACAGGGTGGTATGTTTCATTACAAATGTCCCCCAAGTTTATCTAGAGTTGTCCAGAGTTTCTTCTTGTTTAGGGGAATTCTTTTTTGAGGCGGGTATCATTTCAATTGTCACCCCTAACGTGGGACTTTGCTAAAAATATTATTATTGAAGGGGGAAATTGTCACACATAATGTGGGGGATTTTCTAAAGATTATAATCATTAATAATTATAAAGCGTCCATATTAGTTCAGTATACATATTGAAGCAAGCAGATCATAACTTGTCCGAATACAATAGAGAAAGAAAGTATCTAGCTTTGTTCTTCTATCCGTTAAAACGATTCCATAGCAATTCTAGAGCGGTTCGACCATAAAATGTGCATATTTCTTCATCTCCAAATTATGTTCGGTGTTTTCTTTAGTGATTGATCCAATTATTTCTCATTCACCATTCTTGAACATTTGAAAGTCAATTCTTACCTCGAAAGAAGTACAAAAAAATTCGCGCATGTATTTTGTTAGAGATTCTTCTCGTCTTTTTAATCGCAATTCCATCCTTCCCCAGAAAAATTCAAGGAAAAACTAACCTAAACATATACATAAAACCAGAACCGAAACTTCCTTAATTTATTTGGCAATCCGATTGGACTTTATTATTTACAAACGTCTACACGAAGTATCTAGTAAACAAACTGCATCCAGAATTATTAGCCAACCAACCTAAGTTAATAATTAAAGAATGCACAGAGATGTCTATAAAAGTTTTAATCGATTGTTTAATTGTGAAGGTTTCAAACCTCTTTGATCTGTAAATTGGCGTATTTTTAGAACAGTTTATTTTTCTCGTATCAGATTAGAACCGTGACAATTTCATTATTAGAATTCTATTTTTCGATTCTTTTTAATGCAAGCATTTCTTTTAGTTCATGAACCAATTGGTTTCCAATTGCTTTAAGTGTATTAGAAGAAAAAACATTGTGATTAAGAATGCAGCGCCATCTAGTTGTAAATTATAGTTGAAAAAGGAAATATTAAATTAAAGATAACATTAAATACAACAAAATAATCTTTATTTCTCTCATTGTGTTCTCTTACTTTAGTAATTTTGTTTTGTTTGTATTAAATATTTTCATTCCGACGTTACATGAAACTATAATCATACAGAATTAATTTACTCCAAACTAAAAGCAACGTTAAACTTGTGATTTGTGCTATCTGCATAAATCACAAGCAAGAGAAGCAATTAAATATTCTATTAATCGACTGCATACTGCGTAAACATGTATTAATATGTAAACAGCGCACACATTATACTGTTGCTTAGAAAAGCTGGTTTACGCGCGCACACGTTTCGGCTACACATTGCCCAGCAACGGACGCACTTCGAGCCGACTCGACTAGGCGCGCTGTAGGATTAACTGTTATATGTTATCGTATATTAATTGATCTATTGCGTACCACAAACACAACAGCATAGCGACGTAGAACGCGCCTCCCGTATCTATGCAACAGGTTACGGATGACCGTAAGCGGACCAGCCAATGTCACGCGTGGGTTTCCATAACACTTATTCGTAACGACGCGTCACTAGAATTTTACACGGTAAACTGAATTATTAAGCGCGCGCGTATTTGATACGTAAATTGGGAGTTTTTTATGCGAATTTCCAAAGATGATGCATTCTATATCTTCATTAACCTGTTGTTGGGGAACGTTTGATTTACTTGAATCGGTTAGTTCTTGAACCAACCAAACTTATTCTAACGAAATAAGCATTAGTGCAGACGTCAAAAAATGACAGCCATATAAAACTTTTATATAACAAACTATACACAAACATGTTGTTCCACTTCCTTTAATTATCGGAGAATTATGCTTTAACTCGGAAATTATATAATATATCGTGTCCTGTTTCCTTTTTCCTTATATTCTATCTTATGAAGAAAATGGTAATATGCTTTGCTTGTAATCATTACAATGAGCAGAAGAAGTGCTAGTATTTTTCGTTTTGAAAAAACTCATGAACTAATGCTGCATTTACAACGTTTCACACGCCCCCAAACGCAAAATTCCTAGAAGGACCACTCCGGGCGTTCTTAAGCTTGTGCTGTTACTATAATAAATCCATTAAATCAGACCAAGCCAAGGGTGCTTCCTCTCGATTGAAAAGGTTTTTTTTTAAATAAGGATTTTTAAATAAGGATCTAACTCGCGCGTCGAATTTACTGATTTCAACAGTTTGAAATTATCTATATTTATATTATGTCCGGTTTGATGGATATGTTCAGCAACACCAGACATATCAGCTCAAGCGGTAATGCGAGATATGCTCTTTATATCTCTACTTTGAATAGCCCGGTTTGTCTGTCGAATGTAGGCCTTTCCGAAATCTCCACAAGAACGCGATCAAGAGAAGTAAGCGGTGTGTTTTACAATCTTTTTAATATATATATATATATATATATATATATTAGAAAACATAACCTCATCTGTCAACGCTGCCACTTAACTCACTTATACTGCGAACTTAAGTTGGAAGAGGATAAAGAATGGTGCCTTTCCATGAGTGTATCTATATACAAACTAAGTCGAAAAGAATGAAGACAAGTTAAATTTCTCGCTTCATATTACAGTAAATTGCTACTTTTTATTGAATCCGTCTGCGTAACAATTTGTTTTAATAAAGTTTCACCAAACAAAACGTTTTTTTAAATAAGTTGTTAAAAACGTTTTTATGTTTAAATTCTTACTTTAGTCCAGAAATATTTATTCAGGCACCCATGGCTTTTTAGCCGATTAGTCAACTGAATCAAACTGCAAATTTAAATACAAAATACTTTTCAATTAACAATCAATCAAAAGCATTTCCATTTTCTATTTTTTTTTTATTGCATTACTTGAAGTGTAATAACAACATTGTGTAATTATACAATTTTTGCGTACAGATTGGAAAATTTATTCTAAGCGAGCCCCTTTTTGTAGCGAAGAATTTGCAACGTAACCTTCGGAACGGATAAAGGCATGTTGAAACTTGTAGGCTTTCACGGCCGTTTCTAATTTAAAAAAAGAATTAATAGCGACCGATTAACAATTTATGCATTAGCTAACGCTTGCTGATTTACCAATAAGATTTTTTTACCTTACTCTATAAAAGGTGAAGCAATGTCGATGAACTTTCTAAAAGTATGTTGCATTCAATAATTTAAAAAATAATAAAAACTAATTTTATTGACAGAATTATGGAAATTATTCTGTTTGATACAATAAAAGATGCCCTAATAGTTCTAGGAACAACTGCTACAATATTTCTTTGGAGGTGGAAATAAATATGAAAATTAATTTCTTAAGTATTTGCTTAAAAAAATTGCAAAGCAATTTTATTTTTATTTATTTATAAAAAACGAAACATTTCAAGTTTATTTTTTTGATTTAGTTGGGGGTGATAGATCGATTTTTAAGATCGGTACAAGTTTTTAATGTAATTATTTCCGGGAGGAATGTTAAAAAACCAGGGTGCGGAGAATTGAAAAATTAAAAAATTAAAAAGGGGCCCCCCCTTAAAATATGAAAAGCTATGGAATTAAATTTAAAAAATAAAAAAGGGGGCCTCCTTGAAATTTTGAATACTAAAAATTTTGAAAAAAAAAATTAAAAGGGGGGCCCCCTTGAAAATTTAAAAATGTTGAAATTGTTTGAAAAAAATAATAAAAATATAATTGGAAGGGGGGCGGGGCACCTTGAAAATTTAAGTTAAAAATGTTTTAAAAAAATAAGGAGGGGCGCCATATTATTTGTTGCTTTTTTTATTTTTATAATTAATTTTTTTTCATTTTTCGCTTCATAAAATTCGCTCGTGAATTAAATAAAATTAAATTCGATTCCCGAACGATTCAAATGCGAAAGAATTAAATTTCTTGATTCGCGAACCGAATTTTTTCGCACTCTGTAAAAAAACCTCTGAGTAAAGTAGTAAGTAAATTTTTAACAAACATATACATATACACGTATACAAGGATATGAAAAGTCTAAAAATTTATTTCCAAAAATCTAATTAGAAATGTTTTTCTAATTAGTTTTCATTATACGTTCCATTTTTTCACTTTTATTGCATTGAAATTTTCCATTCCTATTGTTAAATCAAAGCCGGTTCCTCTGGTTTATAGCAATATAAATAATAATTATGATGTTGTCATCATAATATTATTGTTATTCACGTTCTACTTTACAAAATACAGTTTGAACCGTTATTAGCAGTCAAATTACTAATATTAATACAGCCTCTCGCTTCTGCTTCAAACAAAGATGAAACATCATCACAAACATTACGATAGAGATATCCTCGAAACCTAAACAATAAAGATATATCAGCTTTTATTTCCGATTTCCATTTAAATTGAAAATGTAAGCTTTGTTAGGTTTTTTTAAAGATTCTATATTTGAAAGAAAATGTGTTATATTTATTTAAATAATAAGTTTTTTAATAGAACTTAAAGGGAACATTCTAGTCATATAAACATATGGAACATTAATACCTACATAATATTAATTAATGGATAATATCCATGTTGGTTGTTTACCGATACGTCACAAGTGCCCTGCTAAAGTAACAGCAAAATGTCTATGTGGATTTGGAGATGCAATGATTATAACGTTCTATTACCATTGCAGAATTATATTTACTCACGCCTCAATACACACAATACGTATGTGTTGTGTGAAATTTGAATAAACCAAAACAAAAAGAACTTTCTACCTACAAAATCAATCGCATATCTTACAATACGGTACGAATATCGAAGGCCACTAAGGGTAGCCGTCTAAAAGGAACAATGCTCCATTAACAAACGAATAAGCGACCGAACACAAATCACCGCTTCGTAATCGTAAAAAGAAGGAAAACCAGACATACCGTCTTCATTCGCTTAGACAAAGGAATACCGAAACTTACGCAAGTCCTACTCGCATTATAAGAATACATACCTACCGTACAATACGGGCCGTGTACATATGTTTTTATACTCAAGGACGCAGTAATTAGTGTCGGACTTGTAAGCGACCTGTGTAGCTGCTTGAGTTACTTGAGTGTCGTTCTGATGGTGTGCGTCCGTTCGCTTAGTCGAGCTGGATAGTTGAGTCCAGAGTCTAGACCCAACTGGTAACTGTACTGAAATAAAACCGTAAAAAATCTTATTAACAGAGCTGAAGTATTTGAGTGCGTATGGTTTTCACATCATCTCGGAACTCGGACAAGCAAGATTCGTTGAGTATATATTGGTCTTTTAACACCTTTATATTTTCTTACAAGGTCTCCGTCGTACTAGTTTGTCTCGCTTTTGTGTTTAAACAGATATTTCCTCTTATCTGTCAATTTATTTATTTCCTTTGTTTTCCGTTTTAAAAATGGGTTTCTCAGTATAAACTTAAAATATTCAATCGAAGAAAATAAAATTATTATAATTATAAATGGCAAATTATAATCAAGGCAATAATTTATCGAATCATTGCTGCTATTACACACACATTACAATACAATTTATTAATTTAATGTCTCAAGGATATTTCGAGTTCTCGTTCAGCTTTCTATCTGTTCCGTTAGCGGTTTATAACCTCAAAAAATTTGCGATTGCAAAATTAACAATGGCAATGAATCCGTTACAAACAGGTCTCAAATTTTTTTTTATAAATAATTATGTGAGGAGTAAGTTGAGATATTAAAATGATTTGAATAAAACACATTGAATAAAGAAATATCTTTTTTATTTAGAAAGGAATAAGACAAAGTTATAGGAAATTGTAGTTCCATATTTTCTCTATTCATATACGGAGTACAGGCGTTCGTCCTAATGTGTCAGGGAAATGTATTAGATAAAGATGAAGCAAGGCATTCACCAGCATCCGCACAGCGGAATAATGCATATTCAGTTCTAACAAACTAAGGCATTTACCCATTTATTTTACTTTAAAATCCATGCACAGATAAAAATGCGGAATTACAACTAACCACTCTTCAACTCTTTTTGGTAGTGTGTTTTTTACCAAGTAGAAATGTTAGAAATGTCCTTCACAAATTTATTGCAACACAGTTACAATTGTTGAACCGACACAGTGGCTTAGTCTTATGCATAAGTCTTATTCATTCTCAATTCCCTGATCTCATTGGTGACCCGTAGTGTCTTCTTTGTTTGTCTGACTTTTAGTTTTTATCTCTACAGGACAACATTGCTCAAAATGATAGAGAAATAAATGGACGAATTCATCAAAAGCCGAGTGTACATTATCAGTCATAGGCATTATTCCCCAGTTCACTTGTAAAAGACAACCATAAGGACTTTACTTTTAAAGATGGTTGTAGGCGTTATTCTGTTTTTATTGTAATTCTCGTATTTCCGAAGTAAGCCGTCTGGGTGTAAAATTTGGCACAAATGATCAGAAAATCTAAGAAAGTCATTGTGACAGTCTATGCGTATGACTGTCACAATGACCTTCTTGGAATTTCTGATCATTTGTGCCAAATTTTACACCCAGACGGCTTACTTCGAAAATGCGAGAATTACAATAACAACAGAATAACGCCTAGAAACATATCAAAAAGTAAAGTGGGCAACCTAAAGGTTGTCCTTAAGCACGTAATAAATTTGCATTTCCGACTTGTCTCCATGTATCTTCGTAAAAATTTAAGTAATTTACTCCGAGAAATTTTCATCTGTGCGTAGAATTGTTGGGCTCACATAAAAAAATAATTCTTTTAAGTCCGTATTATTCCAATTCAAAGGTAAATTTCAAGAAAAACAATAATAATCTGGCGTCTGGATAAATCTCTAAACCGGGTCCCCTTAAATATAATTTTATTGCCCATCCCAGTTGCCTATTGAATTGAACATCATTGGCTGTAACATTAACCAACTGCTCCGTCATCAAACATTTAGCTCCTCATCAACATCTCGTACGTTAAGATCGATAAAAGGATGCAACAGCCAATGGAAACTAGTAGAAACTCTATCTGTGTGCGCAATGAATTCTATGACCAAAATTAATAGCACCCCAATCACGGAATGGAGGAAATATAAAATAGAGAAAGGCAATGAGAACTTGTCTAGGGATTTTTATGGCAGGTGCGACGTCTCAACCAGAGAATCCGGTATTTTTTGTCGGATATATTAGAGGGCTCCCAGTTTTAATTCCACGGTTCCAGCTATTATTTTAGTATCACCTGTCCGTATCATACCAATGGGATTAGAGGTGATAATCAGTTGTCTAGATCGTTGCATCTTGGTTATTTTATGTATTTATAAAGGTATTTTTTGTCAGTTACCAACCTATTTTACTTACATAGAATGCGCCGACGTGAACAATTGAAATAAAAAATAATTCATAAGCTATCTACAACTCATATCTTCAAATGTATTTTCAGTTTGCCTTGTTATACAGAGTGGGACACATTTCACGTACTATAGTGTACGTGAAATGTGTCCCACTCTTTAACTGTCTGGCGATTCTCCGCTTAACTCTTTCCAATCTCAAATAATTTTCCATTGTCCCCTAAATAGCGCTTTAACAATTAGATTAGAACACTTTAGATTATATGTAAATATGTATTATATATTACTAATTATTCCAGTTTTCCAAACGTGTTCCAATCCAAATTACATAGGCTCCTATTAGGTCATTACAATGCAATATTTCCAATAACACCATTCAAAAATCATCAAAGTCGCGCGTAGGCAAACAAACATGTTACGGTAATAAAATTACTTTGAAACGACATTCCTTAACGAGAATACCGTTTTTTCAAGATCTTTTAAGATGACGATTAACCATCCAAGAGCAACAACTTCGCTATATACTAAATTCTTGCTTTAAGAAATCTGCTACGTCAAGATAACATCGTTGTAAGTTCTGAAGCATTTTAACGACATGCAGAATTGACAATAGACAATGCAATTTAACGCACTTACTTCCTTGTATAGATAGGATGAGTCTCTTGGCTCGTGTTTGTCCATACTTATCGCACCTGTGTTGCTGGATCATTGTCTCTCTTCAATGAAATACATAAACTTGCGGAACTTGTTGTTGAATACATTTAATCACACAATTTTGTGTGTGGATATAGTCTGCAGTAATACAAAATCAATTTGGTTTATTAACGTTTCTTCGAATTAACTCTCTTGCGGAGAAGGCTATTATAAAGTGTGCAAAGTGACTTTCGAGTTCTTTTATTAGCACATCCAATAAAGGAAGCCAAATGAAATATAAAATACAGCAGGCATTTGTGTGGGTACGTGAAGAATTAGAATCTCCTAACTCTTGTAAATATATACTGAGGAGGGGATATATGCTAAACGTTAAGTATCAATAACAATGTTAGATTATTATTAGATATGAGATATGCAATCGTAATAAAGAAGTTCATGACATAGTAGTAGGGCATGTAAAGGCGAAACATAATCATTATTTCATATTATGAAACCATTTGACATCGTAAGAACACTGTGTTAATATACACACAGGATGATCAATATCAACTGTCTGACGTTGATAGTAAATTTATGTTGGCACCATTGTGCAAATGCAGATCACATACGATAATTTTGAGCACTAACATAACCAATTAAATCAAATGAAAACAGCAAATCTTCGCAATAGTTATCAACATTCTCAATAATGTCAGTAACCATTCCTTACCAACACAGTTATTTTTATAAGACATAATACATACGAGATATGTAAATTAAGTAATGAGACTGATATTTTTAAATATTTTTATTCGAATATAATTACAATTGAACGTTGTCTCCTTCAAAATAACTCCCTTGGGAAGCGACACAGCGTCGGAGACGGGTCTTCCACTCCTCCTAGCAGTGCTGGAACTTGGATATTGGAATCGCCTTTAGCTGGTCGGTTACAGCCGTTTGAATGTTTTCAGGTGTCCCAAAATAATGTCCCTTCGAATGAATTTTCGATCTTCGGAACCGGAAAAAGTCACAAGGACTCAAGTCAGGTGAATATTGAGGCTGAGGAGTCACGGAAATATTTTTACTGGCCAAAAAGCCGTTTATGGAAATTGCTGTGTGACAAGGCGCATTGTCATGATGCAAGATACAATCGTTCTTGATGTTTGGTCTCACACGCATGATCCCTTTTCGGAGTCTTTTCAGGTAAAAATGTTGGTTAACTGTCTGACCTTGAGGCCCGAACTCTTTGTGAACGATTTCCTGGCTATCAAAGAAACAAATCAACACGCTCTTGATCTTTAATTTGCTCATTCTTACTTTCTTGGGCTTTGGTGAGCCGGAAGTGTGCCATTCCATGCTCTGGCGTTTCGTTTCCGAGTCATACTTGAACACCCAGCTCTCGTCACCAGTAATGACGCGTTCCAAAAAAATTTCATTATTTTCAATCGATTCCAAAAAGTCAAGGCACCGTCCTGTCCTGATTCCCTTTTGTTCCTGTGAAAGCTTTTTTGCGCCATTTTCGAGGAGATCTTTCTCGTTCCCAATTCATTGGTCAAAGACAAATTAGAACACTAAACCGGTTCTATACGCCAAACAAGAGTTAGAAACTATAAAGAAGCCATAAGGAGATACGGAAACCAACCGATACATCAGATTCATTACATTATACGCCTCAAAATCAAGGCCAAGTTCAGACTGTCAGCGTCCTGTCGTTGTTACTACATTAACAAATACGTAATAACGTAATAAGAAGTAGAAAGTGTTTTCAATTACTTAATACTTTCGCCCGACCGTCGACTGTATCACGTTGTTGCCTGGCCGAGTTTATTCATGATATAATCATCGCTTGTGGGTCATTATCGTTTACCTACTTACGTATTTTAAAGTTTCTCTTCTGTCGACCGACTACACGTGCTGTGTGTACCTACTGTGGTGATCGGAATTTCTCCAAACGTCGATTTCGTACGCAGCAACATCCGATGCGAGAAGAACGCTTGAGAGTGTCAAGGTCAGAGGAAATGAAAGTTTTTTTTTGTTTCGGTAAACCGTTCGATCAATCTTTCATATACGTATAACCTGATTTCCGTTTTGTGATTATTCGATAGAAAGAAATGTGTATAGATATATTATAACTAAAAGGAGAAAAGGGAAGATTTATCGCACATAGAAAATAAGGGACCCAACTTAAGACCAGGGGGAACTCCTGATGGCAACTAGAATTTAGACTTTTCATAGCGATTTTAAAGAATTAAATTCTCAATTGCAGACTCGAATTTGTTGTCCACCAAACACACGATAAAATCTTGTTTGGGTGAAAGAAAGCTTTGGGGCCGTGTGGTACCGAATCAGTAGGTGATAAGCAATGATAAGAACCGCTCTGAATTTGAGTACAATATCCCCTCTTCGTCCGATCAAGAATTGATTCATTATTGTTGCGTGAAATGTTCGCTGAACGAATGGTACGAAGACTTAATTTGCTATCATTCAACAATTCACGTGGGACCCATCCGCTTAACTTCCACCTCTTTCCTAGCTGATGAAGGTGCAAACGAGTGATTTCATCACTCACATTGAACTTTTCTTCAAGCTCTAGATACGTTGAACTGGAATTTTCCTGCACAGCCTATTGAATATCCTCCTTAATGATCTTCGGTCTCCCAGAGCGTGCTTCA
>JARFOC010000611.1:26785-63173 GCA_031763485.1 Osmoderma eremita
ACACCACACACATCTGTACTTTCGTCACAGGCAATAGAAAATGCAATGAAAGAGTCTGATTTTGTTTTTATTTGATCGCGTGGCCTACTATGTCGCTTAACGTTACCTGTAGGAAATACCTATGTGTAACATAACAAAAAGAGCCCGGTATAATATTGCACGAGCAGAAAAAAAATGTGTCCATAAAAACGTGTGGGTACTTGAAATTAATCAATTTGGAGCTTTGATATTCATAATTTTTTTTAAGCTAGTCGATGTATAATGTATTTGAGCATGTGCCCGTCCAAAATGATATATTTTGATTTTAATTTTAATATGGAATGATTCGACATGTTTCTACGTTAATTACGAGTATTTATCTAATCAATTTAGAGAGGTAATTTTTTCTGGTTGGAATGCAAATGTTTAAAACAAGAAAAAAACATATTAAAGAGAGAAAAATTTCCTACGTCTATCAAGTCTGCACTCACACTCATAAGCTAAGCGAAGATATAAAGTTATACAAAAAAACGGATCAGAAATTAATGGAATATGGAGGGAAGAAAAGGTATGACCGTTACTTGCAAGTAGTTCAAATGATGACTTTTATTTAATCCCCAAAGATCATAGGCAAAGTACAAAGAAAAACTGTTAAACGCAAATACTGTATTTAAAATTTTAAAATACAAACCCGACACACATGATCATCAGCTAGCACCCCCTCATACACGAGATTAGCCTGGGAAGTTTGCAGCCTCAATCAATCATGAAGATGTCAAAAATATTCTTGTAATGTAGTTGCGCATGCGTTGAAAGATAATATCGAAAATGTCATCTATTTTGGACGCTCACCATCTATTATTATTATGTTTTAAATAAATAAAAGTACTAAACCTTTGATATTGTTATTTATTGTATAATAAACATGCTTCTGGTTTAGATCTTACCCTAGTTCAACCACAAAAAGTTCACCGCAAAAAGTAATGATATTACCTTTCAAAACAATTTAATAAGACTTCAGTATTATTTTATTCGAAATACTTGAAACATCAAACAAATTTCTTCCTACTCAAATACGTCAAATAATAGATGCTTTTTTTCACGTATATAAATGCACCTAAGGCATTTTTAAAATACACACAGACACCGCACATTCGTGTTTACAAATTGCAACCAGTGAATGCAGCCAATGAATGCAATAAGCTGTCTACTATCCATGCTACGCGTGTGGACTCTACGTTGAGCGTTAGGTCGTACAATTAGAAAGTGTCGCTAGTGTACATATGTATTATCAATTAGACAAAAGTAAAAAAAAAATTGTTTCTGTGTTAGGCTGGTAACTTTTCAGACCACCCTCGTATATAACATAGAAGTATGTTTGCATATGTTAGATTATGCGATACACAACTATTCGTATGGTATAGTAACTAGCTTTCGGTATTACTAACTGTTTTGATACGAACCGAGCCAAGGTTGAAATAAATTAAGCCGCTACTATTTTTCGACAGCACCACACGAACAGGTCGTTGAAACCATGGACGAAGGTTGTTCTCTAACGAGAGAGAGCGATAGAAAGAGATCTACCAGTCTCTGACACTCTATTTCTAATACCATGTGTTGATGTGACAAAAACTGAAAGGTTTTTTCAACCAATCATACATATGTATGCGTTATTCATTTAAATATACAACATTGCGTACTTAAAATTATGATCGAAACCGATTGAATTGTATCTCTTAATAAAGCGATTTACGTAGTGGAAATCTGAACTGGGTACGAGGTGTCAAATTAGCAGGTGATAATAATAGCGATAATTGGCCGTTTGCTAGATATTTAATTAGGTGTTTAACGTCACGGAATCATTGTTTAAATTTGGTGCGAATTAATTTTTAAATAGCGTAGATTAAATATAGCTTTTCTATTTTTCCAACGGTTACTGTGACGTAAAATAGGTACCACGACCCTATTTATATGTATTTATTTAGAATATATTCACTTTTACAACGGTATCATGGAGTAGTTAGTAACAATCTAGTAACATTTCGAGTTGAAACCATTCCGTTCTTAGTTACCAAAAAAATACCATCAAAAACAAATGTCAAAATTTTGACTTTTGTCATTTGACAGGTACCGAGGTTATAAAATTTTTTTTGTCGATTTGATGTGAATATTTTTCCGTTCATATTCATTTTCATTATTAATATGCATCGAGGTGGTAAGGGTATTTTTTATTTTTACTATTTTAAGCCACCGTATCCTAATTTGTATTTTATATTAATATTTCACGTAATAAAGCAATGTCTGCACTTTTTAACATTATAATAACTTGCCAACTGGATGCACATAACCTATTTTTTGTATGTACCTATAAATTCATAACCTATATCATATTCATTTGATTCTGTCAATATTGCAATTTGGAAAAAGATGTTACAGTAAGATGTCTTTGCTACTAACGACGAAAATCTGCTGTCAATTTGAATAGGTTATGTGCTAAATCGACGATAGATACTTAAAGGTAGTAATGCAAATTTATTCCTTGATTTTGGCCGTTTTTTTTTTTCGACACATTAAAAAGAACGATTCTTAACTTGATTCATTCTATCATAAAAAACTTCGCACTTATTTAATGCCGTCAAATTTTCGCGTTTTTCAATGCCAAAATCTTTTTTCGCCTACAATTAAGTTTGCATACAATACGAAAGTCCTCCTACGCATAGTTGCCTTTACTCTGTAAAGAAAAAAAGAAACAATAACACGTATCTGTACACAGGCTCTAAGAATCAATTTGTTCCTCATACCAATGTCATTAAAACGATACCGCTCAATTATATTCAACGACAAATTAATGGTAAACTTTTAAGAAGTGACAGTTGGATTAATTGTTTAGCATGCAATGTTTTATAGTTGCCACATCATAATTTACCGCGCGACGCGCGTCGGCTGTGTTAAAAGAATTTAAAGTTACCCGGCGAATGCCCGGCGTATTATATACACTATGTGTGGGATGTTTTTATTAATTGTTTTGATACGCAATGTCGTATAAAGATCCAAGACATATAGTTATCATATAGGTACATTGATGTCGCGACTTGGCAATGCCAATTTTAATTTGCCGATTTGCCAACCTGATTATTTCACTTTATTGGCTATGTTTATTATTTACAACAACAAATTATATGTTTTTTCGAGATGACAGTTAATATTTTGATCTCATCTCATCTAGAGATATTTGCTAACCCTGAATGAATCATGTAGTATATATTGTACGTGCAACAAGAAGGTTAATGCCACGTCACATACGATTTACGACCTTATCTAAGAAAGAAATCTAAAAAATTCGACGCGACCGCCAAACTTTTCAATCCGGTAAACTTTATTAAGTCACGCTTTCAACTGTCTCACCTCCAATTATATACGTCTGGTCGACTCGCGTTATCTGATCAGGGCCAAGTTATTTTGCGAGAAATTCCCGAGATGGTACAGCATCAAAAAGTGTATTAAAGAAAAAAGGTCAAAGATTATCGTCCAATTTTCAAATTACGCGCTCTCTATCAAACGAAAATAATGATTTCTATATTATATTTATGAGGCCGTGTACCGTACATGTAGATATTGACAGCTGCTCTGTAGATGTGGGTAATTGGTGAATATGCGCGCCATCTACGCTTATTATGCGAAACTAGAATGGCAACAAGGCAAACAACTCTCATTTTAAAGTTAATTGAATTATATACTTGTGACTAAATTAGTTATAGAATTATGTCTTTATATTGTATACATATATATGAAAAATAAAATTTTAGATAGTTTAATAGATACACTCTGTCAGTAGAATGACTGCCGAATTTGTGACATTTAAATGTATCGATACAGGCTTGGATCATTATGGCCTCGATCGAGACAACATGACGTCACTCCAATGTATTGAGATCTCGTAAGCTATCTTGCGTTAATCCCTATTGCCGACGTTGATAAGGAGCTACCAACATAGGGATACATACGAGTGCGTCAGCGCAACCTTGCCATTTTCTCCTTACTTTACATTAAAAATGCTAAATGTATGCCATAGACACTCATTGGGAAATTTTGTTTCGATTATTCCAATTTAACTTATTTCTTTTGTAAGGAAAGGCAAACCACTTACACCCTGTAAACAGCGATGCACTTTTATATGTTCTTTCCTTCTACGAGAATGTACTGCTGGTGTCATACCAATGCTGGGTAGTTAGTTGTGTATATTTCTTACAAGTCACGCGGTTTCCGGTACAAACACACAACAATGGATGGTACATTGTACGCTATATATATACATGTTTTAGCCAAGTAGTGGATCTTAAAAAAACTCGTATTAGAACTTGCCGAACCTGCACGCTACATCAGCAAACCGTTGGATACGCAATATACTATGTACACATGTGTACATAAAATGACTGTATGTTATGCTTTCGTCAAATTCTCTTTTTGAGAACCTCCGTAAAAAAGAACACGTGAATTGGTGTTTGAGCGTGCGTATTTTGAATGTGGACAAAGCAAGGCAAAGTCGGTTGAAATATTATAGGAGTTTTGACACTTGTTGTACTATCAGCTCCAACCTTAATGTCGTGCGTCTGACCGTTTCACGTTCTATAAATAATATCATATTTGAACATGAAGCAATTTGGTGTAAATACCCTTCAGAATGGATGAACTTTACATTGAATATATTCTATACCATGACAGTTAAAAATCAATCAACTATTAAAGCTTCTAAAGGTAATAAGTCATTAGATAGTATACTTTAACACATTCCGTGTTTTATATCCGATACATTTATCTATTATTACACACTATGGGAACTATTAAAGGTCATTTATACCCGCAGGCGTTAGTTAGTACATTATACAATATAGTAATTATGATACAAAACGCTCCCATTCCGTATAGTTCCACCCAGTGTAATAACTAGTACATATATCTACGGTTTTCCATTTTTATCCTGCGCAATTACGCGTGTAATATTTGCGAGAATACAAAACATATGTATTTGTGAATCGTATCTATTTGTATAACAGCGGACCATATAATAACACAAAACCTCATTAATTATGGGAAGACGTGACTATGTTGGTATTATTTAATTTAATGGCGTCGGGTTAGCAGCAGTATGTTTATCCTCATTAATATATTTTTTTGGGAAACTGAGAAAGAATACTTTGAAGAGATGTTATAATAAAACGCCATACCTAATTAATTTTTGCAATAAATTCGCACACACATAGCTATATAGCATTATGTTTGAATTTTCAAATTTGGCGCGTTGCTATATGTAGATTGGTAGCCCCGTACTATATGCTTATGTACCTTTGTGTTTCTTACGTAAAAAAAAAACATGGCGCGTTACCATGCCAACTGCATTTTGTGACATCACACTAATGGGGTCAATTGAAAGTAAATTCGGTGGTACAACACACACGAGCTCGCGTAACATCCCTACTACAACTAAAAACACAAATTCAAATTAAACCTATCTACGGTGTATTTCGATCAAAAACACTTCCTCTCTCTCACGTTATTCTATAAGTTCAAATATAAGCGCTATATAGTCAAGGATTTTATGGTAATCGAAATCGTTATATTACCAACATTAACAACAGAAATAAATTGACTCTATTGATGCCTCTACGTATTGTGTGCGGCTACGTACATAAATACGCGTGTGTGAGTGCGAACGAAACGGTTGTTTTCGAATTTTTTCGCATCAGCACAGACGACGTCGATTTGGGTGGGGGAATAATGAATGATATTTATTCGGATTTGAAATTCAAGGCGGAACATTGAACTTGGCTTTTTTGTTATGCACCGCTCGTCGTGCGATTCACTAGAGGATGTAACATAATATTATTTATACATACAAATGAAGACGGTTAAATTTAATATTTGATTCAACGCCTCTATCTGTATGTTATGTATGAATGTAACGGCGTTAGAAATTGGACATCGGCTTATATGACTGGGGTCAAATGACTTATTGAATGTTAGAGATGTGTACGGTGCTTTTGCCATAGAAAAAAGAATTTACAAAACTATAGTATTACATCAGACTATATGATATATTAATAATATAGTTCTTGCTGAGTATTTTAGCAGTTGAACATTTGGAAAGGATACAAATGTTCCAAGATATATTTTTTAGAAAGTTATAGAATTAAATTTAAAAAATTAAAAAGGGGGCCCCTTGAAAATTTAAATCCTAAACATGTTTGAAAATTAAAAAAATAATAAAAAAGGGGGCCCCCCTTGAAAATTTAAAGTCTTGAGAATGTTTGAAGAAAATAATAAAAATATAATTGGAAGAGGACTAACTGTAGATGATTTAGATCTAACAGGTTCATATTTTGGAACAATATGAAGTAGAAACGATATTACCTGTTTCTCTAATAGTGTCACTGTCAATGCAATTCCCACTGGGACAAGAAAGGGAGCACCATAAATCCTTCCGTTCTCAGATCAAAAATCTATTAATCGAATCTACTTTTCTAAGCCAATTGGGTTTTGCCCCCCATTCAGTAAATCAGGAGAGTTACAAAATGGTTGAACAGCAATAATCTCATTGTTACACTGCAACCAGATACACACCAAATGTTAAACTGCAACCAAATACACACCATGCATTCACGCATGCGCTGCAGTAAAAATACCTTAATCCAAATATACATTCACACGTTAGCATTCAGAACACAGACTAGTTCATTCTTAAAGTAGTTAAGTAAATCAATGTGTTTTTATTCATCGCACAAAAATATACAGTCCACTTATTGTTAGTACAACAACACTCGTACTAATAGATAACTTAAACATGAGAAAATTGAAGGAGACACCAAAATAAGACAAAATCATTCCTTTCTTTGAAAGAAGAATTGAATCATTTGATTATTTCATTATCCGTAAGGAAAAAATCTCAGCTCCTTTCTCCTTTCAAGCTAAGAAATCCAGGTGTAAGAATTCAATTATAAAGTAACTACATTTAATGCCCTCCCAGATCATTAAAATACCCGTGCTGCAACATCTCCAACAGATCGGTATTTGTAATCCGTATAGTAATTTCAATCCGTTGTTGATGCAAAAAACTCGACTAATTTACCGGACAGAATAAGCACTTCTTTCGAATGGCACAGATATTGTGTCTGCCGTGAGGACGCGAAGACAAATCCCATTTATATATCATTGCAGTAATTCGTTTCGGAAAGAAAGAATCGTGAAGTCGAGGGGGGATAGTCAGTCGATTTCGAGCAATTTTGTGCGAGACAACAATGAGATGGTGGATATTATAATATCAATAATAAAAAGGATAAAGAGAGAAACGTAATAATAATGCTCCGTGATTGCATTATACAGTCGTACATTAATATGATTTTCAGGGACATTCCAAATGTATTTGTTTGTTGTTTTTCACAAATAGCGATCCAAATGATGGCATTCAATGTATACATTTATAGCTCTTACAATTAAACAACTGACTTTTGACATTTAATCTTTTCGTGACATGGTTGCCACGCATTACAAAGCATATCATATGGTTTGACAGATACATAGATAGGTTATGGTTAAAAAAAATACGAAACTATCAATACCAAATAGAACGTCAAAATGACAAATGTCAAGTAAGTGCGTTGACAAATTACCTTGTCTATGCAATTGGCAATGCTCTAATTGAAGATATCTTACGCGGACGAAAGTCACTAGATTTGACATTACTATGCATTTGCTAAATGTGAAGTTGTGTTGATATAATTTTAAGATTATCGCTGTCAAAAATCAGCGGTTTCATTGTGAGAGCTGTATGTAGTGTTTGCTGGTTTTATTATCTTTGGTAACGAAACTTTATGAAAATACTATCCCTAAAAATATTTAGGGAATTTCGTCTTCGCGGTTATGGCAAAGGTTTTTTCTAGGTTCTTCTTTAATGATTCGTACAGATCGTTGACTTTGGCTGATACATAATAGACCAATATTGTATTTAAAATAGTTTTATTTAGTACGCGTATAGACATGCAACCATCATGATTCGAATAATTCGACTGCATATAGTGTCTGAGGTCACACATAAACAGTGTCTAGGGTACATATATGTAACATGGATATACATGTACAATGAATCTACAAAATAACGAAGCCCACGTGACCTCCAATATAACATGATGTAAATTATAAGTTGGCAACGACTTAAATATTCCTAATATTTCTGTCTAGAACGCTAAAAGCCTAACCTATCAAATTTTATCTGTCAATATACATACATGAAATGTGCAGGAATTTTATTTTTGAGTATTACCATGCTACTACCTGAGTTGCATACCTAAAAGAGGTCACGTGGGTTTCATTATTTTGCAGATTCATTGAATGTTTTGTGCTTAAAAATAACAAGATCCGTAGAAACATTGAGAATAACACGATAACTTCTCTTTCTTCTTCCAAAAATACTAAAAATTATATTTCCTCTTTTTTATAGATAAAGAAAAAGTAGATGCAATCGAACGCAAGGCCAAATCGACAACACCAGAAGATGCTCAAACATTGTCCTCATCATCTTCAACGTCCCTGGCGACGAAGAAGGACCAACAAACCGCTCCTCCCCCACATCGATTCAAATCTTCGATACTGGGCGGAGATGTACCCTACGGCAGCAGGAGTCTGGTGTTGACCCGGGCGGAACGGAAAGAATACGCTACAATAGTCCCACCGGACAAGGTGGTACTACCCATAGCGAAGAAACCACCCGAACAGACTCCAACGGCTCAAAATTTATCGGCGGTTCGATGTTCAGTAATTCAACGCACGCCTAAGGTTAGCAAACGGGACGAAGACAAAGATATTAGATTACCGCCCGCGCCAATAATCCACGAACCAGAGCAAGAGCAACCCATAGATTATCACATACCAAAGCGGAGAGGTGAAACTGAAGATGAGAATGAGGAAAGGAGGCTGCGCGAGCAACGTAGGAGTAATTCCTCCAAGATCACGAAACCCCTAATAGCAGCTAGGACTTGTGCTAAGTTGCCGGTGACGACATCTTGTGCCGCCGGTCACGGGAGAGGCAGTAACGGTGGACAAAACAACACCAATCAATCTTCTGGGAACACCTCGAACGGCGGTGGATCAATTAATTTTGGTGGGGGTACTACGGGGGGTAACGCTGGTGGTTCGATGGGTAGTGGGACCGGGGGTGGCGGTATGAATCCGGGAAGAGACGGTAGGCAAAATTACGGACCTAGTAGTCCACCTACGGCGAGTCTTCCTCCATTTTACGAATCGCTAAAAGGTGGAAACGGAGGTAATAACTATAATGCAAGTGGTAGTTATACGAACGGATACAATGTAGTTAACGGTCCGCATAATATGGATTGTGATACGGGACAGGAGATGAACGGAATGAATATGAACGGTAACCAAAGCCCTCCTAAACAGTACTCGACGTTGCAGAACGCACCCTATGCTGTGGTGATGAAGGACGAAGTGGATTTAGATATATATGAAACGAAACTAGACGCAATGGGGAACCTCCAAGGTTCCTATCCGAATTACGACGATTCCATGATGGTAGACATGGTGACAGGTACTGTGGCTGATTCCTTACACTTTCAAACGTCGAATCTAACGTTTTCACCTTCCGATACAGAACACGCCCTTCTGGAAAGTCTATCGGATGCGGCGGATCTATCCAGTTTCCTTCAGAGGTTACCCAACGAAGATAATGATAGCGAGGAGATCATCACCAGCGACATAAATTCCCCGTCGATAACGCCAGATTCGGCACAGTTGGGAGTGGAGCAGAACATGGATTCGTTCCAAGACCATATGCTGAATAGGAACTACGAAAATCAACGGTTTCAGCCGCACCATCAATTCTCGAAGATATACCCCGAATCTCTGCCCTCCTATCCCAGTTTGAACAGCGAAGCGTTACAGGTCCAAGTGCAGATGCATCAGCAAAATATCCTCTCGCCCAGTTTGTCGTTCACCGGTAGCGGTTTGGAGTTGGACTCGCCCACGAATATGTCCTTACCTTCGCCTGGAGCGGCTAGCTGTTCACTGGACGGCGGTAGTCACAACGATTCGGGATCGCCGTCAAATGTGAGTGGCCGACGAGATTCAACTAGCAGCGATTCGCCCTCTCTGCAAGGGAGAGTTAACGTTTTGCAGCAAAGGGTAAGCATCAAATTGATTCAGGCAAGGCTTTGTATTAAGTTAAATGAGTTTGATTAGAGGCATTAAGATGGCCACACTGTTTCTGATAGTAGAATCAAAAGTTGTAGTCAATATTATGCAAAATGGATTCGCATATAAGATCGGACACGGTTGAATAGCTAAAAGAGTTCTTACGCCAAGTCTCATAAGGTTTTACATAGGACCTCAAATTTACTTTTTATCCCCACCACTACCTACTACGCGTGACGTCTTTTTAGGCTATCAAAGTTTAATTTGCACAATCTGAATTCCTCTCCTGCTACACGGCCCAACGGGTTATATTTCTTTTCCAGAATCATATATTACACAGGTATACCTTTACTAGTCCTGTGGCACTTGTTCCTAGACCTATTACACCTGTTCCCATACCTGTTACATCTGCTCCTAGATATTTTATATCTAACAGGGTAACAGGTCTCTAGTAGGGTAATAGTTTCGCTAGTTCTTAGACCTGTTACCCCTGTTCCTGTACGTGTCACACCTGCTCCTGATCATATTATATTTGTTCCTGAACCTGTTACACCGATTCCTAGCCATGTTCTACCATTCTACCATGTTCTACACCTGTTCTTAAACCTGTTTCTAGACCTATTGTATCTGTTCCACCTCTTCTTAGACTTCTTGCCCCTGTTCATACACCTGCTACTCCTATTACTGAAGCCGTTACATCTATTCCTAGACCTGTAGACCTGTTGATCAGACGTAACCCTTTGCACAGGAGATTTGAGGTTAAATTTGGAAATTGTATATTGATAGTTTATCTTACTACGCGTGATGTCACTTAAGTAGTGGCGGGGATCAAAATGACTTTAGACCGCTATATTAAACCTTTTGAGATTTTGCGCGGCAGAACTCTGCTAGCTATTCCACTCGCAACGTTAACCATTTATATATATATATATATATATATATATATCTCGCAAGGAAATATAACCTATCGTTGCATGCTTCGAAGCATATTTCATCAATTTTTTTTATCTTAATTAATTGCGCTAAGAGCCTAGGCTATGCCGAAATCAAAATGTATGCTTTCCTTCCCTCCTAGCGCCTTCACCTTCTAACCAACCATGTTCTTTTCCAGCTGGGTCTACCCGCCGAAGTACAATTGGAGTTCGTGAATGGTGGACACGGAATCAAAAACCCCTTGGCGGCCAGCCAGGATACGTTGCGACAGGGCACTCGTACCGATGACAAGGTCAAAGTGGCTCCCATAACCACCGAAGATGGATCTTCGCAATTCTGCTGTCGAATTTGCAATAAAACCTTCGCCCTCCAAAGATTACTCAACAGGCACATGAAGTGCCACTCGGACATCAAACGATACCTTTGCACCTTTTGCGGAAAGGGTTTCAACGATACCTTCGACCTCAAAAGGCATACTCGCACGCATACAGGTAAATATATGAAATAAAATTGTTTTAATACATTTTAAGATTAGATTTTTGTTCAAAGCGCCCTCTTGTGCGCAATAACGTATGCTTTTTGCAGCACAGACTACTTTAACCCTCTTTCATTTTTGACATTCTCTGATTATGTGTAAAACGATTGTTGTGTGTAAGATTTTCAAGTATTCCGTGACATTCCAATAATAATATCTAAATAAACTTTAGCACTTGGAGCACTTATTTTAAAAAAAAGATTGATTGTAATATTTAAAAGATATCCATGTATATATAATTTTGATTCTTTGAGATTGGTAACAAAGAAAACTAACAAATTGAAAGAATCAATGATGATAGAGAACTTTAGTAGTTGTTGTGGAAATGAGCAGAAGATGGCATTGATAATCGTCTTGCTTCTGTTTTGCATAGAAAAACAAACAGTTGCCAGAATTGCCCACCAGATATTTAAAAAACCAACGATTATTTTAGTTTGGTATTTTTGACATATTTCAAAGTGTCATCATTATGATGATCATAACATCCAGTCAAACCAATTTCTTCAATAAATTTCTACCAAACGATTATAATAGTAGTATTAAATCTTCCTTTTCAATTATTATTTCAGGAGTTAGACCCTACAAATGTAGTCTATGCGAAAAATCATTTACGCAACGGTGTTCCCTGGAATCCCACTGCCTAAAGGTGCACGGCGTCCAACATCAGTACGCTTACAAAGAACGACGGACCAAAGTGTACGTTTGCGAGGAATGCGGACATACGACCAGCGAACCCGAGGTTCACTACCTCCACTTAAAAGACAAACACCCCTACAGTCCGGCCCTGTTAAAGTTCTATGACAAGCGCCACTTCAAATTTACGAATTCGAATTTTGCTAACATGCTGCTACAAGTACGTACATAAAAATAAAATTGTAATAAATAAATAAACATGTAGATGTAATCAGATAAAAACTTACTACATTAATACATGTTATTTATTACTAATTATTTTTACTTGGAGACTTTTGGTGTTTTGCTTCTATTCAGTTGGTGAAACAATACATAATGAAATGTCAGAACAGAACATAACCTAAAAAAACATCTCGAGGTTGTTTTTATTATGATATCTTACTAATATCTTTGCATGATTTGAATTTGAACGCAAGTTAAGTAAAAATAAAGAGGGTGGAGATAAAGAACTGAGTCGGATCTGTGACTTGTTTCTTCGTAGAAGAATCAACGTTGATATTTTGATGGCTACGGAAAACAAATCCGTTAACTTCTGTGATAATTTGATATATAATTAAAGAACGAGAGAAAAAGGTTAAAACGAATAAGATTGGTAAGATACCAGGTGTCATTTCATTATAAACGAAAAGAAAAGATCTTTCGCAACACTGAAGTCATCCATCGTTTTGTAGCAGCAGTGCAATAAATTTTTGAAATATGCTTGGACAATATCCATCTTTGTGTCTGTAAGTGACATTTGTTTTTTGCCTTCCTTTTAAGGTTAAAAGGAGGAATCGAAAAGAATCGGGTTTTTTGTGCAATCGGGTGTATGGTTATATGGGATCTACATAAGTTCATTTATAAATATTATACATTATAGATAGTTTTGTTTCAGAACAAAGTATATATAAATATATAAAATGTTAAATGTATGTGTATAGTTAAAAAAATAATTTACGAAATGGAACAGTCGTTAGAATTTAGAAAAGAATTTTCTTAAACTTGGGTATTCTGTATCTTTATTTTTTCTTAAACTATAAAAATTCTTCTGTAAAACTTATGTTATTAGAAAGAAATTGGTTTTGGGGGTTATGTGGCATTTTTTCTAAACTTTAACGTGTTCCTAATACAAGAGTTCTGGTGCTTCATAGATTTATAAATATTATCTTACCTCTCCTGAAACGTTGTAAAAAGAAAGAAAAAAACCTATGGTGCTAGAATTGTTTGTTCTATTTGTAAAAAAAGAGTTATTATATTTTTTTTAATAACTAAAAACTTAAACAGAACTTAATGATGAAATAAAAACTTTCCCGTGTGATTCTATCTGTACTTCTTACTTATTATAAGTACGTAGTTATTAAATGATTATAGTTATAATTTTTGTTTACAACGAATTCCTTCCATCATAAAATCATTTTTGTCGCATCACCTTAAAAACCGTTCTCAATATCGTTACAATTCATTGCAATTTCCCTTTTTTTGTATATATATATAATTCTCCCCCATTATCATCATTACTCTACAATTACTGTTAGTATTTATATTAAGATCATCATCTACTGTTAGTACCTACGACAAAGATGCAGATTTTCTTGTTAAAATACTTCATCGTTGTTGGTTAAATATGTTGACTTAGCCAGTACCTAATGTTATTAATATTTTTTTATATTATTATTGTAACGTTATTTATATTCTTCGTTTACGTCACAGTATTCTATTACTATTAGATTGTATTTTGTATATTTTATTAATTTAAAACGACTGTAATAGAAGTAACCTGAGATTTTTTTTTATTTCCGTGTATTTTGCTTTTGTATTTTTCGTTGATATATTATTATTATTATTAAATAATTACTGTTTAGCTTTAATACCGTAGGTACATGCGTGAAAAAATCACAAAATTCTCTAGTGTATTTTACTAAGTAGACTGTCGCATAATAAAAATATGATAAATAAATAATATAATGGAATAACACACAACACTCTCTTTTTTATATAATTATTATTTTTTATTCTATTATTATGTAATATGAGTAAATAGAACAAATGTGTATCTGTTTCCTAATATCTACGTTGTTATATATAATAAATTATATAAATTTTATGTAATTTTGTTTCATTTCTTCTACATATAAGAGATGAGAGGCCTAATTTTTCCTAAAATGCCATTGAACCGAATTGGAGGTTAATTGATGTGCCATCTATGTATAGTTCTTGCAACGAAACAGCCGACTTTTGACAGCAGTAATGTTAAAATCATACCAACACAACCAAACACGACTTCACATTTAGCAAATGGATAGTAATGGCAAACCTAGTGACATTTCGTCCGCGTAAGATTTCTTCAATTAGACCGTCGCCAGTGGCATAGATAAGGTAAGTTGTCAACGCACTTACTTGACATTTGTGATTTCGACGTTCTATTAAGGATTGATAGTTTTCGTATTTTTTTAAAACCATAACCTATCTATATATCTATTAAACCGTATGATATGGTTTGTAATGCGTGCCAACCATGTCATGAAAAGACAAAATGTCAAAAGTCGGTTATTTAATTGCACGAGCTATAAAAAGTCTGTACTACCAGAATTCTTCTAGACTCCGAATCATTAAGCAACTATAGCAACCTATAAAAGAAATTAGTAAAGTTGGTAAAATCGTTTTTAATTGCTTCTTCCTTGGTAATTTGTTAATAAATATTCAGAATTCTTATAAGCAGATTATCAAGATGAATTAAATACTAAAACAGAAACATTACAGAACATTGCACACTCCAAGCATAATAAATTAGCATAAGCCATATTGAGCTATTATTGAGCGGTTGTGGCGACAGCTACTGAAGCAACCCGAAACTAACAAATTAGTTTACGCTCTACTTACTGGGTGGCGCTTAAAATCGATAAATATAAAACATTTTACTGGTTATTTTAGAATATAAAACTTTCAGGTTTTTAATAATGTGAACTAAATTGAAACTGTATTTTAATTTAATATGTTTAATATGCAGCAAGTCACATTTTTAATGTACAACAATACAGTCCATAAGCAAAATCACGGCCAGTGGCATATATTAAAAATACAACCTGTTGTTCCTCCTCTGTATGATAGATGGCGCCTAAAACCCAAATTTTTGTTTAAATTATGACCATTGGCCGGCGGTTTCGCGATAAAATACCTGGTAATAAATAATTTCCCGTTTAACTAGGGAAGGATACTCCTATACCAATAATGTGCCAGTTATCTCACCAATGTGTATAGTTCTCGCAATTAACAACCGATTTTTGGGATTTCGTCGTTTCTGATATGGTTGCTGCGCATTGCAAAGCAGATCAGACGGTTTGACAGATTGGTTATGGTTTAAAAAATACGAAAACTATCAACACTAAATAGAACGTCAAAGTGACAAATGTCAAATAAGTCCGTTGACAACTTATCTATGCAACTGGTAACGCTTCAATTCAAAAAAATCCTACGCGGACGAAATGTCACTAGATCTGACGTTACTATGCATTTGCAAATGTGAAGTTTTGTTTGGTATGATATTAAGATTATCACTGTCAAAAGTCGTGCAAGAACTACACATAGATGGTACATCAATTAACCTCCCAAGCTTTCTCTAGCACTTAAATAAAGCAATAACAACTTCACCTAATCAAGTTTATGGTTTATTTCTCTCATATATTTCCTTCGCTATAACGACGATTACATTTAAAATCTATAATTCACCTAAATAATGACGACATTTAAGTTTAACGTAACGTAGATTTAGCATTAAATAAATATCGTCGTAATTGGAAACTTCAGTACAATTTCTAAATTCGATTTTTCACAACTCCTAAACACGATCAGACAGACACACATTAACACGGTAGATTTCCTTTACTCCATAAGACTAATATGGATTTACGTACATATATAAATTTCATCGAAGACACCAGTCAAGTTTGGTATTTGTCGATAAATATATCTTTAGAATACATAGTAAGTTTTTAGAAACATTTATAGAATACCTTTGTAGTTTTTCAGTAATATCCGAGTGATAAGTGTTTTTCAACAAGTTTTAACGAGTACAAAAATAAAAAATAACACATAAAAACAATGTACAAGTATAATAATGTCTTGTATATATATAAAAAGATATCACATCAAGATGGGCTCGCTAAAAAGAACAACCTGAAGACATCGTTGCGATGACACACTACACAAATACGGGAATTTCCTTTTTTCAAACGTGCACCGCAGTCCGCATTCGTATACTGTCGATCTTCTTGTTCAATTGTCTCGAACTGGATTTCTTGACGGAAGCTTGATAATTCAACTGCAAGTTCAAGTTCTCACTGATAAGATTCGGTTGTAGAGGAAGAAATAGAAACGACAAGATATCCAAATACACGAATGAGATGGTAAGAGAAATTGGAAATAGTACATGCGCCGTATGAGGTAGTGAAATAGATAAAAGAAATAAAGCCTTTCGATGGAGCATTGCGCATATCACTATAAAAGCGTCCACACCATTAAACTTATTCTTAATCTTACACTAGCTTTAGGTAACTTTATTTATTTAGAAATATGAATTATATACAACGTGTCTCAAAGGTAAGTGTTCACCATTGCTAACTTAGTTATTACTGGATCTAGCTTTAGCAAATTAGTGGGCATTTCATTAATATAACTTTGGTCACGGTGTATATAAAGGCAAAATCACAAAAGCAAAATACAGCAGCGTTCAAACATCTATAAGCAAATTAAAGTCCATGCGTTTGGAAATAGGAGAAAATATCTCAGCTTTAGTATTAAATACAGTACTATCAACAATTACAAAAAAAAACCATTACCAACAGTTGCTATCAACAATGCAATAATCGACGTACTAAGAAGATCTCAAATCTCCTACCTGTTTATCGATAGCCCTAAATTGCCACGACCAATTCACTCTGTATAAAAATGGACGCAAATCGAAGCGATTATCATCAGGACTGTAGCCCTCTGCGTGATAGGACGGAGTCAGAACGGTCATTTTGTGACGGTTTATGGCGTAGCATCTAAATTGAAGAAGCTACGTTTAATGGAAAGAATATTTTAAGGAGGGTCTCAAGATTCAACTTGCACCCACGTGATCAGTCTTGAGTATGCAACCGATATTACAAATTGGTAGTAAGTAGAGTAAAATTACTAATTATAAATTATTTCTACATTATTTTCTACTTACCTAAAGAAATGTTTAACTTTCTCCGCTACCTCATCAGAGGTATATACCCCGGACCAGGTATTCACCAGCTTGCAGAACATGGAATACGGACCGCAACGTTCTTGCTTCCTCAACTTTCCGAACACACTCAATTCCGCGTACGTCATCCCCATATCCTCTTCGTCGGTCTGCGCTAGAGCGCCATCTCTTAACGGTTCCAACTCCGCGGTAGGGGCGGCGTTGACTATATCCCCTATAATAGCCATGCCGAATTTTTCTTTCGCGTAGTTAAGAAACATCCTCAAGTCCGTCTTCGATACACCCCCGATGGGGTTGATATCGGCGCTGGAGCAGTCATATTTCGTCATGTAACCCCTCAAGGCTTCGTCTACGTTGGCCGAGCCTAGAACTAGGAGGCCCCCCGGACGTTTTCTGACCCATAACATCAGCTGGGCGAATAGGTACGATAAAACCATACGCAGGCGCGCTTGGACGTTTTGAAGTGCTAAATTTTGGCGCGCGCATCCGCCTTTCGTAGCGAATCTTGGGAATAAACCCGTAACGGAGCTGAATATTTCTAATACCGTTGTAACGGCCTTATCTATCGTGACGTACATATGGTAACTGAAATTATACGACCGTTTTTATACGAATGATTGATTTTTAAATGATTTTAATTTAGGTAGCAAAGATATTAACCCTCAAAGTACTTTTCGAGTGACACTTTCGCCATCATGGAATCACACACTCCACATCAGAGATGTGTCATTCCGGCCGAAGTCGGTACAGAAGAACGAATCCGAATATGGAACTAAAAGGAACGACTCCGCAGTTTGCACCGATATCGGTCCGACTCCCGTGTCCGCACACGAATGTGTATTGTATATCTACAACTACAAATACTCATACGTCATACGCCAAACGGCATTCACGATATGCGTCGGTCCGATCGAGATCGGTACAAAAGAACTAAAGCTCACTTGAAGTCCATAGTCGCTAGTCGCTGCGTAATATTGACACATTAAACCGTTATCGTTATTTGCTTTCCAAGCTTCTTCGCGCTCTCTGGATTTTAAATAAACAATATTTGTAAGCAACGACACAGATGTATGCATAAACATAACGTTTCTTGAAAGATACCGATGTCGCTGCAGCAACCTGTCACTTTTCCTACTACTTCCACAAGCAAAAGCAACAAGCGACCGATGTATTTATGAACACCTGTCGATGGTGACGTCACACATCAGCACTAAGGCCTTGTTTTTTAGGTAGGAAGGGTCGATGCACGTAAGCGATTAAATCCCGACAAATCGTGCGACAAATATCAGAAAGCATGTCGCTGTGATCTTCCGAGTTGTGGAATATAAATATTTTATACGGGTATCATGTGAATTTTCAATTTTAAACAATAAATCCTAAATACTATCATGGGGTAATCGTGATTTGTAGCATATTAAATGTTTTTTCATTTGTAGGAGATTACATAAAACCTTAAGAGCGCAAGAACAATAATTTAAAGGAAATTCACTATAAAGTAGCACGAATAGCACTTAAGGGTTAAATTAAAATTGTGTATAATAATGCAGATGAGATATACAATACCTTCCAATGGCCCCGGCTAATGTGGCAGCTCTCTTTTTGGTTTCCTTAGATGAATTCTCACTGGCCATGTAGCACGTTACCAACAATCTGTTACATAATTCGTTTGGTGCGGATGGAGTGTATTCGGTATCAGCCAAAATTCTTCGTACGTCTGATAAAACCCTCGAATCTAAAAGAAAGAAAAAAGTATATACACTAGTTGCAGAGGAGAGAAATACGAAAAGCTCGATAGACTATACAGTTCATCGACAAATTGAAAAACTAGAACAGAAAAAGAACCGAAGCTATCAACCCAGACACAACAGAGGAAAATTTACACGATCAAAAAGCAAGTAGAGAAGAAACAGTAGAAACAATAAGAGCAATAAAAACAGGAAAAACCGTTCTAAATAAATAAAACTTGTTTTTATGGCAAACAAATATTTACCTCCTTTTTGAACACTTTCAATTATCATTTTACACATTGAGTATACGATTAGAGCTACGCTCGAAGAATCCACACCCCCGCTCAAGGGTAAGAAAAATCCTCCTTGCCCCGATCGTCTTAAGTAATCCCACAACCAACAAGCTGGACCCTAACACATAATAACAATAATAATTATTGTAATAAAATATGTACCGATAAAAAAGCAATATAAACATATCTTTTATATGTACCTGGGTAATTTCTTCCTCCGGTGTTAAGAAAATCCAATCAACAGGTACGGCTGTTGGGAATGTAGTATCGTGTTCGGGGGAAAGAGAAAAATCGACTACAACTCGAGGATAATTCGCACTAGTTGCTGCAACAATGGCACGGCTGCGTAAAGAATTCCTGTAGGATCTGATATCTTCTAAATCGATCGTAGCAATTGTAACTTCCTAAAAAAAATTATTAATCACATCAGGGACCGAATAAATATTTAAATTAAAAGATACCGACCACATCTTGTAAAGCAAACTGTTTCGAATGACTCAAAATGTTTCCATTTAGCGCAACGCAAGATCCCCCGTTGTGGTATACCCGTTGCCCGTCGCAACCCCTCAAATTACTAAAAACGTAGCAACCGCCGCATTTGTAGGTGGCGTTTTTCACCAACTCCCTGACTATGTAAGCCTTACGCAACTCCGTGTGACTCCCCGAACTGTTAATGATGATCTCGACGCCATCTAGCGATAGGTCTATGTGTGAACTTCGGGGATTCCATAACTCCTCACATATTTCATAACCTGTAAAATTGGTTTTACAGAAGAAGATATAAGGTTTACTTGATATTGTATTGCAAATAAGATTCGAGTTACCATATAATCGTCGACTAGAAGCTTCAAAAATGAAAATAGAATAATAAAATAAACCGAGAAAAAGCGATGAATGAAAAAAAATTGAGGATAATCCAAAGTTATCTATCTGTAAACTTTTAACGGAAATAGATTAGAAAAAAATTTGCGCGAAATAATCCCATTAAATCTGATAAAAAACCAACAGATGTTATGGTTGTGTTGCTTAAAAAACACAGCATTTAAAGTTTACAAGTACATAAAGAAATTATAAGCTTTAGAATCAAAGTTATAGAGATATATGCAATATTCTTGCATATGACTTTTTTACTAAGAAAAGTTGTTTCTTTTTCATTTGTCTACACTTTAAAAAAAGCAATACCATTGGTGAACCAATTTGCATGCAACATATTGAAAATGAAATACCTATACATGTATCACGAGTCGATATAACGGCATCTCCTATAGGAACAGTCGTTTGTCTAGTAACCTCCGAAATCATTCTCGGTAAATGGAAATCTTCAATTTGTCTTAGCTAAAATTAGTGAATATTACAAAATTTATAAATTTGCCCGTCAAACTTGTTTTTTACTTTACATTAAAGCAATACTTTTTTGATCGTAATTATGAAAATAAGGTAAACAAACAATAACCGTTTAAAACCAAGCGAATTCAATTGTATTCTATCCCAATAATTAAACATAATTATTACCTTCCTCCATCCTGTGAACCATCTAGTTTCTCTATAATTACCGTCGTCACAAGTCAGTAACTTCGGCCTGATCAAAAGTATCTTCTTGTGTAAAAAGATCACTCGACAGTTATATGCGACATTCTTATGCATGATCGGCATTCCAACGTCTATCAGCATATTCTCGCACAACGGCGCCGTCAGCAACTCAAGCAACACTTCCCAGCTATGCAAGAATGTGTCACTCTCGTAGAAGTGATCTTCACAACTATATCCACTGAAAAAATACATTGATTTAGTATTTTGATAACAGAAAAAACATTTTGTATTACCTAATCTCTAATTCGGGCCCGGTGCGGTACACCGCCCCCATTTCTTTCGCCTCCAAAATCGATTCCAGGATCCTCTCTAGATTTCCTTCGAAATCTAGCGCCCATTGATTTAACGTTGTCGTAGCGATCGTTACTTTTCTACCCATTTTCGTGTTTAATGTGTATCACTTCTTAAGACGGATTTAATGCGGGGAAATTGCGTGGCTATCAGTTAAAAAATGTAATGATTCAGCGCGATTAACGTTATCGTTGATCAACGAAAGCGAGCTCAAATCATCTTAAGGTTATGTACCAGTTATGTACTGAAAAATTATGAGTTTAGAAGAGTTAAGAATCATAAGTACGGTGTATATAAAAACTAATTTTCTTTAACAGGTTTTATGGATAAGTTGCCAGGACAACGCGGACGCGCTGAATTTAAACGTGGTCAATAAAGTCACACAGAATTTTATTATATAATATTGTTAATCATACTTCGCAATATTAATCACTTTCTATTTATTACATTTCTGTTGGTGTTAGTAATGAAAAATGCAAACAAATTCAATAGTTAATATTTTATTAAACAAAGAAAAAACCCTTACTGCTTACTTTCTTATAGAATAAATGAGATTAATCAAAATTTCAGGAATCCCAGATAAGTTTTTGTTCTTTTCCAATCAAATTCAGTGGCGGCTCGTCCGGGATGGCAGCGTAGACACTGCCCACCCAAGCATAATTAAAGAAAATGAAAAAGTTGAGACATAATTTATTTTTAGTAATAATAATAATAAATGTTCAGAGGCACTGGTGCCCACCCATTAAAAGTACTCACAAGCCGCAGCTGAACAAATTTGTTGGATGTGTTTTAACGGGCAGCACATGCACATTTTTGTTTATTATATTCATTTTATACAAACATGAGGTGATTTTTTTTTTAATATTGGCACAGAAATGGCTTTTATGCAATAGTATTTTAAGGCGAATGCATTTATGTATATATTTATGTAATCTGGAATAACTGGCAAGAGTACAAACGGCAGTTTAACATCCTGCCATGAATGTTTGCCTTAATTTGAATAAGCAAGTTTAATTAGGCAATTAAATAAGCGCTTATGAGGTATTTCAAAATTTATTAAATTAAAATAATGAATACTGAAGAAGAGATTAAGAACTTTGGAACCTAGATTTTTTTATTGAAATATATGTAATACAATAAATCTCTCAACGTTAGAAAATAAAATCTGTTTTCTTTTATATAACATTTTATTTAGGAACATCCCTGAATACAAAGGCAGTGTCATTGTTATATACCAACAAGCACAATGCCAGCATATACGATATGCATATTACTTTCGTCCCTCGATTTCGACCAAAATAGCACAATTATAGCCTGGCTATGTCCTTTCTCGTTGTGAAATTTCCAAATATAAAACATCCACTATGTAACTATGAGTATGTACAACGTCTAACCGATATAATACATAAGTTTAATCGATGACAGGCACATTCCCATAGCGATATAAATATGTAGTTTGCCTATTCCGACAGTCAGTCTTTTGGGGTTAACGTAGCGGCTCGTCGCCACACTGATAACAACTGCCATCAACTACCCATCAAAGAGATGGAATGCAGCTGATAGTAACTTCTACAAGAGCCACACCGTTCAATTAACCTTCGTCTGCCATGGAAGAGGAACAAATGATACCGATCAGAGGTCAGTAGGTTGTCGGCAGATAAATTTTAACTGTCAGTGGGATTTAAAAATTTGAAAGCTTTGCTAAAAATAGTATGTTTTTGACAGATGTCAAAGTTTAAACGCGCTTCGTACGGGGGTGAGTCTTTTTTGTACTTTTTGTAGCTTTCTATTGGTGCATTTAGAGGAAATTAAATTGGAGTATTGATGTTAGAATAGATGGTTATAAAATTTTATTGTAAAATTCAAACTTTAATTGATTTTAGTAACGGGGGTAGATGGCTTAACATTTAGGTGTATTATATTTATTATAGATTTGTAAATGATTTGAGCATATTATGGTTGTCTAACTGGCACTGTTTATTTTTTGATGTCCACATATGTAAGTAGGAACCATGTAGGAATTTGGTACATACACCGAGTGCATACGCTCGTGGTACGCATAATCTAATGTATCGGACAAGAAATGTATTTCTGCCATGTATCTATGGATTAGACAAAGATGAAGCAAACATTCGCACAGCAAAGTAAAGCGTTTCTTTTGCTCTGTACTGCTGGCAAGAATTTACTCTGTATATACGAGTTTATTTACGTTATAATTTCGATACAGAACACCATAATTTTTGCACACGAAAAAAGTTATACCAACACTTCTAAAATTAAAAAATTAAATCGCCTATTAAACACGTAAAAATTATTGGCGTCAATTCAAGGATTTCCAGTCAATCATGAAGTCCTTCTACTCTTAATTAAAACCTCTAAGTAGTTTTAAATTAAGCTTGCGAAAGTTATCAACGGTCTGCTTGTAAATATCATAAAGGCGAGAAGTTTCTTCAATGACTTGGCCATGTTTTCTAATATTATACCGTTCTCAACCAACGTTTCTTTATTAATTATTTTGACAGTTTCAAACTACGTGTGTTCTTTAGTAGGATACCACAATTATAAAATAAAATTTTGCTCCAGTATTAAAACTGCAGACAAGTGTTAAATGTGTATGCTTTGAATCTCTTTCGGAGAGTTTATCGGAAAAGTCGGCGAAATTTTCGTCATCTGATAAATTATCATTATATTCTGCAGGTTTTAAAGATATTCACTTGCTAGCACAGTTTTCTTCGTTTAATTGATTCAATAAACTGTTGACAGTTTTGACTGAGAAATAATGATATATAAATATATGAAAATAACTAGTTAATTTATATATACAACTCAATAAATTGCAAGTAATTCTCTGTCAAACATATTTATATTTCAGTTACACATTCGAATAACTTAACCTCACTTTTCACTAACAACAGTGTACGCAAATTTTCCAATTTCCACATCATTTTCATACCGCTCCGACACGAATAATTCAGCTCGCGTGTGAAACCACCGATCCATAAGGACCAACATCAACCAAGGATGACAAGGGAGAATTCCCTAACTTCTCCAATGTATGCATGCACGCGGCTGGCACACAAGCGTATTTCCCCTCTTACATTTTACAACAGGAAAACGGTAGTAACCGCGTGATTTACTCAAATGCAGGGCATCCGGAACGTTTTCGTGCGCTATTTCGTTTTTCATGAGGTTAACGCACTCGCAATATTAGCACCCACACAGACGCTATTTCGTATATTAGGTTATGAAGGTAAGCACGCGTGTCAAAACCTTGGTTATCACCAGAGACAATATAATGAGGAAAGTTGGGGCACTTGACGTTAAAATTGTGTACCTATCACTTAGTGGTCTGCGAACCCAACTAAACAGACTACTGCGCCAATTCTCGTATATTTCAAACTTGACAGAATGCGTAATGTCATCCAAAATTGTATTCATTCTTCTATACAAGCTTTTATCGAATAATGTCATTAACAAAATGTGCCAAAAAGTGTATGCATTCTGCCGTGCAGCTTTTTAAGCAGCATATGTTCTATTTCCAATTATAATTCTGTGAACGCACAAGTTGCGCAAAAACACGCATTGGCGGTTTCGATTAACGTATTCCTCAAAGTTATATTTACAATCGGAATTAACCTTTTTGCTTACCAGACGGAATGCCATAAACACACTGTCCGGATTACTCCTGCCGCACAGAATTGTTAAATCTACTTATTTTTCAAACACAATAACGCACCAACCAACTTTAACAATAATTTTATTCACGTACTGACTTCTACAATAGCAACTCACAGACTAAAGACTCTGAAGGAAAACATTCGCTGTAACATTAATCTACGCTACTGAACAAAAATATAGCCATTAGGAATATAATTACATTAAAAAGTAGGGTCGCGTCCAGATACCTAGCGATGAATCATTTATAGCTCGACGTGCGTTAACAAAATAATAATTAATACGGCACAGGTCAATCTTTACAGACGAAATACACAATAATAATAAAAATAACGATAATGATTAAACAATAATTAAAAACCAAAAGAACTACCAACAACTAAAGGAATTGTAATATAAATTTGAAATACCCTATGTAGAGTTCTACAACTGTACACTCAGAGCCCTCTATTGGTCTAGTAACCCTTAGTTTACACCAAACGTATACTAGTGCACCCTCCTCGGTTATCACCAACCCTTAAAATGAAGTGCTAATTGAAAACTATTTGAATCGAAGTAAAGTTTTTTGTTGTCAAGAACCAGTTTTAAATGACAAATAAAGTGGCAAGAGCTTTATGCCGGTTCTACGGTGTTAATCAGTTGATGATCTGCCAGGAAAATATAAATTATTATGTTTTTATGACGCGAACTAGTTTAAACGAATCTTTTGATGAAATCATGCGAGACGTTATGGTGGTTCTGTTTTGAGTTATTTCTATTTCAAGTGTTTGTTATCGGTACATTGAGAATTGAAGACGTTAATCTTAAAAAGAGTATAACTTTTAGTTTTTACATACACACTTTGTTCCGCAATTTAAGTTAATAGTTATTTAGTACGCGATGACAATAATCTTTATTAAGTACATATCTCTCATTTTGACGTTTCCATGTTAGTACGGGATTAGTATAGGAACGCATAAATGACCGTTCGATCCTAACAAACATGATTGCTAATCACAATTGGTAGTCTTGATTCGTGTTTATATGATCATGATTACTGTGATTAACATGAACGAAAGCAGCTTATGTCTAGATATCCGGGGATTGGTAAACATTAAAGTTATCAGTTCGCATAACCTTAAAAATAAAATTTTCACTGCATTTTTGAACGTTCTTGTCCGCCTAGAATCTTCATAATTTTGTAAGTACATATCTCAAACATTTGTAAATTTTCAAAATGTGCGAATGGTATACTATTATTGCATTATATACCTAAAAATATAACTTGCTAGTGGGTGACGTAATAAAATATTAACCTCCTGCGTTTTTCTTGGCATCAATATTCGAAACAATGGGACTCTTTCAAATCTGTGTATTTGCAAACAATCTGGTTGTTATTGCAAGCCAAAAAAACGTGGTCCCGAATGTTTAGATTTGAAATACAACTTGCGACTTTGTTTTCGACGAAATTGTAATAGAATAAGTTAAAATAATTATAGTTTTGGAAGAGGCTTCTTTTAAGTTTCTTACACACACCCAAACGTAATTTGATTTTATATTTAATGCCCCGTGTACGTATAATCTTAAAGGCGCTTTATATGCACTTTAATAATGTAGGTTACATGTGTATTTACTAAAAATAGTGAAGCAGCATGTATGTACATGTGTGCTTGATTTTATTTTTGGGTTTATGTATGAATATAAATCTTCTACATCTGTTAATATATTTCGCTTCCTGTAAAGTTTATTTTATAGCGAAATTTGTTTTAAAATAATATAGAATTTCATTTTGTAACATTTATTTAGTTTTTGGTGCAATGTATATACATAAGTGTAATCGATTGGCTGTGAAGTGTACAAATTAATAAGTCACTAATAGTATGTTTAAAAAATCAACCGACGCTAACCGTAAATCCCGTTTAAGTTTCATAAATCCCCGATTCCTGTTAGGGTCTTACAAACTAACTAAGATCTTTTCTTGGTTTTTAGTGCTAAAAAGCTAGGTTATGTTTAATGTATGCGAGACCTATGTGGCATTTGTTTTTTGTTGTGTCTTTGATATTTTGTATTACTTCGGGAATTGTTTAAAAGTAAAAAATAGAATCTATGCGGTTTATAAATATGCTGCTACTCAGTACTAGCGATGGAGAAATCGAATTAGGTAATTAAAAATGAAAAAAATAGTTTCTTCCATAATTATATGTTAAAAATTGTTCTTAGCAAGAACAAGCCGTTCGACAACCATAGACCACTCCCACACCGTTTCAAAAATTACCAACTTATGGTTGATTTTTTAAACATACTATACATCAAAGATTTAACAGCAATATATTAGAGGTTAGATTCCCCTCGTATCAAATTTAATACATTAAACATGTCATTCAAACAAGTTTTTTTCTTTTTATCTGTGTGAAGATTGATTTTATGACCTGGTAATTTTAATAAAAATAAATTTACGATAGTGTATATCAGCCAAAACTTGGCTGCTTGCTTGTATCACCTAAGGTTTTATCTACATACTGTACAATTAAATGTATAAATCAAATGCTCACTTACTACAATACATTAATGATATTTACAACGATTCATAAATTTTAGGTTTTTCTCTTTGATAGCAAACAAACAAGTCATAATTCAGGAATATGTACATACTATACATATACAGTACGATAGAGATACCTATGAACATTACGTATCTATCTTGATGGTATATCTACACTCTTAAAGAGAGTGAGAGTTCTTCGTTATACTATGTAGTGACAATAGGGTGGATTTTCTAAGTTATTATCTTCTTTCTTTCGATTATCGGTATTTGAAATTTATTTTGTTTTTTCCTTGTTTTATTGCTTTTAGTTATTTGTTAGGTTTGAACTTATTACGTGTTGCTTATCTTCTATATATTACTGTCTCTTTTTCCATATTTTTTTTTCCGCTTCGGCAAAAACAATTCTTACAAAGGATTATTTGAAATTGGCTGCAGTGTGACAGAATGTGATATGTAATGTGAATGAATTTCGACAAAAAACATTAATTTCATTAACAAAATACTGCACTAATGTCCTTAAATTCTTATTACCTATAGGCACAGTCAATACAATTGAATTTACTTAACCTATTAGTTAACCAGTACCCTAACATACGGTATAAACTCGTAGAAAAACACCTTATTTTTTTAATCTAATATCTCACAGCTGTCACGTGAATTTCAGGCAAATTTCAGCCACTTGTTCCGCCAGCGAGAGAGGTTAGTACACCGTTCAAACTCTGCCAAGATAGAATATCAGTTTTGCCCGCTTAATTTCGCCTCTATAAATAATTTTACGAGACAATTCGGATGCAAAACCAAAAAAAAAATTAACACAGGTTATATAGTCGTTGCGATACGAATTTATATTTACTTGTACGCAAACGAATCACGATGCAAGGTGGTCGGCGTAGACCCGAGTCTTTGCATTGTAAGTAAATAGAAATATTGTATTTTCGCGATTCGTATACAATTTCCTTAAATTTGTGCGTGTTTCTGTTCAGGTGATTCTAGCGTGAAAGATTTGCAGAGTTTACTGTTTCCGATCAGTCCGCGGAAATCCGATAGCTTTCTCAGCAACCTATTCTTGAAGACTGGCAATACTACAGCTACTGATATCGAAGAGGAGCAGCTAGATCAGATCGTCAGGTTCAAGGAGCCGAGGGAATTCAGCGCCAGGGATGCCGATTGTTCTTCACAACCAACTAGATGGCCAACAGAATGCCAAGTAAGTCACTATAATTGCGTATATTTGTGTTATGATTCGTAACGGTCGATGCACTTCAAATAATTTGGATTATCTTCTACGTTTTTTTTTTCCAAACGACCAGTAATTCTTTATCTTTAGTATATTTATCATATTTCTATATTCAAGTATATAATTTAAGCATATTCAACTAACAATTAAATACAATTAAAAGAAAATATCTTCAGTCATTTTATAACGACAGCCTTCGCTAGTTAAAGCTGTCACCATAATTTTTTATCATCAAACTTCCTATATTCTCCCATTATCGAGAAAAACGGCTACAACTTCAGTTACTTATTCCAAATTTTCTTAATGACTACTTGAGAAAATGTTTGAAGGCTTTTTTCGCTTTCTCCTAATATTCGTTTTATACCTTCTTCGTGGAGCTTAACTTGAAGCTATTGGATTCTAGAGATGTACACTAGCGACATTTTCTAATTGTACGACCTAAAGCTCAACGTAGAGCCTACATGCGTAGCATGGATAGTAGACAGCTTATTGCATTCATTGGCTGCCTCGCATTGTGTAAACACGAATGTGCGGTGTCTGTGTGTATTTTAAAAATGCCTTAGGTGCATTTATAAATGTGAAAAAAAGCATCTACATCTACATTTATAAATGCACCTAAGGCATTTTTAAAATACACACAGACACCGCACATTCGTGTTTACCATTGGGAGGCGCCAATGAATGCAATAAGCTGTCCATGCTACGCATCTAGGCTCTACGTTGAGCGTTAGGTCGTATAATTAGAAAGTGTCGCTAGTGTACCTACATTCTTTCATATATATTCATAGAAATAATGATGTAATTGGATTGTGTCATCTTCTGGGATAATAAGCCTTCTTATTGTTGATCAACATCATGTATTCTTTCCTGAATCATTGCTTCCTCGAAGGTTCTGGAGGAGAAGATCGAACACATCGACTACACACCATCGTTCCCAGAGCCCTATTATACTGCCACGGGAAAGGAGGTCCAACCGAAGCCCGTTGGAGAAGAATGCGGCATCGTGGTCTACCAATACTATCCGATAAGCGCTGTTAATTACGTAAGTCAGCTTCTTTTCAAAGTACGCAAGTATAGTGGGCGTCGCGCCTAGTGAAATTCAAGGGCAAACTTTAAGAGAACGTTTAGTTTAGTCGGTCGAGCGTAGGTGGCAGCCGATATCTTTTGCCGACGTGCCCCTGTCCGGAGGAGGACTGTCTCCGGTTTGAGTCGCGCTTCGAGTCCGGTAACCTGGCCAAAGCGATCAAGATCACCGCCACGTACTACGAATTGTACCTTAGGTCGGATCTGTACACCAACAAGCACACGCAATGGTTCTATTTTCGGATAACGAATATGAGAAAGAATGTTATGTACAGGTGAGTGAGCCACCAATTAAATTTAAAAAAAATCAATTCTTTTTCTTGTGTTTGATTACCAAAGAATATCTTTTATTTCATTGCTCAATAACAGTAAATAACGTTTACTTCAAAACATTGCTCTTATTCGTCGTATTCAGCTTTCAGTAAGTATAGAATTTAAGTTGGTGATCCGATACATTCGATCTGTCAAGATGCGAGCTTGTTTAATTATTCATCATATCTAAGATGGCGTCTAGTAAAAATACAACTATGGGACAAAGTTTAAAATTTGTTTGTCGAAAGTGTCTCAGTATAAGTTAAAACTACCATTTGTTTGTAAGAGTGAAAGAGCGCGTACCATCCTTGCTGCATTGTAAAAATGCCGGGGCAGTTTCGTCGATAACAATAGCAAAATCTATTGTAATATGAACATAACCACAACTTTTGGAGATTTGGAACAATAAGATAATTCCATGTTTAAACAAATCGACCAAATAAACCAGCCTCGTGGTGAAGAGGCGAGGCTCATAAAATCCTTTAGGTACTAACGTAAATCAAGATGGAAAGATGAAATTTGAAGAAGAATGTAAAATCATTGTAAATGACATTGAAAATTTGAAATCAAGGATCAATTATTCAGCGAAAAGGGAGATTTTATATTGCACGGAGTCAGATAAACTTATAAACCGACTGCACAAAGATCTAAGCTCACATCAAATAATGGAAATCAAAAATGGAATGGGAAATAAAAAGTTTGAATATTTTTTTTTTACAAAAATGACATACACGACTTGAAAGTAAGGTTAGAATAATACAGCATCCTTAGATCTCTAAATTCTGAGCGGGATTCTAACTTAATTCCATTGATACGTATGTATTAAAAGATGAGATAAACTGAACGAGTATTTAAAACCACGCAGTAATTCTTAACATTGAGTTTGAACTTATGTCACTTCCACCATCGAATGATTTGGATTACTTGTTGTAATTCATATTCACCGTTAACACAAGAAATTTCAAGAAAAAAACTCTAAATGCAATTGGTGTATCCAAGAATGAGACAAGTGATCGTCAAAAGCAAATCGCACGATATTATAAACAATACGAATAGCATAGGTCCAAGGTGTGATCCCTGCGGAATGCCGGAAAAGAATATACCCCAGAAAAGAATCTTAATATCATCGGCGTACCAAGGGATAGAACAATTGATATTAAAAAGCAAATGGCTATTTATAAACAGCACAAATGTAAGAGGTCCAAGGTTTTATCCGTAAGGAACTTCCGGAAAAGATAGCAAAGTCCTTTCAGGTACATACATATATTCCCGGTTATCCATGTCTCATAAAGTAGGTCAAAAGGGCATAATTTTGTGATCGATCAAGTCGACGAATTAATCGATTGAAATATAATACTTCCATAGTCGAAATGATATATAATTTCTTCAACAAATAATCATCTCTCCAACTAGTAATTTCCTTTATATACATATATATATATATATATATATATATATATATATATATATTTATATATAATTTATAAATAATATACAAAATACACGAAAATATATAAAAAAGCCGAAACAAATAGATTATTGTCATGCTTTGACGAATTACACAATAACCATAAACATCATGGTTATTTTTCAGTGAAGAATTGAATCGAGCCAGATTCAGATATTAAAAAAAACTTTTTTCGTTGACATAAATGCTATTTTTCCGGTCATTATTATATGTATATGTATCTGTGACGAAACTTGAGGTATACGGCTGACTGATTACAACATTTTTATAAATATCTTTGTAGCACTAATGGATTCAAATTCAAAGTCAAGGTAGAACAGAACATCTGTCGTATTTGGCATCTCGTACGAAGAAATTGCTGGTGTTGTTATTGACAACAATGTTTATTTTGCGTTGTTTGCCAAACAGATTTTGAAATAATTTCGGGGAATTCAAGGATTTTTTGTTTTATTTCTTTTTGGAAAGGTGCAAGTACATTATATTTATATCAACCTTGTAATTTCGGAATAAATATATTTATATGTTAATATTGCTAAATGCGAAATCTTAGGAATTTTGTTTTTGGCAGGTTTTGTTCGCATTAAAATATGATATTTCCTATTGAAAAAATGGGAATACATGTATATGTAAATGTCCAAATTGGAAAAGTTTAATTGAATAACGCACTAAAAAACCCAATATAATAAAATACATACAAAGTGGGAAGTATAATAAGGGCGAATATAATAAATAAATATACGGGGTGAACCAATTAAAATAAAATAAACATTAAAAAAAATAACAAATAATATGCCTCCCCTCCCCTCCAATAATATTTTTATTATTTTTTTCAAACATTTTTAAGACTTTTACCTTTTCATGGCGTCCCCTTTTTTAATTTTTTTTTATTTTTTTCAAACATTCATAAGACTTAATTTTTTGTTTTTTTAATTTAATTCTTTTTTGATTTTTTTGAATTTAATTTTCCCCGGCCTGTACATTTCTTTTTACTTTATTTTATATCGGTTTATCGATTCGGTATTATTAATTTCATTTATATTTATACAGGATGGATAAACCTATATAAAATAAAGTAAAAAAAGAATGTGCAAGCTGAGGAAAATAAAATTAAATTAAAAAATCAGAAAAGAATTACATTTTAAAAGGGTTGAAAATTTAAATCTTAAAAATGTTTGAAAAAAAATTTAAAAATATATTAAAAAAGGGGGCCCCATGAAAAGGTAAGTCTTAAAAATGTTTGAAAAAAATAATAAAAATACATTAAAAGAGGGGGCCCCATGAAAAGGTAAAAGTCTTAAAAATGTTTGAAAAAAATAATAAAAATATTATATTATTATTTTATAATGTTTTTATTTTGATTTTATATTTTTCAGTAATTTTTTTATTTTTATTTAAAATTCTAGCACGGGCCACATTCTAAAATCACACACTTCAATACTTCTATCCACAACATTAAAATGTGTAATAATTAAAAAAAATTAGAACTAAACACGTACACGACAAACCAAGAAAGAATTAAGAGATTTTGGTGAGAGAAGAAAGCAAAAACATCAGCTACATAAGTTCAATTGGTATAATAATGCAAAAAAGGCCAAATCCAATTTTTGATGTGTTTCGCAATAACTTTATAATTAAGTTTTCATATCTATGAACGCAAGAAATACTTAATATATCTCTTGTCTCCTTTACAACTCTTTTTTTCATAATTATGGAGCTTCACTTCTATTAAATGCGTAATTAAATTCGTCAAAAACCTTTTGCGTCCTCCTAGATTTTCCATAGCCAATCTGACTAAGGATGAGAGCCTATACAACGAAGGCATGAAAGTGCTCATGTACTCGGAGAAAGACGCCCAACTTCACTCGATCGGTTGGCGAAGATGTGGCGAGAACATCACGTACTTCTGCAACGAAAACGTGTAAGAAATTGCCACCCAAAAAACCAGTCAGATCGAAGATAATAAAATTTTGTGTAATTTCCTTTCTTCCATTTAGCACCCCAGAGGATCCGGATCAGCAACTCCTGTTCACACTCTCGTTCACGATAGAATTTCCGCATGACGACGATACGGTTTACTTCGCACATAGTTACCCGTACACGTATTCGAACTTGCAAAAGTATTTGCAAGAAATGACTTCCCATCCGGTGAAATCCACCTTTAGCACTTTGAGATTGCTGTGTCGTACTTTGGCCGGTAATAATGTTTACTATGTTACGGTAACTACGCCTCAAGTTCCCGGAGATAATAAGGTATGAGTGACACGATTTCGTTACACATTCTTTCAGTAAATAACTGCTTTAGTTTTCAATTTGAAATTGCAATATTATTTATACTCTTTAAGACAGTTTAGAACCTAAACGAGTTTCTGGGCTAAAATTATCTGAATTATACATCAAAGTCTTGTATGAAATATTTGCGAACATAATACAAGTTAGTTATTTAAAGTTGGAACCTATAAAGAGATACTCGCCATGCAAAACTTGGACTGCTAACCGTGAAAGCTAGCGTGGAACTAAACAGTTCATTTCCGACGCGAATAAATGGCATGTATTACGTTAGGGAAATAGAAAACTCGAATCAAGTTTCTTTTGTAACTCCAAAGGACAATAATAGATTATCACGAAGTTTCAGTCAGGGCATATTTAAAACAAGATCGTCAGTTTTATTTCAACCGAACAAAAAAAAATATTTCACCATATCTATCTATTTGTTTCTAAACTTTATTTTACTTAACTTCCGAGAATTGAGTTGAGATATTAAAACAGCTTTACTAACCGCTGCAAGTTATAATAACAGCAACTGACGGGACATGTTTCAGCAGTGCTAAACAATCTAGTTTTAATTTCATTTATATTTACGTTTGGCCTTAAAAGTTTGAGCATAGCTTGTAATTATTTTAAAGCTACCGAATCAATTTTGTAGCATAATTCTCTTTATACCATTCAATCAATTCAGTCGCTTGTTCCCTTAGCTTAAACATTTTTGTTGTAATACAAATAAAAAATATTTTTTCTAGTATAATAGCTATTCCAAATTTTAAAAGTAAACAGCACACTAATTAGGAGAGAAAATGGTAGTTAAAATCAATAACTCTATCTTATCTATACCAAATAAGCGCTGGAATAAAATGTTACAAAGATAGGATTCAAACTCAACTATGCAAATCCTGGTAAAAAGGTAACTCTAACGCAATGCACGGATTTTTTTATAAAACTTCAATTTTTACTTAACCCTATTGGTTCATCCCACACTAAGAAAAAAAAACCTGAGCTTTATAAGAAGTTTTGAAAAAAAGAAATTTGTTTTATTCTTAGTGTGGGATGAATCAATAGGGCTAATAAAAAGAACTTAAGCTTTATATAAAGTTACGAGAGAAAACACTTATTTTATCCTTAGAGTGTGGGGTGAACCAATAGGGCTAGGAAAAGGAACGTTCTATACAAAGCTTTTTTATTTTTTAAAAATTAAATGTTTTTAGCGTGTAAGTGACTTAAAATGAAACAACTTTTTTTCAGTAAAAAAAAAATTGTAGGAAAGCCACAGCTAAGTCAAATAAATACAAATAGTGTCAAAAAACCAGTTCGTTAAATTTGATTTTAGGCAAATCTGAAACATTTAAAATATAACTCAACTGCTAGTTCTAAAATATAAAGTAAATACACTAATTGTAAGTTCCAACTCAAAACACATCTACAAAAAATAGATTTGTTAACCTCCAAAAATTGCCGAACTAAACCTTATTTAGAATCCATTTATTTTGAATTTAAAGCGTTACGAAATCCTAACGTGATGTGATTTGACGCGATTAAATTGCACGAAACACAATTTCCACGGCGTCTACAAGTTTTCCCGCACGATTTTCGCGATTCGTGCTTCTAATTAACGAGTTTCCAAGAGAAATCTAAGCGGCGAGGGAAAATTGGAATTTTAAAGTTCTAAAGTTCCCGCCCCCCGGCGTAATTAATTTTGTAATGAGCGCGGTGCGAAGAAGGCACCGTTTATGACAGAAATGTTCGTAGTCACGCGAAAAACGCAGGTCGATTGAAGAAAGTCTCATTTATACGTTAGTTGGTTGTCATGATGAATATTATTTTTTATTTCGTTAGATATTAGTGCTATTGGGGACCGATTAAGCTTAAAAGGTTTTTTTTTCTTACACCGTTTTTGTAATGTTAATTAAAATATCGATTATGACAGTTTTTAAATATATCAAATTTCCTTATTTAACCAAATCTGGCACAAGCATCGGTGGTTCAGTGGTAGAATGCTCGCCTGCCACGCGGGCGGCCCGGGTTCGATTCCCGGCCGATGCAAATTTTTTTAAATTTATTTTTCTTTATTTACCACCGTATACATTTTTAAAATAATCTTAAAATTCACAAAAACACTATCTTGGCATTTATTTCAAAGAAAATCAATTATTTTTGGTGAATATAAAAAATCCTCAGCGGAATATTCAAAGGAAGATAATCTTAGACGTAGCACTCGGGGAGATATACACCACTTGAATAACACTACCTTCCGGCTTACAATCTATCGGTCTTATTCATAAAAAGTTACAAAGACCTTATAAAGCATTTGTAACCTTGTGCCGAAAAAACATCATTCATAAACGTATAATAGTGTTAGAATGCTGTTGTAACT
>JARFOC010000611.1:71557-93329 GCA_031763485.1 Osmoderma eremita
ATTCCCGAAACACGTGTCGTCCCGAATTAATTAATACTTGTGCGGGAGGAGTAATCCGAACAGTGTGTTTATTAGTAATTTAGCAGCTTATTCTGATTTATGAAAATAGTTTAATTTTCCTCATATTTTTTTTTGTTTGGTTTTTCTTTTCGAGTAATTTGAAAATTTTCAGTTTCCCATTTTTTGTTGTAATATTTTTGGTGATTAGAAGTTATTTCATTTTATGCTTATTTCTAAAATAAATGCTTGGAAGGCGTGACTTAATTCATATCGTGAGATATTTAAATATCTTAAATAACAATAGCAATTAATTTTGGGTAAACAAAAGTATCAATACTTACTTGCTTTAAAAGCTATATAGGGCCGGTAACACACTTAGATTTGATATTTGGTAACGTTAACCTGTTTATTGCAACCACTTTTTAACAAGATTCACTTGTTTTGCCATTTTTTTTTTAATAGGAACAAGGATTTAACTTCGTATCATTTGAAAGGTATTTACTCCAAAAATACAAAAAAAAGTGTAAATTTTATTCCATCTGTCCTAAAATAACGAAGAAATTGCAGAAAATAAAGTATCAATTCTGAATAACAAAATTTTTGCGTTTATTATTGTCAATCATAAACTGTAAATCACAAAACATAAAGCAATTGTTTTGCGTTTGTCGTATTATTGTCCTAGTAACATTGAAATTAGTGGCAGAACACCTTTAGATTTAGGAACATTTGGGTTTGATATTTGGTAGTGTTAAACTGTTTATTATAACCCACCTTTTGACATAAGTTTCACCTATATTGTCCAACTGGTGTTCGCAGGATATTGTCATCTTTTTTGAAATAGGAACAAGGGTTTAGTTTAACTGCATCATTTGATAGTTATTATCTACAAAAATACAGAGAAGTACATCATAAGGTTGGTCTATTAAAGATAATTTTAAAAAGCCTGCAAAATACAAATCATTCTAGACAACACGAAATATAAAAAGCGATAAATATACAAACTCGTAGTAAATGTGTCTCGTTCACTTTCTGGCAGAAATAAAGTCGTCTTGCAAAAGCTTCTGGTGAATGATATTACTTTAAAATAACCATCATTATTATTCAGAATTGATGTTTTATTTTCTGCTATTTCTTCATTATGTTAGAACAGATGAAATAAAATTTGTACTTTTCTGTATTTTTGAAGTAAATACATAGTAAAAGATGCATAGTTAAACCCTTGTTTCTATTAAAAAAAGAAGATGGCGACATCATGCAAACACCAGTTGCACAAAACAAATGAAACTGATGTCAAAAGATGGCTTATAATAAACAGTTGGACGCTACCAAATATCAAACGTAAAGGTGTTGCCGTTTGTACGTTATTTCACTTGGTGCAATACCTTATACGCGTCCTGTATATTAATTACACCCATTATTACCAAGCAATTAATGTTACACGGAAAAAGTACAAATTAAGCGTTAACTGATTGAATACATTGTACGCCATAAGTTTGGTACCACTGCAAATGAGTGCAAAATGTGGATATTTTCCTGTTATTCCGCGGAAAATTTATGGTGATGCAGAAACGCTAATGAATATCTCGTATATCTGGTCTAATGTTAATTTTAAGCTAGGCGGGTTGATACTTTTTTTTACTCCAAATTAATATTTAAGAATCCATTTAGATACATCCATGTTCTACTTATAAACATTGATTTTATCTTTGTAAAACTAATATAGTGTCACATTGTTGGGTCTTTTATAAATTGAAATCTTTGTCTAAAATCTTTTTCATAAAGCTAATGTTTTGTAAAATAAATTAACCACTCCGTATACTTAAACGGAAAAATAATATATGAATTTAGTTTTTTTCACTTGTTAACTTATGTCATTAATTATTATATTTTCATAATGTTGCATACATTATAACGTTGCTCAAATATAAGTTATAACAATAATATTTATTGCTTTTCTTTGTAGGGGATCCAAACTTAAATATAGATACGCAATTCTCTCCTTCCTCTAGGATCTTAGCATTAAATATCGTTGGAGATTTGCTCAGAAAAGTCGGGGTAAGTTTCTGCTCATATACCTTTTAAGTGTTTTTTTAGAACCACTGGTGTGTGTGTAGTATTACTTGTAGTATTACAGTAACGTGGGAATTGCTTCAATTTTCAAATTGTGTTTGCAGTGAGGTGTTGGCAGTAGAAACTTTAATATTATTTTTTTAATTAAAGCTTAATCTTTTAGGATTGTTTATTTTGTAATGTTACGAGATTCGCCCGTACATCCTATCGATGCTTATGGGACGAATACATCAAGCTTTTACAAAATTTCATTATAATTTGTGAGGTTTGAGTGTTTGTTGCAGTTTTTTTTAATGTGCACAGTTACTTCACTATGCATTATTTCTATTAGTTACGCTAAGACTACATCATCGTCATGGTACTGATGAGAGTTTTATGTGCTTATTGTTATATGTGTACATATACAGGGTGTAGCAATAGTATCTCCGTCTTCTATTACTCTGGCTGTATGCTAAGTAACAATCTGATATTTTGGGGATGTAATATAATGTTAGTGCCGTAGTGGTCTAGTGGGTTGGTTGCTAGACTACAAACTTGAAGGGCCCGGGTTCAATTCCCGGCCGCCGCCAATAACATCGATGGCGTTTTTACGGCCACGGCTCGACTCAGGCTGTAAAAATGAGTACCTGGAAGTCAAATTCTGGGGTAATAATAGGCGGTCGGCTCGTAGCGCTTGCCACGTTACAGCTCTAGTGTACCGAAAAGGCTAATAACAATGGCAGACCACCCCTGCCTTCCCCTAAGAGCCAGGAGGCTTGTTAAAGGGGACTATTATTATTATTAATATAATGTTAATTGTGCATCTGCAGAAAATATACCGGGTGTTTCATAAACAGGTGGCACAGAAAAATCCACTTTTTTTTTAAATAGAACACCTTATGCATTAAAGATCCCTAACTACACTCCATTCAGCCCCAGATTATGAAACTAACCTGTTTTGTGGTTTTCGAGTTACAACTGCTTCTGTTAAAAAATTTAAAAATCACATTCGGAAGTAAGTGGTTCTACGTCTAAACGCTTTCAAATTTAGCAATAAAATTTGTTGTGTGGATTGGCTGGGATTGAGTGATGATGTCAGTAATTTTTTTCTATCACCGTCCATCACATCCATCAGGATAGTATTGACTTTACCAACTTCAAAACGATTTTGTTAAATGGAACAGCCTGTATATTATGACTAAAAGTGATGCAGAATTACAATCTGCATCAATCCACGTTAGGTTACCCTACACCTATCTTCAGCGGTTTCTACATTAATCCAGAATAATCACAATTCTAATATTCAGCTTTTTTTCTATTTTAAAAGAAATTTTAAGTGTCTTAATTTAAAGAAAAAACGGACGGAGGTTCTTTACGCCTAATAAAACAATACCTTTTAATAACCAAATTTATTGAAAGCAAAAGTAGAAATAAAGTATTAGCATGTATTATTAAAACTTATGCAAAACTTGACGAAATCAACAAAATATGTTGTAATACTTAATTTAAAGTGATAATCAAATGGAGAGACGATAATGAAAGAAAGACAAATCTGTCTTGTTGCAAACAAAGATTGACTCTATTTATGAAAGCTGCCTGAACTCGCCTTAATTCTTCAGTTGTTATTCTTGAAAGGCGTTAATAATTCTTGATATGATCCATCGTTGTTGGAGCCTCAGCATATACAATTTCCCCATAAATACGAATTAATGTGTTTGGTCCTGAGCCTAGATGCTTCCATCTTACAGGACTATTCCTTCTCAACTATCTTTCGCGATACGTGTTATTCAGATAATTTCCGAACAGCAATAGAATAGTGTGAAGATGCTCCGTCATTCTGGAGCCACATTTCTTCCCGGATTTTAGGAGGGACATTTGCAAATAATCGTAGTTCATTTTATAAGAACTCCAAGTACATAGATCTATTTAAATTATTTAAAAAAAAGGTTCTACAACATACTCGCTGATTATGCCTCCACAAACGTTAACGCTCCACCGATCTTGTTGATCCACTTGCCACAATATTCCAGAATTTTCCTCTGCATAATAATGAAAGTTATGCTTATTTACCGATCTATTTTTGTGCAATATTGCTTCGTCAGGGAATAACACCTTAAAAATAGAATAGGGATTACCTTGTAATTTATCATTGGCCTAGTTACAAAACTGAAAACGTTTTTGGAAATCCTGTTCAGTAAGCTCCTGATGTAACTGAATATGGTAAAGATGTAATCGATTTTTCTTTTATATTTGTAGAACAGATCGTCGACTGACACGGGTGTTCTTACTTACATATATTTGGCTTGCATTTGCATGTTCAGTAACTGCCAACAGAACGTTTAACTCGTTTTATTCATTTCTTGTTCTTTAGAATTTCTTGTAAACGACATTTCTCGTTACAATAAATCTCGTTTATAGTTTCTCAAAAACTCTTTTCTAGATATCTCCTGTCTGGATATCTTTCACTATAAATTCTACTGATAAAAAAGGATTCCCTTGTGTTTCGCCCAGTATAAAAATCATATCCACCATAGAGTAAGCTCTTCATTGTACTTTTCATACTTTGACAACGTGCCATTTGTTTCATTTCATATTAGCCTCTAACTTGATAATGCTTTAGGTACATTTACTTTATGAAAAACTTTGAAATTCTAATTATTATGGAGTATTGTAGAGACCGCTTAAAATAGGTATAGGGAAATCTGATACGGATTGATGCAGAATGTAATTATATCGGAATATATTTTTTGCAAATGGGCAATTAATATATTACATTCCCAAAATATCAGATTGCCACCTAATAATAATAAATAATGGAGGTATTTTGCTGCACTCTGTATGTTTCTTTCTGTCTATTAAGACACCGTATTTGAAACTATTAAGGTTCTAGTTTTCATAGTATAGTATATACTTGGTTGGTGTTTGCATGTGCATGGGTGTTGCTTTACAGCTATCTCGACTCCTGTGTGAACAGTGTGGCCAAGTTAAATGTACAGTTTGTCCAACCACCAACAACAATACAAGTACTAGACCTATCAGTATTGACAACACGACGCACAGGTAAATGCATTTCACGTAGTATTATTGATCTCATTCGTGCATTACTTTTAAACTGCTTATATTATTAGTATATAATATACTATACTGTACTTATATAAATACGGAGAGAGCAAAAATGATTGTCATGTCTGAAGTTTACAGCAACATTGTCTTCCATTGTCTTACCTGTTATATATTTTTGTCTTTTTCTTATTTATTTACTGCAACTTCAGACATGACAATCATTTTTGCTCTCTTGGTAGTAGTAGTTGGTAGTATTTATTAATTAGTAGGATATCTATTATTATATTACTCCAGGGGCTTTTGTGTATGTGTTGCTAAAGAAATTTGGCGTTAGATAACCTGAATATTTTAAAATATTGCTGTCCGTTGCACTTTAACATTACTCTGTTTGTAATTGCTGTTGTGTGTTCTACCTGCGTTTGTCTAAATTTTGTATTTTGATGGTACTCGCATAGTGACACCAATTTTATCTCAACTGAACTGCTGCCTACTGTTAGTTGAGATACTTGCTACAAGACTATTGCACTTAAACTTGAAAATGCAAGCCGCAGATTATATACAGAAATAAAGAAAACTAAAAGTTTCTGTTCAAATAATTGTTACTACCCGATTATACAGTGCGGTCATAGATTTTTCCGATAATATTTCACCAAATCCTATTCTACCGGCATCGTCTTCAATTTGTTTATCTACACTTATTGTTTTTCGTTCGACTCCTTTTGATTATTGCACATTGCCAGTCAGTGGTGGTGAATTTATGTACAATTTTTCTCAAATATTTTCGACAAATTCGATATTCGGGAAACAATACTTCAACATTTCTTTCGGTTTCGTGATAATTTTCGCCAGACCTAGCGAAAATCAATATTGTCGCAACTTTTTGTTCTAAAGAACGGGAATGTGTTGTAGAGAAACTTTTAATGCAATAGTTACTATAAATCAGTAAATACTGTCAGAAATAAATCCGCATAAATAATATTTGGAAAAGAAAGGTCCAAAAACGTTCTAAACATGACTCCTAAGAAACATAAGCCAAAAACTAAATACGAGGGTTATGACAAACGTACCCCAATCATTTATTTGGGGTATCTCTGTAATAAGATGGTAAAATTGTAAAACTATTTGCATTGGCGTAAACATAATAAAGATATCTTATACGAATTTACTTTCCATCTATTACTTTCCCTCTATCTTACATTTTAAGTCAAGTGGATGCTGCGATAACCAATTTGCTTGTAATTGTACCTGGTTCTTGTTTCACATCTCTCTTTTATTCCTTTCAAAAGTTATGAGGGAGGTACACAATTTGCGACCGCACTGTATATGTCTATTTTGTATAGGCATTCGTATAACTATTTGTCGGTCCCCTGTATCCACCAGTACGCTAACGTCCGAAATCTATTAATAGAAAGTTATCGCACTTCCTACGCTAATGTAAACGCTAACGTTAAAATCACGCGTCTCAAGACGCTATTTCGAATATTGGAACAGTAACACTTTTAGTTATCGCATTCTTTACGATACGTCACGTGGCCCAAGGGTTAAAGGAGAGTCTAGCCTTAAGGTGCAAATACACTGGCAAGTTATTTGCGCGACATCTGTCGCCAGTAACTTGCAATTCTGTTTACATTATCGGCAATAATTTGCACCTTTAAAGTGAGCTTGCTCACAGCAGATCACAACATGAAATGCAGTTGTATTCGTAGATTCAACTATTTGAAATTGGCGTAGTGGATAACATTACGGTAATTGAGAAGAAAAGTGATGACGTTGATTTGTTTTGTTTGCAAACCTTTGCAGTGCCGCCAACAGCGTAAATTGATTAAACGAATGATATTTTTTATTATTTTACGCTGTCTAGGTTTCCAAACAAACGAAATAAGCTATTAATTTTAGCCATTCTGTCATTTACATGTGTTTGGATCTTTCTTTATACTGTGTTTATTTTCTATTTCAATAATTTAATTATTTTTAAAACAAAAAAGTTGTCTACATATCCTTCTCACATTTTGCCGTTGGCGAGACTGTGCAGGTTTCCAAACAAAATTTACGTTACACTTTTCTTCTCAATTGCCTCCGGGGTCTGATAAATATTTAGCGTAACGAAATTTTCTGCGCACGCGCTGTCAGCTAACGTTAGCGTAAGAAGCGCGATAACCCTGTAATAACAAGGCCTACTGTTCTGACGGACAAAATGCGTTCCAACAGACACCTCGATGATCCTACTGATTGCCTGTAAATTCTTACGTCAAGAGTATGCACGCGTTTACCAAACGGAGTCGGTGAATTGCTAGATTTGTCCACAGTTTAATACTACAGATCGATATGGACCATTTGTTAGCTTGGGCAGTTAAGATTCTTCCACTTATAGAATAATAGGGTGAAAATACTAAGAATTCATATAAGTCATTAACGTACTTAACTTACTTACTTACTAAGTAAGTCATTAAATGATATGCGCGATTTTACCCAACCCGTGGTCATGCTATTAATATTTGGTAAAATATATACACAGCTTACATACTACAATAAGACGACTTCATGGTACGACTTCACCTGTAACAACTATTACAAATCGGTTCATTGCGCAAGATGACTTCTTAAAATGTTTTCGCCCTGCACACCATACGAAAACCGCTTCATCCCGAATATACCTATGTGCTTTTGACAAGTTAATGTATCACAGTTTTGTTGGAACAAAGCTAATATATTTTCGATCGCCAATTTGGAAAATGACACATCGACGAATACGTTTGATTCTACCGCAGTTGATACCATATTGACGCATACTATTGTTCATCTCATTTTGCAATAAATGTTTACATGATATATTAAGTAATACTACTCTCTTTACAGAACTTGGAGGCTAAAATAGGTCAATGCCGTAACGGGTACAGAGAAAGTTTGGATGCCAAACGGTAAATGTCCAAAAATTATTACGTCTTAGCAAGAGTAATCAAAGCTATTTCATTTCCGTTGAAAATCTTTTTACCATAATATTTGTACATAAGAATGTAGTTGGTAAATGAAATCCTGAATTTTACAGTTTTTATTGTATAAAATACTGTGAAGTGTAGTAATTTTTATTTTATTTTCAGTTTTGCTTATTAACCAAGTGTTTATAATGTATATGTTAACTAATTCTTACCCTTGGGTCATGCTCTTTAACTACTTTAGTTGCTGAAAGCGTTTTATTTTTTTTACAATTAATTTGAGTTTTGAACTAAAATATTTGATTACTCAATTGTCTTAGACATACGCATACATTTAGTAACGATTCCAAAAATGCTTTGCAGAATTAGGCACCCAACAAGGGGACGAACTTCACCGTCAGTTCAGGGATTCACCAAGTAACAACTTACTAAAAAAGAGAATTAATGAATCACACGTGATATTGCACTACTATATGATAGAATATTGTAAAAAAATCAAACAGAGAAATTTGTTGATATCACAATACTGAATTATTTTGTTATTCCGCTACTATTTATATTTTGTAAATATAACGTCGAATATGAGGCGGAGAGATGAAACGTTCAAGATGTTTTTCTATTAGCTCCAATATATTAGTTCAGACAGTATTTGCCATTAGGGATATGTGCTGAAGTTTTTTTTTTTTTTGGGAGAATATAAAAACATTTTGTATGTTTGGATATTGAAAGACTTTTTCCTATCATTTCAGGGATGATACATGAAAAAAGGCATGCAGAGTAATGATTTTGAAATTAAACGTATCTTCTGTGCTGTTTAATTAATTAGTGCTTTAGTTGGGCACGATATTATTGTTAAAACATTACATAATGTGATGTGAACTAGGTTTGTTACTCGATTGATACTCATAGAACAAATGGAAAACATTTCTGACAGTAAACATTTTAGAATTGTAATAAGAGAAAGTACTAACTTGAAATATCTCTTAAAATCCTAGATAAGGTTTGTTTTAACTTTTAACCATCTTCAATTTACTGTATTGTTTTATTATGAATGAGTAAGTGTAGCACACTTAATTTTGTACATCCAAATAATCTAACAGCATTTCTCCAGACTCGTTTACTTGAATCACCTTACTTTAAATACTAAACACTAAATAATGCGATGACCAAGTATTTTGTTGGTGAAAGAACAGCGATTTAAGTTAATTTTATACGTCTTCCTCTATATTGTGTGTTTAAAATTGCACAGATTATGTATTTACTTCTAGAAGCTAAATCTCATTTAGATCATGTAAACTAGTATATAACAATATATCGTTCTTTATTGCTAAGAATGTTTATGTGCAACAGAAAATATTTTGTGTCTACTGGTACCTATTTGCAGGAGCTTTATTTGTTTATGAGATATCAACAGATAACAAACCATTATTTTAAAAAATACCCTTTTTATTTTTTTACTTTTAACTCAACTTGCAAAAGTACTTTTTACAGACATATATACATATACGTTCTTTCTGTGCAAATAAAATACAATTTATATACAATATGATATTTTAAGATAATAGTGCTTTGTTTGATGGACTTTTTATCGTTATATGACACATTAAATTCATTACGACGAATGACTCTAAATTAAATGAAAGTGCATTATTTTATTTGTCTTTTATTCCTATACATCAACAATTTCTTTAAAATACCAGCAATTCTAATTTAATTCTGCTGTGCATATGATGTTTGCATCAGTTTATTCGTTTTACAATAACGGAATATTTTCATATATTTTCGCGATTAAAAATCTATTAAACAAAGTTATAAATAATAATAAATTCACTATTTTCCTATAATTATAAAAAAAAAACCTATTTAATACATTATCTACTATAACGTGTGAAACAAAATCTGTGGTGTTACTTCATTTAATTCATTTGTATCTATTTATATTTTATCCTATATTATGTTTTAACTTATTCATTATTTATGATTACTTCATTCACATTTTCTTTTTCTTAGTGAAAATATACTATGTATTTTTAAATTTTATTAAATATGATGAAATTTGTAAATATCAAACATGAAATTCATTAGACAATATTCAAGACATTGTGCTTTGTTATATGATGAGGTATAGAGATTCTCAGATCGAAATAAAAATGTCAATAATCCATTTGGTGTTTTATTTATCCAATAATTTTTGTATATAAATTAATTTTGACTGGCGATCCATCTCCTAACAAGTATTTCATTAATGGATATTTTTTGTAGATCCCTATCCGTAATAGGTGGAAGAGCTCTTGGCCAAACGAGTTGACATATGAGAAGTTCCTGCAATATTGTTATTATTAAATTATAAAGAATAACTAATTGTCAAAATACTTTTCCAGCAGTTTCGCATAATCTGTTTAAACCAATAACATTTGTAATTTCCATTGATCTTCGTCTCATTCCTTCGATTCTAACTAAATCTTCATTGACAACGTCTATAATTACCACGTAAGATGCGTGATAGTAAGGAGGTCCGCCTTTATATAAAACTAAAAATAATCATGATTTTATTATAATACATATACACATGATTTTAATTGTCTGTAGACAGGTTAAATTTTCCCATACTACTATCAGCTCGAACCATAATTTCGCGCGTCTGACGGAAGTGTAACCTCTGCTTCGCGTTCTATAAGTAGTTGAACGTGAAGCTGTCAGGGCCTCCGCAGACGGATCGATTGGCACTTGAAGTGGCTGTGACTCGAATTCTAAGCGTCTCGTGCGAACCGCGCGAACAAATTATTTTCATCCACACACGGGCCGATTTTTTGTACCAGTATGTGTCATCCGACTATGAAGGTTATAAGCAAACCCCTGCAATTTATTATGTGTTTGGATACTGGCGAGAGAAATCGACCTGTGTGCGGATGAAAGTAATTTGTTCGCGTGGTTCGCACGAGACGCTTCAAGTTCGAGTCGCAGCCACTTCGAGTGCCAATCGATCCGTGTGCGGAGGCCCTAATGTATGATGATGTGCTCGTCACGCTCTATTTTTTCCGTTCCGAACAGATCGCACGGTTCGAGCGACGATCGAAACGAAAACTCTCCGAGGTGGAGTGGAGCGCGAATCGACTCGTGTGCGGATCCTGATTCACTTGCATAGGAAGTGAGAATTACTTCGAGTTCGAGTCGCAGCCACTTCGAGTACCAATCGACCCGTGTGCGGAGGCCCTTACACTCTTCGCAGACGCATGACATCGTGGTTGGAGCTGACTGTACAGTTTTTAGTGTATTTTTCATTCATAGCGTTACTGTTCTAACTAAAATATAACTGAGTATTCATTATTCCTGTTAACTAATCTTTAGTTTTTGTATTTTGTGTTGGTATTCTTATAGATTTCGCCTTTATTTTAAAATCAGTTTTTTTTAGAACTATTGTCACCTTAAATAATTGAGCTTGTTAGTGCATTTCAATAAACACAATACACAATTATTCTGATACATCATCCTGATTAAGACGCCACTGGCGTAATATGAGATAATTTGATGTGGCGGGAAATTTAACCCGTCCTCAGACAAAATCACTATATTTCTTCTATTGAAATTCGTTTATAAAAACTTTAAAACAAGTTAGTATTTGATAATCAAAAATTTTGAGTATATTTTTTCTTAGCTTACTATAATCTCCTCCAAATTTAATTCCGGATTTTACAATCCAACCTTTCCTTTTAAAGTGATAATATGTGATATAATTCGGAATAAAGTACAAATCGCTTTTTGAAAACTTCGTCCACATAGTTTCTTCCTCCAATTTAATATCTTCTTCATATACACTCAAGCATTTCATATTGTGTGCCAAGTAGTACGCTTCAACCAAAGACAAAAATAATTTTTCTTTTATTTCACTTCCATCGATTTGATATTCCGGTTTTAAGGAAACAAAATAATCTTCATCATCAGTATCACTGTCGGGCACCACAATGACTTTTCTTATTTTCGGTTTTTTATTATCACTACTTTCCCATGCTTTTCTTTGCAAATATTGTCGTTTCCTTATTATACAATTTTGATGAAACATTGGACAACTTCGTGATAAATTCCCTTTTCCGAAAAATTCTTTCTCGTACACGCGTTTTATATCATCTAAATTTTCAATAATAACTGAAAACCCATCAAAAACGGAAACTATATTATTCAATGTTTTGCTTAGTGGAATATATTTTTTAATTTTGCAGTTCTTTTTTAATCGAGGTTCAAATAAATCCATTTTCAAAAGTAGCGCTTAATTAAATCTATTCTGTTATTGGTTGCCGATCTTTTATCTTCGTTTTATTAATTGTACTTCCTTATTTCGTTCTCCCTCAATATGATATCGTCCTGTTTCAATAATCACAAGACCGAACATAAGTTACCAAGCAAGTTAATCGGTTTGTGAAGTGAGAGTAATTGAAAAGGGTGATTGTTAACTATATTTAACAATTATGGCCAATTCCCAAGTTCCTGTTAGTGCAGACCCTAAATATAAAGACATCATCACATCGTTGGACGATGATAAAACAGGTATTTTCGTATTAGAAACTTACGAGGACATTAGCCCATCCCAATCCACAAAACTACAAGATATATTATTTTAATAACACGGAAATGTACCACAACAAATGCCGAATGTCTTAAATAATTCGCGCTTTTCACATTCTGCCAAGAAAAATCGGAAAATCTATTTTAAACATGTATTAAATGTTGGATGCTAAGATTCACGTGACAGCTGATTGGTCAGCGGTAACAAAACTGTTGCATCCCAATTAAAATTCAAAATTATTAAGATATATAATTTATTTAACTATTTATTAAATGTGGGCAATTTCAGATATGTTGGCGGCCACGAGTGCTCTTCAGCAACAGGCAACTGATATAAGATTGGATCGCGTTAATTGGCAATCATATTTACAGTAAGTTTATTAACAGTTTTAAAATATTTTCCAAGGGATAACTTTCTTTTTCTAGATCGCAGATGATTTCCCAAGAAGATTATAAGTTTATTGTGGCATTTGATGTACCAGAGGGTTCGAAGAGAGAACAATTGTTGAAGAGTGATCGATTGCAATGCGCCCGCACATTCTTAAATTTATTGGGACATGTTTCCAAAGATAAAACCCTCAGATATATTCTTGTGTTAATTGATGATATGTTGCAGGTAATTTCATTTTATACCACTGTGTTTTATTTTAGAACTGGGAATATTACATTTTAACTTTGTTATATTTTCTTTGGTTCTATAAATTTTAGGAAGACAGGAGCAGAGTTGAAATTTTCCATGAGTATGCCAATAAAAGTAAAGAGTCTGTGTGGTCACCATTTTTGAATTTGCTTAACCGTCAAGATGGTATTATAACTAATATGACAGCTCGTGTTATAGCTAAGATAGCCTGTTGGTCTCATACTCCAATGGAACGTTCCGATCTACATTATTATTTGACATGGTTAAAAGATCAGTTAATGGCACAGGTATTCTTAATATAATTCTTAAAATGGGATTGCGTTAGCTTATAATTATGCTTGATGCTTTATTTTTTCTGGCTTAGCTTATTTTTGGCACTACTAAATAGTATCTATGAAATACGAGGGTGGTATAATAAATGCCTGTGTTCAGAAAAGCAACGCAATTGTTTCGCATATAGTATATTTATTTTTCAACATAATCTCCTTCTAGCTCTATACACATACGTTCAATTAAGATGTTTGCCATCTTAGCAATCTCTCTTATCTTCATCCGGCGGTCTGCGATATTATGCACTTTTATGACCATATCGTCTGTAGTCACCTCAACAGGACGACCTGGGCGCTCCTCATCAAAGACGGAGGTTCGGCCACGTTTAAATTCATTAAACCAGTATCTGATGGCAGTCATCGATGGTGCATGATTCTTTTAAACTGCATGCAACTTGTCATTGATTTCTGCACACGTTTTCTACTGACCGGTATTGTTTTCCATGATTGCAAAAATACATACACTCAACAACTATTGAACAATTTTGATAGATCACAGAATAGTACTGACAGTGCAGATTTTCACATGAAGCGCCATCTGTCGTGAAACGGATATTTATCATACCATCCTCGTATATATTAACTAGTTTATATTAATTGAAATAGTGTATGGTTGTGCGTATTGATACTTTTACACTTAAATATTCATAGATTTCTTTGTACATTAAGCCGTCGTACAAATTAATTTTTATTGAATGTTTGTTGCTTCTAATATATGTCACGACAAAGAAAGTTACTTTTTGATGTCTTATTGCACTTAAGTATTTATCTTATGCCCATTATTAGGATGTAGGGCTTGTTATAACATTTGCGCAGTCATATGCAGTGTAGAAACCACAAATTATATATCTAATGTAGCATAAATGTGCCTTGCAATTATTTTTGAAACATATGTTTCAAACAAATCTTCAAATAGTTTGTTGGGCAATTACCTTTCAGAACTTTTAGGGTAGCAAGTATACTCAAAATGGAGTTACCATAGAATTTCCTTAGAAAATAGTTTGAAGAGAGTACAGCAATCAATACCAGCTTGAACATGGCCACCTAAATATAATATAGACTTGCAGTATAACCGACCTTGCGTATCTTTAGTTCAGGGTATTATTCTTGTATTATAGAGAGCGCCACTTTACGGAGTTTTTTTTTTTTTTGTAATACACGCTGCTTGTGTTTCAATAGTTCAATAGTTTTATAGCCACTGTACTTACGTTTTATGTCATTTTAAAATTACACGAAAGTTGTTAGCGCGCGAGGCCGGATAGGCTGCAAGTGTATCATTATATATCGGAGGCCGTGAGTCTGAAGGTACTGGTTACAATTCAAATTTAATGATAATCCTCATAATCTGTCAAATCTTGGCACATAAGGCGAGTCTTTTTATCCGCCAAAAAAAAAATCGCCGAAATCTATCGGACATCGTAAATGACGTCATAGATGGATTTCCGATGATGGAAGATGTATTCTACTCCATTATTGTGTAGGGCAGGGGTTCCCAAAGCTTTTCTTAGGCGGGCCAATTTAATATTACCGAATTTTTTGGCGGGCCAAAAAAACGGAATAAAATCAAAACAATAACCACGATTTTTTTTCGTTTTAAATATATTTAACTATTTCTTCTTTTTTTTTTATTAGTATACTAAATTTAATATAAATATATTAATTATTTATTTATTAAAACAAAAAAAATAACTGAAATCCATCTTATTATATAATAATATAAATCCTTAACTGTAACAACAATTATTATAAAATCGCACAATTTATTAACACTATCTTGTTTGTAATATTTATTATTTATTTTACTATTTACTTATTTATTTTTTAATAAAACTGTAATATATCGTGTCGATATCGCGGGCCGAATTCACTGGCTTTGCGGGCCGCATTTGGCCCGCGGGCCGCACTTTGGGAACCCCTGGTGTAGAGAATTTTGTTTTCGATAGTTGCCCTTACCTCTGGTATATTTGAAATTGGCCCTCATTGCTCGACTCGCGCAACATTTCTGGATTAGGGGCAAGGTGGCAAGCACTGCGCCTTGGACAGAAGTTATTTGAATAACCCGCCTGTTTTGGGCGGTCCTAAGTCCCTCCCCCTTCCAGGCACGGTCGGTAGGTCGCAACCTATCTACCACCCATGATAATGCCGGGTGCGTCACCCGTTGTCCTATGTAATAGAGATTGGGTGGACATCTCCCGGCTTTATGGGTAAACGCTGGGTGGTCAACGTTTACCCTGATTGCGCCTTGGACAGTCACATTATTATCTCTTGTTCAACAAAACGCAGGTCCTCAATTATTTTAAGTGATTGAGTAGGATACCCGTCAACCGCGTCCTCGAAGATTCGAACTCGGAACGTATCGCCTAGTAGTCCAGTACCCTAACCACTAGACCACTACTTGCAATTTGTAATCTTTTACCAATCATAGAAACTCATAGGTATTTTTTATAATCGCCGATACTTTACTATAGACTTGATAATATATCCTAATGAGAAGTACTATCAGTTCCTACCATAATGTCGTGCGTCTGACAGGAGTGTAACTCGCTGTAACCGCTTTTCGTTTTATAAGTAAGGTTATAGTAATGTCATAGTTGAACATGAAGCGATCGGTTATACTCCTGTCAGACGCACGACATTGTGGTTAGATCTGACTGTATATAGGCAATAGTAATAACATACAATTTTGGTTACAAAGCTATACATCGATGGAACTTTTTTCATTCTTAAAAATGGCAATATGTTATAGTATACCTATCTTTATTAACATTTGATTTAAAATACAAAATAGGATACGGTGGCTTAAAATAGTAAAAAAAAATTTAAAAAAATACCCTTACCACCTCGTTGAGTGAAGAACTCCTGGATACGTATTTCGGCAACTAAGTTGCCATCCTCAGCAGAATCTACGAAGGAAGATAATGTTAGACGTCGCACTCTGGGAGATTTGCACCACACAGAACACCACTTGAATAACACTGTGTTCAAGGGTTTTTTTTAAATTTTTTTAAAATTTACTTAACATTTGATTTGTATATTTTGTTTTTCTATTAAAATTACAAGGAAGTTATTGAAAAAAAATCAAATGCTTATTTAGCTTACGATCAGTATCAGTATCACAAAAATACTTTATTGTTAATTTTTAATAGTTTGGTGTGAGATTCGATCAAGTGCAAGTTTAACAATGCCACATATTTCACCAGTATTACCAACCGAACCTATTGTGATCTTTTGTTAGAAACTTTATAAATGAGCCTATATAGTTTATGTAGAAGGATTTGTTAATCGCCATTAAAACCCGTTTCTAAGCTTTTACATGTGTAATAGTTTAGTTGTTTAGAATCCTAGTAGTTATCGCTGTAATAACATAATGCAAAGAGCCTTACACTTACACAAAAAACGATTGGTGGTGATGGTTACTGAAACGTAGATAGCACTTAATCAACCATAAGCATTGACACTTTTAGTGCGAGGCTCTAGCTGAATTGCAACACCAGGCTGATACTGCCAGACTCGCGGGCATGGAATCACCTGATCCACAAAGGGAAATTGCTGGATTGGATGTGGGAGTTGTTGAATTATCGGTACATACATACATACATACATGGAGGCGCTTACACATAAATACACTTTAAGAAATCTAATTTGAAGGTGTTGTATTGTAAACTGCCTTTATTTTTTCGTAGTTGCTAAGCAACACATGGCGAAATAACCATTTACTGTTGATTATCTAACATTAAGGCATAAAGTCCAGTAACAATAAACAGATGCCTTCACATTGGTACTTCTAAATTACATACTTTCATTTCACGCAATTTCCTCTGTAATCTACGAAAGGATTTTCGTAAAATTTATACTGTTCAGCAATGGCACCTTAATTGGTGGTGATGAAACATATAATTTAAAAAAAATAAAACAAAATTTATGATCAACCTTCAAAAATATTCTGATTACATCTACTGTGTCGCAATTGCAATAATTTAACCAAAACTATTTGTGAGCCGTGGTTTGGTATTTTCGCGTTAGATAGTGCAGGATTCAGAAATATCGTTTAAGTAAACTTTCAGGATTTTTAAAGAGGTTTCATAAGTAAATGATTGTTAAGGATGTAGTCAGAATAAAATTGAGTTTATTTACATGTGGTGCCATTATTGACATTGGTAATGAGATATTTTCCATAACTATTAACAGCAAGGCAAGGCAAAGTAAGGTAACAGAAGTTAACTTAATGTATAATAGTTACGCGTATATTCTCTAATAAACAGAATGAATATTATTAAGGGTGCACTTCAATAGATGTTAATACCTTAGTTAAGAATTAGTTTTTGCGTTACTTTAATTAAGCTGATCTTACATTCATTATTGTTATTAGAAAAATCAATGTCTAGAAACTATAGATTGTTGATTCATTTTGAAATTTATTTTTATTCGCGAATTAATTATCGAACATTGATTTTTCTACTAATTGCATATATCTGTCTATATCTAATACGTGCCCTGGGCATATTTTCAGAACAACGAATTTATCCAATCAGTAGGTAGATGCCTACAGATGATGTTACGCATTGATGAATACAGATTCGCATTTATATCAGTGGACGGCATCTCTACACTTTTATCTGTTCTGTCTGGTCGCGTGAACTTCCAAGTTCAATACCAATTGATTTTCTGTATATGGGTTTTAACGTTCAATCCTCTTCTCGCTGAGAAAATGAACAAATTCAACGTAATTCCGATTTTGGCAGACATCTTGAGCGATTCTGTCAAGGAAAAGGTTACTAGAATTATTTTGGCCGTTTTCCGAAATCTTATTGAGAAACCCGAAGACGCACAAGTTGCAAAAGAGCATTGCATTGCGATGGTACAGTGTAAGGTAAGCGCATGATTTAAATACAGGTGGAACACTTCAAGTGATACACGTAAATATCACAGAAAAAAAATCAAAATATTTAAAATAGGGATCAGACAAACTTATATTTTTTTAGAACGTATACTTTTTTGTGGTTTTACCGAAAGAGGGCGCCAGTAGAAAATTTATTTTCGGCCCTTAGCCATACCGCTTACTTCACACAATTTTTACGCAAAATTTACAGCCTCCTGTCAGGTGACAAGTGACGGCAAAGATACACCTATGTCAGCAACATATTCCAGCCATGGGTCGTTAAAAATGTTCCATACACAAGTAATGTTAGTTCAAATTATTACGTAAATCTATCATCATTGTTGATATTTTACATAGGTGTTCCGTAAATACCATTCGCGGTCTTCAAAATCTTGAATATTGGAAGAATATTTAAAAATTGATAATTTTTATGTTAATAATAAATATTGTATTTTAGGCTATGATATTAAAAAAAAATGTTGAAAACTTGCTTTCCGTGTGAAGGGGTAACAAATGATTGATGAATGATTTATTGTTATAATGATAATGTGCCCTCCTCTGCCCATAACAACTCGCCTGCTCCGAATTTTAAATATTTGCTTTGTTTCATTTTAAGTGGTCCATCGTGTACTTTTTTATTTATATTTCCTTTATGCCGCCGTGTAATTTGTACAAGTTTAGAAACTTTATTTTTGTTGTGTAGGTGTTGAAACAACTTAATATTCTGGAGCAGCGCAAATTTGATGACGAAGACGTTACTGCGGATGTTGAATTCCTTTCTGAGAAACTACATGCGTCTGTGCAAGATTTAAGTTCATTTGATGAATACGCAACGGAAGTACGTAAATTCCAAATACATCGGATCTTAGGTGTCACACATACATATTTTAGATTAAGTCTGGAAGATTGGAATGGTCTCCGGTACATAAGAGCAAATTTTGGCGCGAAAATGCCCCACGTCTTAACGAAAAGAATTATGAACTACTTCGTATTTTGATTCACCACTTGGAATCCAGTAAAGATCCTTTGGTGTTGAGCGTAGCCAGTTTCGATATTGGTGAATACGTACGTCACTATCCTAGAGGAAAACAGTGAGTATATAATTATTTTTTCTTTTGGTTTCATGCGTTTTAGAATTTTTTGTTGAATTAGGAAAGTTTGCATTTGAATGACAACAGCTTTGTTCAGTTAGCAAACAAATAGTAGGTGTTTAGCAATAATATTGCTATTAACACCTCTTAACCTCTTAGGAGGCGTAAAATACTATGTGATTGAATATTTTTTACACTCAAGAAAGTTATGAAACTCTTAATTTGTGTCGGTAGTGACAAATAAAAAAAAATTAAGGGGAACAACAGGTTATTGACTGACGGAATTCAATTTAATCGCTAAGCAGGGCTGACAACTGTTTTACCTGTGCAGTCCAGGTAAATTGAGAAAGGTCCATTGCGAATCATCCCAATCGGTTGCATGTGTCACTACATAACCCCAGCTAGGGGTTACCGATCAAGGCACAAGCCACCAGGACCAACGCAATAGAGTCTGTGACGCAGTACACTTCTCACTCGGACTGTCCACGGATTATCAGTCCCGCCAGAATGACTGTGTATGTAGGTATTCGGAGGGACGCTGACGACGGCTGGTAGGCAGAAACTCGAGTCCGTCTTAATACTTGCACTCCTTTTATTGCTTTTGCTAGTACGGTGATTCCAGCAGTAAAAACCATAGTAGCGTAATGGCATGTTATCGGTTAATTGTTTTGGCACTTTTGATGTTTCGCATGTGACGTCATGCTTAAGCCGTTCCTGGAATCGCAGCATACAGTCATTCTAGCGGGACTAACAGTCCGTGTACTGTCCGAGCGGGAAGTATTGGTGGCTTATGCCTTGGACGGGGTTCTCTAGATGGGGTTACGTCGCATGTATACATTGACAGTCCGTGAGTCACATCATGTCTCCAAATAATTTAATTTTTTATGTGTTTAAAGCAAACATTACAATTGAAATCATACCGTAACAATACTCAATAAGTTATTTGCGTAAGAATGTAATTTTTAATCGAATTAATTTTATTTAATGACAATTTTTCCAATGGAACCAAAGGATATTTAAGTTTAATTTTTGAAAAGGATCACATATCTATGATTAAAACGTAAACGAAAGCAGTTTCATGTCGTTATTTAACCCTAAGTCCAACGCCGCTAGTACCAAGAAAAAATTCCCCCCAAGATATATTTAAATATCCAGCCATGAAGACACTAAACAAATATAATAATTTAGGCCAGAAGAAAAAAAATTAGTTGATCGCTGTAGTCTCAAAAAAATTTAATTTAGTGTGACAGTTGGGATATTTGGCAGGTTCATAGCATAGTAGAGAAATTTATTATCAACTGAAATTTTAAGATTTCCGGTAACTTAACCTTGATCTCGATCATTACTTAAGATCTTTTACAATAATTTGAATAAAAATGGTTCGATCTAAAAATAATAAAACATTATTTTTGCAGTGTAATTGAACAGTTAGGTGGAAAGCAATTAGTAATGCAGTTATTAGCTCATGAAGATCCCAACGTACGTTATGAAGCGTTACTGGCAGTGCAGAAATTGATGGTTCACAACTGGGAATACTTGGGTAGACAACTAGAGAAAGAACAAACTGGTGATACGAAATCGGGCACAGGGCCAATTTCTGGAAAAGCTTAAAATATACAGTATTACCGATCTAAAGGAATAGTTGCAACTTTTATTAGTATTTTTATGTATATGCTGTTGTGTATATATTGAATTGTTACTGTTAAATAATGTGAGCTGAGCCGTCAATTTTGTGTACATTTTTGTATAGATTAACATTCCTTCATATACCTTTTAATTCAGTATGTATTTCACTACTATTAGTTGTGTTATAAAAAATCATGTAAATACTAAATTAGAGCTTTAGGTAGTGTTTGATATAGTTGACCTAGATTGTTTTATTCTTATGTTAATGTTACAAAATATAGCAATTATTAAATTTATTATAGTATCTTTTTTCTTCTTTGGACGTGCAAAGAATGACACCTGACAGGCTACCAAAGCAAATATTAACATGGACACCGCAAGGAAGAAGAAGAAGGGGTCGGCCGAGAAAGAGTTGGAGAGAGGGCATAGAAAACGAAATTAGAGGAAGGGACTTGCAGCAAAACCTGTGGGGCGATAGATAGCAGTGGTGGTTAGGAATCGGAAGACGGCGTAGAACGTTTTAAAACCGATATATATATATATATATATATATATATATATATATATATATATATATATGTATATAAATTATAATAATAAAA
>JARFOC010000611.1:94159-104189 GCA_031763485.1 Osmoderma eremita
ATATATATATATATATATATATATATATATATATATATATATATATACAGGGTGCCCATTTATCTATTCCCGTATATGGGTAACTCTCTTAATATTACACCTAAAGGGAAGATTAGCAAATTTTATTACAATTGTATTATACATCGCTACAAATTATAGTAATATATGCATTCTATAGTGGAAAGTCACACAAAAATGTGTCTATCCTCGAAAAGAATATGTATCACAAATTGTAAAAGAATTTGCAATAACAGTATAGGAATACTTTTATACAAATTTTTAGCGAGATTATAGAAACAAATAAGATTGAATGATAGTCATAATTTTTGCAGTAAATTATGCATTAGTTTGTAGTGCGTTATCGTACGGTGTGTTACAAATTGTAATACTAAGTAAACCATAGAGAATGTATATTCGTATTTATTAAGTCGTACGGGCACATTTATTTCAGCGGGGACATCCCTTATTGGTTACCTCAAGGTCATAAATATTGTGGTAAAAACCAGATCTTGTTTGTTGGAAAATATTGCTTAGTTCGGCTTCAAAAGATATAGGTATTGGTAAACAAGTTAATTTTCATATGTACATTTAATTTTAAGTAACAAGGGTAATTTTTAATATGAGAGTGTTAGTTCATTTTGAATGTTTGAAGTTAATTATAATAAGTTAGCACAAGAATGCAGTTAAGCTATACGACATTGCGTTAGGGCAGTATCCTATACAATTGTAGTAACTATACCATTTTCTTCAACTACAATAAGATAGTAATAATTCATTATGCATTGTATCATAAGATACAAAATCGGTTAAATTGATAAAGTTGTTCAGAAAACAGAGTTATAGTTGATGCTAGTGTCATATTCAAGCAAAATTGAAAACTTCTGAAAACTTTAACGTCAAATATGATCACAACCCCTTAAGATAAAATAAAGGTGAAAACTGTTTCTAGTACAGTCAACTAGGCTTTTTTATGGAAAAGAATAAAAGATTAAAGAAGGAATATAAAAAAATCAAAATAAAACTCAGCAAAAACATATGGGAGTAAACAAAAGCAAACAACTTCATTGTAACTTAATTAATTAAGTGTTCAAGATGTCCTCCATTAGTACGCATACACATTTCGCACCTCCTCACAATTTCAGTTTGAACGTATGTAAATTGTAAGGTCTGATACTTCTGATTGCCGCCATAATATTAATCTTTAAATCCTCATTGTTTTTCCGTTTATTCATGTATACTTTATTTTTTACGGCACCCCATAAGAAAAAGTCTAGAGGTGTAATATCTACAGATCTTGTTGGCCAGAGAATTGTACCGGCATTGGCAATCCAGTTAGGAAAACGCTCCGAAAGATAATTACACACAGTTCGGCAATTATGAGCAGGTGCACCATCGTGCTGGAAGTATTTAAAATTTTGCATTAAATTTAGTGGTATTTCATCTAACATGTCTTCCAATGCATTACGTAAAAAGTGTAAATATCGTTCACTATTTAAGTTCTTTTTATAAAAATATGGCCCCAATATTTTTATACCGAAAATACCCCAGCCTACATTTACGGAGAACACATGTTTATCTCTCCTTTCGTTAGTAAGGGGAGACCAAGAAATATTGTTGTTTCTTAAATATGCCTTTCTTTGTAAATTTCGTTTCATGCGTAAACAAAATTGAACTAGAAAATTTCGGATTATTATGTGTTTCTCTCAAGAACCATCTAGCAAAGAATAATCTTCTTTCATGGTCTTGACCATACAACGTCTGACTACTGTTGCATTTAAGTGACTTGCATTTATTTTGTTTAAGAATTAGGGGAGCTTTTTCTGTGGAAACTGCGCATTCGCTTGAAATCCCGAGCGTGGATGTTTTGACTTGTAATTTACATACGCAAAAATCCTCTAGGGGTTGAAATTGCTTTTTTGCAGTACATGACTTACTAAAGGCTCGGTATTCAACTAAATTATTCAAATATTATTATTATTCATTTAAAATCAATTCATTTTTTCTAGAAGAAATGCTCGGACGCGTCGATTTTTGATTTTAGTTGGCGTTTTTCTGATGATTATTTCAGGTATACAGACTGACCCAAAAACATGGTAACAGCTCACTTAGTTTATTAAATCAAAACACCTTTTTTTCTCATTTTTAAATTCTATGTCAATTTGTGAACATATTTTATCTTCAGAATTTGACACAATTTTTCCTTTATTATTTAACTCCAGTTTCTCCTATCAAAGCTAAAGTAGATACTATAATAAAAAAAAACAAACTAAAGAACTAAACGAAACAATAAAATAAACTGAATGAAACTAAAAATTAAAAAAAAAGATCTAGTACTCGATCAAAGTAAAAGTGAGTCCTTGGAAAGTGTGGCAATTAATGCATGATTCTCTTGCCCACACGAACATCATAAGTACAGTCCCGAATTACAAACCATAATGATTACAATAAAAATAAAAAATACCACCTTGATGAGTAAAGAACTCTGAATACATATTTCCATCCTCAGCAGAAAATTACAAAGGAAAATAATGTCAGACGTAGTACTCTGGGACCACACAGAACACCACTAATAACATTAATAACAATGTTATTGGTGGTGTTGTGTGTGGTGCATATCTCCCAAAGTGCTACGTCTGAGATTATTTTCCTTTGTAGTTTTCTGATGACGATGGCAAAATTCGCATTCAGAGTTCTTTACTATTTAATTTAATGAAAAATAATAATAATAATCATAACAATATTGTTAATCAATTAATGATATGAAATAGGAAAGGATTAATTTTGCAATCTATTTATAGCTTTGGGAGCAAATGTACATTCACATTGACTACTTTCAAGTTGCTAGATGGGTCACAATTTCAAATAGACGTTGGAGTTAGTAGCAACTGTAAGAAAACAGAATCTAATTGTCCTCTAGCTACAACAATGACGTATAATAACAGAGAATACACACTAGATCTGGATGGTAAGCATGCATGTATTTTCACAAGCTAAAGTAAAGACTGAGTAGTACTGTTAGAAGAAATGGAATCGGGAAAATAAAATACATCTGGTTGGTTGGAGTCTTGACCTGGTTCCCTAGATGGCGCCCTGCCCTAACTCATAGCATCGATTGGAGTGGTTTGCAATAAGCGGCATAGTCGCTTTTCATAATATTGACGCACATGTGTTAAACTTCTGTACTTAATTGAGGAACATGTTTCAATAGTGTTTCCGATTGTTGCATGCTCTTGGTTATGCCCTTTCCATGATCCTATCTTACCATAAATCGGCTGTACTCACTTATGGCATATTAAAGAATTATACATCAACCAGAACCAGAAGCTTTTAAAATAACTTCACAATCCCATTTTGTAGAAGCAGGATTTACAACATTCCGCTCAGGTGATAAATCCTATCCTATACCATCGGATAACAACGGGATAAATATTTACCGACGTGGAGATAAAGTAATCGTTGAGTTTACAAACACCGGCGTATCAGTGAAACGGAACAAAAACGTAAGTATGTTGACTTGTTTGCGTGCACCGTGGGTGTCGAAGAACAGTGTATATTTTCTTGTATCCGTTGTCCATGTAATCTAACATTAATCTTGGATCTTGCATTTTAATTTAGAGCGTGGAAGTGGCTATAGACAACAAAAAGAAATATGAAATCTTGGGACTTTGCGGAAATAATGATCAGTGTTCGACCAATGATCAAAAATTAAAGAACGGCCAAAACACGAATGATTTAGACAAATTTGTAAGGGAATGGCAAACGGACGGTAAGTTTCCTCATTACTATAGAGTTGCTCGCTAGCGCAAACGGGCAGTGGTGGAAATTCGATACAACTTTCAGTATAATACTATTACATAGTTCTACGTTTGTTTTAAAAATGTTAGTCGAAGTTACACAATTTATAGGAGAAGTGCCGTATCTAAATTATGACGACGTTAGAATTCAACGTGTAATTTGTAACATCCCCTTAATGTGTTGGCCCAGAAGGGATTGTCACCGTCACGTGAATAGCAACCGGAATTCTTCAAGAAAGTCGTATACGACACTATGAATAAATTTAAATGTACTTAATGCATGTGTTACCTTCATTTTATATAATTTACCATTTCATTTATTATACAGATATTACGGATATTTAACAGATGTTCACGGAAGACGGTAAGCGTTGGAGTACATATTACAATGTATTTCTGACCATTTATTTTATGTGTAAACTATTATGCGCCTGCCACTGGCTGTTAGCGCAAATTGAACAACTCCACGTATTACGTGCATTTCAACGTAATTATTCACGTATTGTGTTTCAGCGGCATCCTGCACAAGCACAATTCAAACGCAATCATCGTGCGGATCTAACATAACTATAGTGGTGAAAGCGGCCCAGAGTTGCAGAGTGTTGACGGAGAGGAGATTTCAAGAAGCCCAGCAGGTAAACAATATTACATATAAACGGTACTATGGTCACGTGGGTAACCCTCTAAATGCAAATCGATAGGGATTTTTTATCTTTTTGCACGATCATCCATTCATTTCAATTTGTCTTGGGGTATCGCAGCTTTTACATTAACTAAACGGCAAGTTATCGTTTGATTTTGTCAGTGCCATTCTCGGCGAAATTCAAAATAGTTCACAGGTCAAATAATTTAATGGGAGATTAAACCCAGTACTTACAATTAGTTAACATCGATTTATAAATATTGATTTAAAAATATCACTCTAAAATATTATTTTTCAAATATTCAAATTAATATTTGAAAAATATTCAACGTATTCTGGATTTCATACATAACTATATATAGTACGTACTTATATTTGTACGACCTTGAAATGAACATCCAAACCAAATTAATTTTTTCAAATGCAGTGTGTCGGGGAAATAGACCGATCAAGGTCAGCCCATTAAGTACGCAACATTTGTCCCATGTACTTGTTTGCGGAGGTATTTGCGCTAGGTCAGGGAGAGGATAGCAGTTAAAAATGACATGAAATTACAAATAACATAATTATACATATAAATATCTGACAATTATATAAACCCTATATATTAGAGAATGTTCCTGGAGAAACTGCACTCTAAAACTTTATACAACTACCTATAGACTGCCATAAAAACTACTGAACATATTTGTTTGTTGTATGTGACTTTGGTTTCGTTATCTGGAGTCAAAACAAATATTAGCTAGAACAATTAGCTAGAGCAATTTTACTAGAAATGATGACCTAGTGACAAAAACAACATATGTGGCTCTAAACAAATGCTTTTAGGTTATATTTTATTCTTAGTGGAAACTAGGAACAAAGAAGCTATCAGAACATAGGCAAGAAACTCTCATTTGTAGTGTGGTCTACCTAATGATCTCACCACCATGTTCCTGTACCATTTCTATATAACCTACGTACGATGTTATATTTTACGTACTACAAATGTATTTTTGTTTATCTAGGTACTGAAGCCGGATCTTTACGTCGAAGCTTGCACATGGAGCTATTGTGACTGTCAAGAAGCGGATCCTATGAGTTGTGTGTGCGATACGTTTGAAGCCTATGCAAGAGCGGCTATTAATGCCGGAGCTAAGAGAGTACATTGGAGGGATGGCGCAGATGGCAAACTATGCTATCGTATGTATCTATACTTTTGTAGTCTCTCATTTGCGCTTAGTATATACTCAAGTGAATCAATAGATTCTCTCGAAATATAGTTTTAAGTGCCTCTTATATTTTACCAATAGTGTCCTTGAAGTTACACTGTATATGAAATTTTGAAAACACGGACACATTTTACCAAAGCATCCCAACGGTTTTCCATTAGATTAGTATTTGGAGAATTGGCTGGTCACTCAACTTCATGGTAATTCAAGTTGTTCGTGATACTTTCTTGAAGAAGACGAGCATTATCGACCATTAAAATGAATTGTTCTTCCACTGCTGTTGCATACGGAACAACAATGGGTCGCAGAATCTCATCCAGGTATCTCTGGCAAATGACGTCTCCATCTTATATGTGCCCACCTGCGCTAATCCTATACCATTACACCACTCATATTGCGGCCTTTCTCAAACAAATTATGGGTTATTGGGTGTGTCGGGTGCACGCTAGAGCACAATACGTATATTATTCAGTAAGAGGAGCACAAGTCAAAAATCTTCGGGCATATAAGTCCGAACTCTGCAAACGATTTCTTATTAGCAATTCAGTGGCACCAAACTCACTTCGAAGCTGGGTTGCATTAAGAGTGCGATGTTTACGTAACAGTTGCTATAGCTACCAATCGTCTCTTAGTATTGTTGGCATTGGTCGATCCTGCCATTGTGTTCGTCCAACATTCGCAGCTTCCAAAAAGCGATTCCAAAGTCTTGAAATTAGCCTTTGGCTCGGGCCAAGGTCTTCAGCAACCATTTGTAGTGTTTTTCCATTTTCAAATTGACCTATGGTCCTACAAGCCTCTCTTTTGCTATCTTGGTGTGTTTGAATTTCGGACGACATTCAACGTAGCAAACCTCCACTACTAATCCCGGCAATAAACTTTTAGATACGGATCCAAGAGCGTGTTGAATCGCGCCTTTATGCTATCCAATGATGATTCCAGACATGCATCAACATGTTAAAGCAGATCGGCTACTTATGTAAAAAGGTTGTTATAGATAAAATTCGGGACATATGGTACGTCGCGACGGCTCTCATTGTCAACCAATTCCCGAATTGGTTGACAATGAGAGCCGACGTGCTCTTGAAACATATGTCCCGAATTTCATTAAATCAATTTGTGTGGTGTGGATTTCCCAATACTGTGTATTACAGACATGCTTGTGTTTGATCCTACTTTCTATTACCAATTATGTGGAATTTCCTTTATTTGTTTTGAGTGGTGCAGATTACTTCACAATGCAAACTAGAAGAATTCTTAAATGTACAAGATTGTATACAATTTATATGTATTGATAGCTACAAAAGATTAATTGGGAGTTACTTGTGACCCCCTTTTTCTTGTTGTTTACTATAATTTAGATTTTTAATAATAAATTAACAATATATAGGTTATTCCCAAATTCTACTTGTTATTCTGCTATGCATTTTTTCCCTTTTAATGTTATTTATCCTTTTATAGCTACATGTCCGGGAGATCTGCTGTATTACCCATGTTCGCCAGGTGAGGGACCCCAAACTTGCGGTTCTCTCACCACTAACGGTGAACAGAATCAGGAAAAATGCGAAGAGGGATGCTACTGTGCCGGTAACACATTTTTATACGAAGATGAGTGCATCAGTAAGAAAAAGTGTCCGTGTTCCTTCAATGGATCAACTATTCCACCGGGAGGCACTGTCGAGATGAAATGTCGTACTTGCAATTGCACTGGTGGAATAATTGTTTGCCCCGAGGTACTTTGTTAAACTAAAAGAAATACCCTTTCCTTCTTATTTTATCTAAATTAAGTTGAAAATGGAACTGGTCGGTACTTACCTGTTTTAACGGCTTCACTGTCTTCTTTTCTTGTATTCGCAAACACAGTTGCTCTTATTTACAAGCTTTATTGTGTTTTCTTTTTTGCTGTTGGACACCCGAAATCAAGGTTTCTTCTGAACTAATTACCAGACCACAGGAAACGAGGCTTGGATTTACGCCTAGATGTTTTATGTACTTCTTAGCAAAGTATAATAAAACTTTTCGTGGCAATCTTGCACGATAATGATTCAAATGTTTATATTTTCTCTACCCTTAACTTTTTATAAACGATCTCAACATCGTATGAATTATTCTAAACTTCTCCCTTTTGCGGATGATGACTTGAAATTATTCACCATAATTTGTTCTTTGTCGAATTGTATTCCGCTTTAAACAGATCTTAACGCTATTTCCATCCGGCGTAAATATGTGATAATATGCTTCTAAATGTTAAGAAATGCAAAATAAGAATAACTATCTTTACTAAAAAGAAAAAAGATATGGACCTTTAATACTATTGCACAATTGAAAGCAATGCAATTAATCGTGTTTACCAGATTAAAGATTTGGGCGTACTTTTTGACAGCCTTTTAAAGTGCAATTTGAATATTGATGCATCACCTGCAAATTTAAGTTAAAGATACCCCTTACCACCTTGTTGAATAAAGAACTCTGTATACGTATTTCGGCAACAAAGGAATCACAAAGGAAAATAATGTCAGACATAGCACTCCGAAAGCAATACAGCTCTTCGAACGCCGTCTGACATTATTTTCCTTTGTGGTTTTCTGCTGAGGATGGCAACTTAGTTGCCGAAATACGTATACAGAGTTCTTTACTCAACAAGATGGTAAAGGGTATTTCTAACTTAAATTTATTTTATGCCACCGTATCCTAACCTAACCTACATCACTTGCAAAGCTCTTAAGTTTTATGGTTTTATTAAACCCGAAATTTCACTGACGTTATTGGACTAACTTCTTATCTTCGAATACTGCTTTACCATATGGAATGCATATACGACCTTCGAAAAAAAAGGAAAGGGTTTAACGTAAATTTGTTGATTGTATTCTGTTTGAGCTTGACATTGGCTGCGTTCAGGCGGCACAGCAACTAAGTAGCTGAGTCCCAGCGCATTATTGAACGGATACGCGAGATATTGTAAATGTCCCAGCGGCTGCAAATTCTACTCAGTGCGAATTAAAAGCGCTGAGGGTTGATTTGCAGCTGCTGTGTTGCCCGAACGCGGCGATTGATAAAAATTCCATAACGAGCAAAACTTCTAACTTACTATCAGTGGTTTCCCATTTGCGACCTTCATAGAATTATCCTGTTGGTCGCTGCATATAAAGAAATTTTAATTTGTATTTTTATCCTTTAGAGTAATTGCGAAACAGCACCTGCTCATTGTCGTAATAGCGGCCGCTTTAAAACTTGGGATGGAAGGTACTACGATTACCACGGAAAATGTGAATATTATCTAGTCGACGCCAACAGCTTCAAAATAATATCTGATCATCACATTTGGGATTATGACATGGAAGACTACATAGTATGCTTATTGCTGACATTTTACACCAGTATTTAATATTTTATTTTTCTGCCTTGTTTCCACAGAAATCCACAGAAAATACTGATGACAGCGAATGGACTTATGTGAGGCGTGTTACGATCGAAATGGATGGGCAAGTCGTGGAATTGAAACCGGATCTAGTGGTTGTCGTAAATAATGTCGTGTTAAGAAAATTGCCGCATTGGGCAGGATCAATTCTCATTACGAAACCGTCTAGCGAACTCGTTTTAGGTATTCAACTCCGTCACTGCGATATTTTGAGTATTATATGCAAAGCGAGGACAATATTATACCGAGTAGTCGAAGTAATAACTTTTATTTATACATCAAGTGTTTGATTATGAAAATATTGAATATTCCTGCATTAGATACCGTTACAGTTTTGTCTATTAGAAAGCCATGAGCTCAATTTTTTAATAAAATATTATGGGTAATCCTCCGCATTAGTTTGGAAGAGATATTCTTACCGGTATCAAATTCAAATTCTGTTATGCAATATTTATGGGTCAGTTTTGCTGTTTTCGTACGAGCATATTACTGAGCCTGGCTAATCTATAGCCGTTTATGATTTATGGGTTTTTTACCTTAGTATAGATAAATTGATTAATCTTAATGTAAAAAAATATTCTTATTATGATGAAAAAAATTCGTTTTTAAAATATTAGACAAACTTGCTAAAAAACTACACTATCAAAACCGGTTAATAAAAGCAGATGGCACTGCTAGGGAGACTTGGTCTATTGTTAATGATCTGATCCAAATGAACTTAATCATTATTTCGTTAATGTTGCCAAACAATTAATCTCAGATATACCTCCAGGAAATGACCCTCTCTCCTACCTTCCGGCCACCAATAGGAATTCCTCCAGCTTCATTTGAAGGCCTATAAGTAACCTAGAACTACTGCAAACAATAAAGGAGATTAAGAGTAAATCAATGTGCAGCACTGATGGTCTTTCCATTACTATTTTTCGGAGCCTTCCGGTTGATGCCATCGATTCCCTAGTCACTCTAA
>JARFOC010000611.1:120911-132719 GCA_031763485.1 Osmoderma eremita
ATATCTAAGATCATGACAATTAGCATATACAATCAATAGACAATTATAATTTAAATATTGGGTGAAAATATGGAAGCGCCAAATCAAAGCATTATTTTTAAATAGAAAATGAAAAAAAAAGCGCCCCTATATGTACCACTCTCCCCTACGTATCAAAATGGTGTCACCTGTCCGCATGTCGGATCAAATCGTTTGCGGGTTAGCGGTCGAGGCTACCCCCTAACATATAGATCTCAGCAACGGGAATGACATGTCGCTGTACTAATCACTAACATTCTTCTTGCACGTATGGGTTGGGTACCAATTGGTTCGCAAATTTCAAGTAAGCCTGATAAACTAGCTGAATGCGTAAGAAACATAGGAGTATCGACGCACTATTAGTATTTCTATGACCAGTTACAATCATATATTATAATTTTCATCCTTTCTTAATATAAATATTATTTCCCGAAAATTCTATTAAAATATACCAACGTTTATTTAGGGTTTATTTTATATATTTATAGCAGTCAGCATACATTTAATCGATGTAGTGGCAATTAATTTTAAACAATTTTTTTCAAAGAAGCATTCAACTTGTGTTGTTTCTGAGAAAGTGCCCATTGCCAGTTTAAATCAGTTTCAGTTGTATGTGATTCCTTCAAGTGTTAACGACGACTGCTACGTTTATTCCACGTACAAACATATTTTCTTATTTAAACGTCGTCAGCGTTACGCTTGAAAACTAATATTGAGGATGATCTCTCATTTCTACAATAAACGGAGCTTCCTTCGAGAGGAATTTCCGAACGCATACATTTTAAAGTTGTCGACAGGACATTTATTAAGTGTACCGGTACAGTTGACAACACCCAACAATAGATTTTATACAAAGGACACAATAAAGTAGCGACCTGCAAAGTGATGTTTAGAATCGACAAAGGACTTCTCCTGACTCCTGGGGGGTCGCCGTGGGGGTCGAAAACTTCGCCTTATTTGTTGCGGATGCACTGTAAACAGGTATCATTTCTGTTCTGTGACTTTTTAAATTCGGAAGAGCATCGAGCCATGTTGTAATGAATATAATATACCTACGGATTTTGTTAATATTCATTAGGAGTGCGGCTATTATTGGATAGATTATAAAATCGCTGGAGATTTGTTATTTGCTTAAAGCCAAATTCGTATAATCATAAAAAAATTAAATCTGTTAAATAAGATGTTTCATTATAAAGCCCTCTATTTTAGGTTTTTCTAAAAACATTACGTTCATGGTGCTGCAAAAAAGCTATTAATCTATGAGGTTATTTTATTTTTCATCCAACAAAGGGTTTGTTCACTGGAAATTGATTAGAAATTCATCTCTTTAATAGTTCCTTATTTAATTTTTAGGAAGTCTCTTTGGAAATTTGGAAAATTGGTGATCTTACGAGGTGTGTAAATTAAGTAATGAAACTGATATTTTTAAATATTTTTATTTGAATATAATTACAATTGAACGTTGTCTCCCTCAAAATAACTCCATTGGGAAGCCACACAGCGTTGGAGACGGTTCTCCCATTGCTCACTACAGTGTTGGATCTCGGATATTGGAATCGCCTTTAGCTGGTCGGTTACAGCCGTTTGAATGTTTTAGAGTGTCTGGAAATGATGTCCCTTCAGATGAATTCTCAATCTTGGGCAGAGGAAAAAGTAACAACGACTCAAGTCAGATGAATAAGGAGGCTAAGGAGCCACAGAAATATTTTTACTGACCAAAAAACCGTTTATGGAAATTGCTGTTTGACAAGGCGCATTCTCATGATGCAGGATCCAATCGTTCTTGGTGTTTGGTCTCACACGCATGACCCTTTTTCGGAGTAGCTTCGAGAACCTCTCTGTAAAAATATTGAATAACTGTCTGACCTTGAGGCACGAACTCTTTGTGAACGATTCCCTGGCTATCAAAGAAACAAATCAGCATGCTCTTGATATTCCAAAACAGGGTACTTCGTAGCATCGTCAATGCGCCGTGGTACATCGACAACGTTGACATTCATCGAGACCTGAAGATGCCTATGGTTGAAGATGAGATAATGAGGTTTGCAGGCGAACGCCGCAAGAGGTTGGAGAGCCACGCAAATGTTGAAGTAATCTCGCTACTCGGCAACAACGGACTAACGACTAAGAAAACTAAAACCGTTCGAATTAGTGTAGTGCCTAAGGGTTATCGCTAGTATATGAACATCACATGAAAATTGTGATTAGTGTATTGTTGAGATCGTCACTGTACGTTCACCTATCGAACACTAAGTTTAGATATTAGCGAAATATTGTTAGATAGACTTAGTCAAGTCTTTACGGCGTTCTTAGAAGTCACTTAGAATATGGTTCCTTAATATGGTACCCATACTATACTTACCAGAACTTGCCTGTCAAAAAATACACAAACATTTTCTAAAGGTCTTGATGTATAAGGTTAATGGCAGTTATCAGAAGCGTCGCACCCACTACAATGAATTACCTCAAACTCATAAGTTTCGCAGCCTTGATGAACTTAAGAGTCAACACAGTGCAACGTTTTTATGCAATCTATTTAACACTTCATACTAAATTTGTATTTTTATCGTATCAATTATTATACAAATTTTCTAAATTGTCCTGCCGTTGATTTAGTTACTGTTGGACAAATAAGGTACTATTACTATTGCTATTACTAAAGGGTAATCATGGAGCGTCACATCTACACGGAAAAAACCATTTGGTTGAGACGACAAAATTTACGTTTAAATAGTGGCAAACAAAATATCATGTTGTGTCAAATAAATATTTAGTTGAAATAACAAAACATATAGTTATTATAGCATTTGCTTTGTTGTTCCAACTATATATTTATTTGAGACATATATTTATTTTGTTTGCCACTATTTAAACGTAGATTTTGTCGTCTCAACCAAATGGTTTTTTCTGTGTAGTGGTCTCGTCTCACATATCGGGTTACTTTTGCGTTTTCATCCATTTATTCATTACTTTACGAAGGCATTGCACCATGACGCAAAAATTTCATTTATTTAATAAATAAACGAAAAAGTAAATCTATCCACACTGATTCAAGGAGCTACCTTAGTTTTTAGTATCTCTATCTTGAGCTAAAGTTTAAAAGATTAAATGATATATTAACGAAATTAGATATCCTTGACGTCATCTTGAACTCATTACTCTTACAAATTTCGATCTTATTAACCTAAAAAAAATCCTTGGAACGGCAAATCGTCATAAGATAGAGACTGAATGTTTTGGATTTTGTTACATATTTTTGGTATCGTTGTTGTTGATATAACAGTAGAATAACATTGGAGGATAGTTGTAAACTATTCAAACTATTAACCAACGAATAGCTATAAGGAAAAGGAAATAGAATTAGCAAAATAATAAATACAGTAAAATTGAGGAAAATATCTAATTTACAGCCAATAGACAACAGAAATTAAAAGGTATAAAGAACAAACACTCATTAACTATAAATAAATTTATTTATTACTAACATAAATAATTTATACATCATTTTTATATATATGTAGCTTCAATACATTTACAATACATTTAAAAATTACTTGACATTATTTTATAATTAAATTAAACTTACCTAAGAGCTTTCATACATAGTAGTAGACAAATTGCTTTTATTGTAATAATAGCTATGTACAACCATATATATTAACATTAAATATAGCGTTACCAAACAGGTAATTTAAATTGCTTCTATGTATATGTGTAATGTGAAGTGACAGATTCCCAAAGAAATTTAACAAGTAAGTTTGTTTATACGACTTATTTTGCAAATATTAAAAAGTAATTAAACGTACGAATACTTGTTGAAAAACAAAATAATTTGTTTGTGAAGTCTTACTAATGCACCCTACTAGAACACATATCCATGGAACTGAAGTATGGGTAACCGGATTTGGCCTCTGTTGGTGAATGTGCTCCGTAGTGTGTCCCGGCAAATATACTGAAACAAAGAATTCAATTTTTAGTTCATCTGACTACATAAGTAGCTAATAAATAACACAAAATACATATTGGTTTCAATCTATCGGATTATCATACTAAGAAAAATATCCAGCGATGTAGATTGGTGTGCTACAAGGATCACTCCTTGGACCTACGCTCTTTTTAAATTATTTTAGCGATCTACATGCGCTTGCTTATTATTACCTAGGGCAGCTTGATAAATGAACGATTTTCAATGTAAATAATATTATTACTTGGCAAAAGATGGCCGTTAATAAACTCGTAATAAAACTGGAAAAGTTCTTATTGCTCTGCCTCGTACCAGTTTGTACTACAGCGTCATCGGTTTCGCACAGAAGTATCAATTAATTGTTAGGCATTACAGATTAAAGTAAACCTACCATTTTGACAATCTATGGAGTCCCCCGTTATTATTTTTTTCCGAAAATAATTCGCGTCATCTTTGGGCCTATGTAATATAGTTCAAATTATATTGTAGAAAAAAAAAGAAATCTGGTATAGTTTCCGAGATATTTACAAAAATTTAAAAATCATTCAAATCTTCGAGGGGAGCTGTACCCCGAAATCAGGCGATTGGGCAGAAACAGAAAATGGTTTTGTTCCTATACCTCTCAGAATCTGCCATTTAAATCTTTTAAATCTGAATTTGACAGTTGTTCCTTTGTTAGTAATAAAATACAAGTTTACATTTACCTACTTTTGTTTGGATGGTGTGGCTGTTCAATTAGTTGTGGCATGATATTGATGAAATGGTATGATTGAATTGTATACACTATATAACTATTGATCATTCATCTAAGTATTAAATAGTTAGGTGATGAGCAATAATGCCAATTGTGGCTAACGGAATGTAGAAGGTTGAGATGTAATCAATAATTTTTTTTTAATCTGCACAAAAAATTGTTGCTTGGGCACTTGCAAAAATATTGTGGGTATATAATTTAATAATTGCTGCGGTTAGATAAAACAGTTTTCGTTTTAAATTCTCGAATGCTGACAGCGCTGTTATTAGTTCAGTAGCTTCAGTAGTGGCCACTTGATATTATAGTGTTCTATGATATATATTGTCATTGTATCATGGTTCTAAACGCTTCTATTTGTATGTTTAACAAGTAAGCAAAGTAATATAGTTAGTTGAGCCATATCGATTCGAACCAGGAGGACTTATGTGTATGATAACACTTACTTTTTTTTATACGTGTCGATTGCACCAAACTGCACAACAAAATGGTGAAATTTGCAACAATACTAAGAGGTGTCGAACAACTAGACTTGTTCAAAAAGGGGGTTAATATTTTTTTGTCTAAAGTCCTGTTGTTGCGTATTAAGATTTCTTGAAAAATAAAATTTTCTGATAAAACTACACGGTGCGGTCTGTCTTCGTCAAAGTAATAATAGTATAAGATTATTATGATAATTTGAATGCATTTTTTCAACGATTATAGTGCGGTAAAATCAAAATGAAAAGAAATATTAATACTACATTGCATGCAACATCTCCAGCATAAATTAATTTTATGTATGTAGATGTGGAAGTATCCTATACAGAAATTAGTAAACAGGCAGATAGTTTATCTACATATCTACATAGATAACATTTGTTCTCCTGAAAATGTTGACAACATAATTAAGACTGGGTACACAAATTTCTTTATACAGAACAAAATCCGAAAAGATATTGTAATATTAACATTTTCATTTTGTTTTATCAGATGAACTGTTGAAATAATAATGCAAATAAGTGAAATATAATATAATATACCTTTATTGCCCAACAGAGTAACTCCAATAACAGGACAAAAGTAATAGATAGCTAACAACAAGAGTAGGGGTGCTCAAATCTTAACTAGAACAAATCTAAACTAGAATAAACCTATACTTAACATAAATTACACTGGTATACAAAGATACTGAAAGTAATATAATAGTAAATAACAATAAACAAATAAATATAAAATAACAAAGTAAGAGATAACAACAAAAAAAAATGATAATCAAAAGACAGAAAACTACATACTAAACAATTCAGTACACCTACTCAGCAAATACGGCAAATGTAAAAAGTTTGTCAGTAGAATTATCAGCAATGTTGTTGTAGTATGAGCATATCCTACACAGAGGGGATCTGAATAAGATATTTGTATTAGAGGTTGCAGGGTAAAAAGTTTAGACTCACTAGATGAGCATGTATAAAGAAAGAGATTTTATTTAAAAGAGTAGGGGCAATACATTAAGGAGAAGGTTGAATAAGAATTGAATATCGTTATGGTTCCGGCGAAGTTCAAGGGGTTGAAGGTGAAATAAATTTAGCTCATGACGAGAGATTGTTGACGATGGATGATTAGTTGAGTTGTCGTTATTTGGGCTATTTCCATCGTTTGTTGGATTTAAGTGATCCGACGTTTCGGCAATTCCTCTATTGCCGTCTTCAGGGTAGCTCTGAGAAGAGCTGTTTCTTGCCAAATTCATTTTGCAACTTATTTGACAAATATATCCGAGAACCAATTTTTACAACATTAAGTTTGAAATAAAGATACTTCATGAATTTAGGCTGAACTTTTTCAAGCATAATGGAATACGTTTTGTAAAAAGGTGTCCAAACAACGGAAGCATATTCAAGCTTTGAAAGAGGAAGTATCGACTCAATAGAAGAGAACTGCTTACTGGTTCTGATTATGAAACCCAAAGTTTGAAACGTGGTCGACAGAGTATTGGCAATATTGGCTGGTTAAAATTAAGTTTAGAATCAAATGTGACACCCAAATCTTTAACAGAACTACAGCGCGGGATAATGTCATTATTGAGGTTATAATTATAAGTAATAGTACTAGATTTACGAGTATAAGATAGGCCATTACGTTTGGAGATGTTTATAGATATATTATTATTAGAACATCAAGAATCAAGAATATGAAGTTGTTGTTGGAGAAATGTAAACAAGTAGGTATAGAATTAAAACCGCAAACTGCAACTGTTGAAATGACAATACGAAGTAACAAATTTATCATTTTGCGGTAGTTGAAACAACTGTAAGATCTGCATATATTTCAACATTTTTTTTTGTTGAATTTACTACAACAATTTAACATTTCCATACTTCTCGAATGAATATTGGAAATTCAATGCCCGTATAGCAAAACAAGTGTTCATGGTACCATTTTCGCGTTTACTTTCTCTAATTGTTTTCTCTCGGTGTACTTTCAAATACGTTCAGGTGTATGTTATTGCTTACCGCGTCGTTAGCGTAAAAAGCAGAAATATTAAGCACAGCTTTGGTGGATGAACACTGTCACACACTCGACATTAACAACTAAGTTGTAATGGCTGACGCTGATGCTTAATTCTTACATATACAACGGTAATGTTAGATCAATGAGAAAATGTGTGCGGTCACATGATTTTCTTTTGAATTTCTATATATATAATTTAATTTTTAATTACTCCGTATTTAGAAAGCAGATAGAGATTTCTTTTTTAATCCCCTTATTAGGAGACCGTTTATTATGTACCGTATAGCTTTGATTTTCATTTAAAAAAACTGTCATACCCCCTTTACTGAACACCCTAAGTGTAATACGAGAAAAAATCTAATCTATATCGAACCACATCACGGAGAGAGCTGTGAACCTATAATAATTAAATCTGTTAATTTACTTAAGAAACAATCAACATTTGTGAAAAAGAAATTACCGTAGAAATTGCGATATAAACAAAAGTTCGTTTGTTTTGTCGATATTTAAAACGGGGATGTCACCTGACAGGCGACGATGAAAAATATCTCCTGCGTCCAGTAGCGGGGTAAATAAATTAGACACGGGTAAGTATAAGGCGGCGTTGCCATATATTAACTAACACCATGTAATTTTGGAGTGCCGCGAACACACGGATCTCGTATAATCTGTCCGTGATTGCGTATGCTGGTAGTTGGATCGCAGTATTTTAACGGGAAAGAAATCGAAATTCCCCAATGACAAGCCTTCCCCGGCAGTTGCTCCACGTAGTCTTTTCCATGGACGGAAAGATGGTAATCGGTGTTTGGGATCTCTCGGTAAGTACGAAACCACTGGTCCGTTGTATAATTGACGGTTAGGCCCAACTGAAATAATATAGTAGTGCAACCAATTAATTGAACTCAGTTGAGATAATAAATACGTTTGGTCATTTCACTTGACGTCTCCGGTTGTATGTATGTGTGTTCTGGACCATTCATTACCGGTCTGTAATTAATTTGTTGCCTTGCATTGTTTGTATGCTGTAATTCGTCGGTCTTTATTCTCTTTCTGATCGCTTTATGTTGGAAATTATACACGCTAGTCCAGATAGCGAACCTACCGCGATATAAAATCCTTTACCGACCGACGGAGGTTCCAGAGATCAGTATGTTTGTTAATGTTTGTGCGCTAAATAACCCGTTTCTAATTCTATTAAGTACTTGAGAGGTTGAGCAATCTAACATGATACTTATAGGTTGTTAAAATTTGCCGATAATAGGTAAGAATTGTCAATTTAATTTTTGCATAACCTCAACAGCTCGGATGGCAGCAAAGCCACAAGGAAAAGCTATTTTCTGATGCCCAGTTCAGGAAACTGAAAAAGCAACAGAAAATAGCAGCAGAGACATGGAAAATCTGCAAAAAACTTCGCGAAGATCCCGAAAAATCCAAGGTGGTAGGCAGAAGTTACACCAGTAGGAATGGGAAAAAAGAAGAAACCCAAAGAGGCAGACGAAAGTGTTCAACGATCGCACAGAGTACGACAAGCAGCATATTTTAAACATCGTGAAAGCTGACCAGATATGGTAGTTTTAACTACCACAATATTCCTCACTGGGCAGACGAAAAGTCCCGCGATATAAAAAAGATCCTCACATGTCAGGATATCCATCAATGTTATTATTATTGTTATTATTAGGCGATCAACTGCCTGGACCACATGTCCTCCCACAACAACTGAATCCAGCACCGTATTTACTTTTTCCCCAAAATATTCTATGCGCGTACTTGGATGACGTACCGTTAGCGATATGCAATCAATTATGGTTTATTCAGGATGGAGCACCCGGGCAAATCCACGAGTCGTACAAGAATTACACGGTATACATATAACGAGACTGATATTTATAAATATTTTTGTTTGAATATAATTACAATTGAATGTTGTCTCCCTCAAAATAACTCGCTTAGGAAGCCACACAGCGTTGGAGACGGTTTTTCCATTACTCATAGCAGTGCCGGAACTCGGATATTGGAATCGCCTTAAGCTGGTCGGTTACAGCCGTTTGAATGTTTTCGAGTGTCCCAAAATGATATCCCTTCAGATGAATTTTCAATCTTGGGAAGAGGGAAAAGTAAAAAGGACTCAAGTCAGGTGTATAAGGAGGCTGACGACCCACAGAAATATTTTACTGACCAAAAAGTCGGTTATGGAAATTGCTATGTAACAAGGCGCATTGTCATGATGCACGATCCATGATGTTTGATCTCACACGCATGACCCTTTTTCGGAGTCTTTCGAGAACCTCTCGATAAAAATGTTGATCAACTGTCTGGCCTTGAGGCACGAACTTTTTGCGAACGATTCCCCGGCTATCAAAGAAACAAATCAGCATGCTCTTGATCTTTGATTTGCTAATTCTTGCTTTCTTGTGTTTTGGAGAGCATGAAGTGTGCCATTCCATGCTCTGGCGATTTATTTCCGGATCATACTTGAACACCCAACTCTCATCACCAGTAATGACACGTTCCAACAAAATTTCATTATTTTCAATCGGTTCTAAAAAGTCAAGGCACTTTTCTCTCCTGATGTCCTTTTGTTCCTGCGAAAAGTTATTTGGAACCATTTTCGACCAGATCTCTCTCATTCCCTATTCATTGGTCAAAACTTGATGAACGGTGGTATGAGACAAACTCAACTGTTCCTCGATCATTCTGACCGTCAACCGACGATCTGGACGCACAAGATCGCGGATTTTGTCGACATTGTCATCAGTTCTTGCAGTTGAAGGGCTTCCGCTGCGTGGCTCATCTCCCGTCGACTCTCTTCCTTCTGAAAATGCCTTAAATGTCTCCGTAGGCCCGCTGAAGTTTTGCAAAGGTTTCTGTTACACTTTGCCCAAGTCTGAAGCAAAACCTGATAGCACACCGTTGCTCGAAATTAATGTCTTTCATTTGTAGAACGCACTACGAAAGTCGGGTTCACGGAAAAACTGACAACGGGCAATCAAATGACTTGATCGATTTCAAACTTGCACTGAACGGGTATTACAATGTCCACTTTCCATATCTACATTAATAAACCATATTTAAGAGCATTTTTCGTTGCCCAAGTAAATTGAGTAAAACTCAAACGATAATAAAAACTGCCGTCCAAGAAGTGAAGTAATTTTGGTTTGCGATACATGAAAGAACGTTGTTTATTGATTACTTTCACGTAGGTTTGAAACAATTATTGCAGCGATTGATTGATAATTATACTGACAGCTTCGGGACATTAAAAAAAATTAAATTAAATTTCAAAAATAGCTCTAACGAACTCACGATCGCAATTAATACCCTTCTTGACTTCTTTGATATAATTACGCCAAGGTATGGTGTAAACGCGCCGCGCTGTTGTTTACAGAATTGCGTTCGTGCAACACCTAAACGTATTAACTTATTATTAACGTTCCTCGATTTCAGATTTCCTTTAATACTCAAGCCTTAAAGGTTTCGTAATTAATACCTGGCGGGACGTGTCTTGTGATTTGTTTTGTGCAGTAACAGGTTTGCTGGCTAATTATCGAAGTGCAGACCATCGAGAAGAAAGTTGTGGGTAGACTATGGTAGTAATAGTGAAGACGCAATAATAAAAGTTTCTAGTGTTTGTTACAGAAAACGATAGCGTCGGCACGGATTATCCTGGATTCTTAGAAATTGGGTTATATGTATCTGGAAACGTGAGAAACCGACGCGCAGTTATTTGTTTTCATATCAACAATAATTACGTTAATGAAAATATCGTTTGTACAAGTTTTAAATTGTTTGGATGTAACTGAAAAGGACAACCTGTTATTCTGATTTTTAACACCCAGCAAGATATTTTCGTTAACTTAATTTATCCAATTGCCAGGAGATTTTCTTCAAAGACAATTTTGCAAGAACGGAGTTTTGTGCGTCCGTGTTGGGAAGGGCTAACGAAGACGAACATTTTATAAAAAATATTCTGTTTTCCGACGAGTCCCCCTTTCCACGTCATGGCAACCATACTCCCTCAGTCGTGCGATATTGGTCTCGAGACATATGGTCCGTAATGTAAGAACTCAGTACCCCGAAAAACTTAACGTTTTACCGGATATCCTGGGTGATAACATTATAGGGACCATTTGATATCGACGGCAATTTGAATGGAATGAAGTATTTGGATTATTCCCACTGTCCGTCAACTTAACCCCGATTTTGATGCAATTTAGTTTATGCAAGACAGTTGTCCCTCGCATAACACCAGATTAATAATGGAGTTTTTTTTTTAAAACACCCTTTCTAATCGTGTTATTGCCGGGAAGGGTACGATACAATGGCCAGGTCGATCACTCGGCTTCAATTCCTTGCGATTTTTTTTCTGTGGAGTTATGTCAAACAAAATCTTTACAGTTTTGCAACAGTAGCGAGATTGCAACAGTTGCAAGTAGAACTGTTGACAGTTTTTGCGACAATAACCTCTAACAAATATTTGAAAGATAATAGAAAATATACGAAAATATGTACAAACATCGAGCAGGAAGATTGGATAAAGCACTTCAGTGAACTATATGAAGGAGAAGATCCAAAAGTGCAGCAA
>JARFOC010000611.1:160317-179124 GCA_031763485.1 Osmoderma eremita
CCGGCACGTACGTTCAAAAAATGAAGTATATAAAAAATATATTTAAAAAAATATATAAATATACCTCTGAGATCTCAATAGATAAGTCCGGCGATAAGGTTGCTCCATTGCAAATCATCTCGAAAGCTATAAAGTTGCACTACTCTTTCAAATCACATGATTTTTCCCAAATTTCATTTTTATGTTGTAGTGATCGGGCAGCTTCTTTTGAAATTTTTGTCGTTTAATATGTTCACATTCTTGTATTTCCTCCTGCACTGATATGTACGGACTTTTCCATTCGATTTGACGCATAATCAATGACGTATTAGCTGCTTAGAACTTTTTATGTGTCCTTTGCCGATAACAATGTACAGCACTATCTTTCATTTCTTAAATATTTAGTAAAAATGATAAAATCTCCATCACAAATTTATTATTATAACAATTGTTTCACCAACACAGTGGCTTCGTCAGACTAGATTAAGTTATTACACAATGCAACTTGGCTCATTTTACTCTAAGGCAACATAACGCGTATAGTGGCAACATTATGCATACGCAAACTATGATTCGATTCGATAAATGAGAGAAGGACCATGTATGTATGCGCACCCCACACTTCGGTCGCTTTAGTGTTTGCGGTTAATGAGCATGTCTGTGCATTTCCCAGTGTTATTTCCTATTATTTTTATAGTCCATCATTTTTTATTTCTTATTGCTGTCCTCTAAAAATCTAAAGCAAGTATGGTGTACATTATGTATGTGGGGACTACACATAGTCCCCACTCATTTATCGGATCGAGCAGAAGCAAAGTTTGCGTGTATAAAACTATGCAGCATACTTTAATAAATTATATTTATTATTTATTAATCCATACAAGAAACCTTTTATCAGCAACAAAATTTACGCGAATCTGTGGACAAAAATGGGTCTGAAAAGCGATATTCCGAAGAATCACATATTCGATGGTTGAATTTACCGTATCAGTCACCCAGACTTGAACTTAGTAGAACAATTTTGGACGATTCGTGATCAAAAAGTTGTACAAGCTGCGCTGAAGACCGTGGCACGTTTTTGAATGAGGTATAGGAACGCTGGGAGAATACAGAATATTTTAGAGATCTTGGTCAATAGCTTACCAAAATGATTTCCTGCTGTAATTAACAATATCAGGTAATTAATTTACTAGCATTGATCCACAGCTGAAAAAATTGTTATTCTTCTTTACATTTAGTGCAGGAATTACTTAGTTAATAGTTTATCAAATCTTAATAAAAACTGTCATATTTTTATGTTTATTGATTTTGATTAATTATGTTATCTGTTGTAATAGTCAACCGTAAAACTTCCTTACCGTTAACTTTGAACCATCCTGTACTGTATATGTATTTCATGAAGTTACGCAAATGCAATTTGATTTCATTTCATTTCATTTTATTGTCCAACAGATTACTACTTATCGGACAAAAATAACTTCCGATTTTGAACCCTTTTTAAATATCGGAGAGATTCTCGTTTTCTGCCATAATTTTCGATGTTTGTACAGATAAATTAATAATAATTGCTAACGGTTTAGCAAGAACCATTCTAGCATCTCTCAGTAAAAACGACGGAATTAAGTCATCTCAAAAAATATTATTGTCAGGGAATGATGACATGATGTTTATTAGTTCATCCTCAGAAATTAGTGGCAAAGTAATAGGGAGATTAATGCTAAAAGTAGTATTTGTAAAAGGTGAACTGTCAAGGTAAGTAAGTAGAACAAATTTATCCGCAAACGCATTAACAATATTTTGAGCAGTGTCAACCACCATCCCATTGTAAGTCAGTGCACTAGGTATTATGGTAGTGCCTTGTTTATTTCGTATATATTGAAATATGTGTTTGGGTTCACGCCCAATGGATGCTTGAACATATTCCAAGTGGGTATTCTAAGCAACTGAAGTTTGCTGTTTACAGGGAGTACGTAACCTCTTGAATTTATTCAAAAAGAAATGGTTTTTGGTCGAGTTCCATTTACGTCTGTGATAAGATTTAAGTTTAATGTTAGAAATAACTTAGGAGGTGAACCTCTTACTATAATGCGTACTATATAAAAAAATAAGCAAAAACTTAGGCAGTCTGGAACACACAAGAAGAGCTTTTACATATATTTCAGTCCATAATACAGTTACCAATGTTTAATTCCATTTCACTATTATTGTGAAATTGAATTTTTGCATTTATGTTACTTGTTATGCTTGCAATCCAAAGGTACAATATCTTTATGGTTTTATAGCTGAAATATACTCGCAGGAACCATTATACAGACCATCTTATAAAAAAAGACGAGTCCGTACCGTCTTCATTTATAGGCAGATTTTAATAATTGAAATGGAAAATTAAATGGCCGAATGTAGGCTATAAAGTGAGCTGATAAAACTATTTATAGCCCGTAAGGGTTTTAAGGTTTCAGGGCCAATTTTTTGTGAAAACAACAATGTATCACAAGTATACCTTTACATAAGAAAAATCTAAAAGAATGGTAATAAAATAATTATTTGGTCGTGTGTAAAAATACCACTGGCATTGGAAACAAATGAGGAGCACCAAATCGAAATGCATTGCGGTGCTGTAACGTGACAACTTAGTAAATCAAATTGTCTGGAAAAATCAAATGTCTCACGATCTGTCAGGTTGATTTTCTTCAAGAATGAACGAACAGCGTTTAGATATGCTTCGAGTTTATTTTGAATGCGGTTATAATGCTTATCGGGCAGCAAAACTTTATTCGCAGCACTATCAAAACAGAGATCGTCCAAGTCGATCAAAATTGTTTCCAATGCTAGTGGTACACGACCAAAAAAATATTTTGTTGCTTTCTTTGAAATTTTTCTTATGTAAAGGTATACATATATATATTATTTTGGGAGTTGGTGTTATCTGTTAATAATATTCACCAAGGTCGTTTATCACATGTACCTTTTTTGAAAATACAATGTCATTTCCGCATCGTAATTTCGAGCGATCGGACGTAAGTTTTTTATCCATTTTAACATTTAAAAAATTTTAACGTGTTATGTGATTGTCTTTATTTTAATACATCAACGTCCCAAAATGAGGAGCAACCTTTCTCTGGCTGTATTGACGTGTGATGATTCGTTGTAAGCATAATAGTATTGCAATTTTTTCTCATGAGTTCATATGTAAGTAGTTTCATTATGAAATTTTTTACTTTGTAATAGAACATTGTTAACTTTTTCATACAGTTTAACCCTGATGAAGCATACTGCACAGATGCGAAATATTGGCAATAAAATTGGCGCTACGGACTTGCCTTTTTTTACAAGACAGCCTGTATATGAGTATAATGGTTAATGAAATAGTGTTACCAGTAAGATGTTTCGATTTATTTCTATATTGGTGTATACTAACATGGATATACAATTATCCTTGCTCTTTTAATTGTGCTATTCAATGATTTCATCTCATAATATTTCTATTCTCCTATTTTTTCTAGATTCTTAAACAATTTTTTCGAGAGATTTCATCTCAAAGAACCTCACACTGGACTGGATCAGTGGGTTTCCAATACATGTGTATGGCTCCATTGTGGGCGCTTAATACGATTTAAATAACTATTTATACATTCATTCAATCATGCTTTCTTCATAGTGCACTGAGCAAGCACGCATATAAGTACAATGTGTATCTTAGACAACTTTTAAACTCAAACACAAAGCGCGGATATTGTGCCCTATTGTTGGCGGATTCTTTTCATTGAGCTAACGATACCCATGCTCAAGATGAAGAAGTATTATGTTGAGGAAAATTATTGTGAAAGCGGCCAATGGTGCATGTGATGTGGTCAATTGTATTGTGTACGTGGACCACCCTATTTTACATAGCCATCAATTAATAATACATTTGCGGTACCCATTTATAGTAAATTAATTTAGGAGTGTAAATACAAGTTAGGATGTGGTTTTAATAGAGAAATTTTATTTTAAATCCATGAAGGGGGGTTAATTAATGATCTATTGAGGTAGATTAAAATATAGAAACCTTTACAGGTGCAAGTTCTGCTAATTAGTTCATTATTGAAAGCATTTTTTGAAACTGTATCTTTTTCAAATGCAAAGAAATAATTTATGTCTACTACAATTAAATTTAACTTGGGAGATAATAAATTTTATTTTCCCTAACTAAAATATAGAATACAAGCAATTTGAAGGAATTTTCAGGTAAGCTGACACTAAGATTTTTTCCTACCTAATTATAATTATCATTAACATCGACATACGTGAATTATTAGATTTATGTTAAACCGACTTAAGAGTGTACAAACCGGTCCACTAAATAACGGCAAGAATTCGATCTAGGAAACACAAATACAATTTAGATTCGGGAATTCTCAGTAATATTATTATTAATGCGACCGCAACACTTAACAAATTTTCAGCTCTTTTTGTAAGTATTAGGCGACGAATGTGCCGTAAATGTAATTTGTATTACGATTTTTTTTAATGAACGTCGTTCTTTTGGCCTCCAGGTTAATCTATTTTTTAGAGTTGTGAAACGAATTAGTTTCAAACACCATCTCAATAGAGCGGTATACGTAAACTGGGCATTGGATAGTGGAAACTGAGTGTGAATTACTTATAAATTGCCTGGTGAAGTGTTAAATTGGAGACTGTCATTAAATTTAAAACTGCACCATATCCTAGCAAAAAGAAGCATCACAGAAATATTCTGTGTATCTGTAACAATTAAACGAAGCTTAAGAGAGCAACCTTTTAGTTTTTTTTCTTAACACAACGTTTGATACAATTATCACAGAAAGACAAAGAAGGCATATAGAAATCGCTAGAAACTTTCGAATAAGAAGAAATATGTTCTAAAAAGGCTTTATCTTGCAGAAGATATTTCTCATGCTTATGAAGTATATTGTTGAAGCTAAGATATACAGTAAGAACTACATCATATACTAGGCGCCATAAATAAATGAATTCCTAGTAACTTTTTTTTTGTGAAATTCTCAAAAAAGATGTATTTTGATAATAACAATAATCTTTATTAGAAACAACGTTTCAAGTCACAAAGAAAGAAAGCAACTGCAAAAAGAAAACACAAAGTAATTATGAAAAAATACTCAGATCAGCATCCAAGTATTTTTTAACAAAATAAAAATAAAAAAGCAATGTCTTAAGTTCATTTTTAAATTTACTTAAACTACTTAAACTAACCATATATATGGGTAACTTATTACATAATTTAATACCTACAAAACAAGGACTATTCTCTCCAATACATAAGTTAATTCTCTTAGGTAACATATGATTGTTTCTAGTGAAATATTCATGAAATGATCTAGAATCAAGTTTATCCTTATGACTATGTACAAACTAAATATATATAAAACTCTAAGAACACTCAACTCTACGACATCACGTAGGGAACGAATCCGAAATAAAATTCTACTAATCTTAACACAAATCTGCTCACAGTGGGACTTCCAAGAGAGGGTCTCTGTGAAGTTGATTCCCAAAAATTTAGTTTCTTTACTTAAACTTAAAGCATTGCTGTAACACTTCAGCTGTATATTATAATTAATAATTCTTTGTCTGGTGTGAAAAAGAAGAACTAATGTTTTAGACGGATTTAAAAACAACTTATTAGCAGAAAACCAAAGAAATAACTTCTCTAACAAAATGTTAGCCGAATCTATTGCGCCATTCTCGGAAGCACCACCAGTAACAACAGAAGTATCGTCGGCATACATCACGATAAAGTAATCGATTAAAAAGGTACCAATATCGTTAACGTATAAAGAAAACAGAATTGGGCCCAAAACAGATCCCTGTGGCACCCCCACGGTGACAGGCACACAATCCGTTTTATAAACCCCACCAGCTTTGAAAGCGGTAATTTGTACAAACTGTGATCGGTCCTGAAGATATGAAGAAAACCACTGGTTAAAGTTACCACGAATACGATTGTAAAATCCCCAGACGACTTCCGGAGAAAGAAGAAACTTGCAGTTTTCAGTAAAGAGATATACGGCTTAGACTCATGTTGCTATGGTCTAGGGGGTTTTTAGCCATGGAAGTAGATCTCTCCTAGTAGTAATTCAAGGAACATTAAATGCGATTCGTTATCTCAGTATTGTTTTTGAACCAGTGTTAAAACCATATTTTCAATAACTGTTAAATGGAATTTTTCGTTATGGTAAGAATTGCAATGGAGTTTCTGGATAATGCTAATGTTGATCGCTTACGCCCTTTTCGTTCGCCAGACTTCTTACACGTTTGGGATATGGTATGACGGAAGATCAATAATTTACAACCATCCCTAAAAAATGTATAGCTATTCTTCAACAAAGGATTTTAGAAGTTACAGGCTACCATTGATTCACAAATTTCAAGTATGCTTAACAGACTAGATGAATGCGAAAGAAACAGGGAAGTATCCACGGATTATACGTAATGAATCTATGAATTGTTACATCATATCTTGCTGTTCCTTAATAGGAATAAAATAAATAATTTTTGCAAATTTAATTTACTAGGTGTTCATTTATTTCTTGCCGCCACTGGCTATGTATGTGCCACATATCTACATTTATTTAATTTTAATTATAAAATGCGTAATACAAAGGGAAATATGTACAACACAATCGACAATTAACATTTTATAGCACATAAATTTTATTTTGTTCTCCTAGGTATAACGCAATAAAATCCAATTCAAATGGAATTTTTCAAATATGTGTATAAAAACGCACAAATTATCAATAAATAGGACAAAGGCATTATTGCAAACAGATTATTGGAAATGAAATCATTTTTTTAAATTCATATTATAATGATCTTAGCAGTAGTCGCAGTAAAATTGAGAGTTCAAACCTATAGTTTGTCTTTCTGGAAAACTACACAGATAAGAATTTTGGTATTAATTTCAACGAGCGACATCTTGATTTTTGTAATATTCTCGTATTGGTTTTCCTTATGTAGCACCTGAATACCCTGTAATTTCAAAGCCTTTTAGAAAGTTTCAAGCAAAAGTTTTAAGTGTCTATGAATAATAAATTTATATACCGGATGATTGGATTTATCGAAATGAGATATTTTTAATGATATTTTTTCGCCTTTGCATACTCTACTGGGTTCATAGGTTGAATTATCAAATCAATCTGCCATCCATTTTTTGGATCATCTCAAGTTTTTGGCATCTCTAGGTATTGCTGATTGGTAGTAGCTTAAGCTATATATTTTTATTATATTAAAATATACAAGGCGGAAAATTATTGAAGATGCTGTTTATATTAATGAAACACTTGAATGAAAACTATTATAAACTGTGCAAAAGTTACAAAAGAAGTGAAGGGCGATATGAAAAAGATTTTCTATCCAGATCATCAATTTTCTATTATTTTTCCGCTAAGTTTTTAGTGTGACTAGATTTAGATTCTGTGCACAAAGTCCAAGAATATCAATAACCAAACATTGATTTGTAGTGGGCATTACACAATACTCTTTCTTAAACATACAAGAAACTTTCTAAATAACGTATTTTGTCCGATTGGCGATTTGATGGAACTGTACTGTAATTTTTGCTTGTTGGTTATTATTAATATTAGTAACAATTCCACATTGACATATACATATATGTATAAAATTGGAATTTAAAAAAGTAGATGAGAATCCGAAATTTTTCTTTTTGGTACAGCGTTCTGTCAAAGCCGATTTGGTATATTTTTATTTTCAAATTTCAGTTGTAGAGAAACGAAATCTTGCAGCGTCTCAAAAATTACACATTTGAACTGCGATTAACTTAATTCTAATTCTTTGTTATTAAATCATCTCATAAAAAATAAAAGTCTTATAAATTGAAATTATCGTTGTGGGTATAATCTTGAGTTTTACATTTTCCGTAATCTCCTAGGGTACACAAATTGCTCTATGGTTTTTCAGCTCTACGAAAGTAAAATTTATCATAGAGCTATTTCGTTATATTTTTCGTTTGTTCATAATCTTTTCTTTAAATGTTTAAAGACTATCAATTATTCGAAAAAAAAAATCTCACAATTATTAGAATTTATAGGAGCTTGTGTCTTGGAATTGTCATGTGTTGTAAGCTTAAATATGATGCCTTTGTTAAGGTTTTACAACTTTCAAAACCACTTTTTCAAAGTACAATTTCAGAAAATTTATGTTGATTTCTGGACGCACTAAGCAATAACATTGAAAAAAATCAAAAGAAATCATAATCTAGCTAGATACTGGAGCCATCTGGTGATCAGTGTTTGTACATAGTATATTTGTTGTGACATGTAGGTGTTGTAGTATTCGGCCATTCTGTCCAAATACATTAAACTAGTAACACATGTGTTTTATTTTTACAATCGAATACACTACAATACTGGCGACGATGGATGCGATAATACCGCTTGTAATGGCATAAGAATTATTGTAAAAGGAAGAGAAAATGCTTGCATTAAGACAAACTAACTGGATGCATGATAAATAATCAGATTAAAGTGTATTAAAGTCAAAGTACCGGCGCACGTGTTGTAAAACAACTACCTACATTGGAAATTTGAGAGAATTTAACCCACGGGAATGCGATTGGGCAGTATTCAAGGTGAGATTGAAACAATTTCTTCTAATTAACAACATTAGTGAGGCTGCTAAAAAGAGAGTATTATTGTTAAATTGCTTTAAGAAAGAAGCATACAAAATTCTTCATAGTCTGTGTGTATCACAAGAACCGAGTGTAAGAACATACGAGGAAATAGTCGAACTATTCAGTAAATATTATTCACCCCAGAAGTCCTATTTTTCTGAGAGATATAAATTTTATAATTGTTACAAAATTAAAACTGAATCAATAACCGAATGGGCAGCTCGTGTTAGAAATTTGGCATCAAAATGTGATTTTGGACAAGAACTGATGATCGCGATCAGAAAAATATGAAAAAAATGCTTCATTTTGGGCTATTTTTCATACTTTTGAGCACTAAATTCGATCTTTCCGACGATACAATAAAGATAGCCGAGACATATTATATTTCAAAATAAGCGTCATTCGACGGCACATCGACTGGTGAAAACGAAATTCCTAACCGTTCCCGAGATATTAGCCAAAATGTGTGAAGAAAATAGTCAATTTTGAAGTACAATCGAGGAATTTTGGAGGAGCGTGGAGACCGAACTAGAGGGTCTAGGCAGTTGAAATTTTCAGCGTGGGCTGAGCATATGTGGCTAACTATGTCTGCAAAATTTCACACGCCGCCTAGAACTGTCTAGATATTGTCAAAAGTATGACAAAAATGATTAATTTTGAGCTATTTTTCATACTTTTGAGCACTAAATTCGATCTTTGGGCTTGAAAACGGACAAATTCACAGGCACTATGTAAAAACAGCAATGAGCCGAACATAAAATTAAGTGTTTTGAAAGGATAAAGATGTAAAAAGACATTGAAGAAAGGCAATAAAGACTACCAACGTATTTTGGGTATAGAAGCTAGACTTTGGCTGTGGATGCAAGGTACCGCGGCATATTTAATGAAAGAAGGGGAGTTAAGTATCCCAAAACCAATGTAGTTCAGAATATGTGAATAGTTAAAAGAAGGCGATGAAATAATAATGATAATAACAGAAATAATTCATACCTCTCGTGAGCCTTGGCGTGAGGCAATTACAGGTAGTCAAATTCGGCCATAAGTTATTATTATTGCGAATATGTTCCTGGAGCGACTTAAAATCTACGCTCTCATTAAATCAATGGAAAGCCCAATTCTGAGAGAACCTAAGACTCCCAGCCTAGGGAGTGGGTTGCTAACTGACTACGCCACTAGCCTGGCAATAGTATCTCATAAGAAGTATTGTGTAATTAGTATGTTTTAAACATACACTGTATGTAGTGATGGAATTTAACAAAATTGTTAAGGGTTTGGATAGATATAATATGAATATTGTTGAAGATGAAAAATGAATGTTATGTTAAATTCACTATTCTCATTCGGTCATGAGGCTTACCGAAAAATTACATGTAGAGATAGTGAGAAAGTCTACGTTGGACAGACAAAGAGGTCTATAGAAACTAGGTATAAGGAACATATTTCGCACTACCGACATGGGAAAGTAAATTTATCTGGCGTTGCGGAACATATGGTAAAAACCGGACATAATATAAATATATATAATTTAAAACTAATGAAATCGGGAACATCGACGCCCGAGCTAGATCCTTATGAATCCGTTTGTATTAAAAAGAATAAAAACCTTCTGAATTGGGTAGAACCGCCCTTGTCATTTTCCGTACTAATGGATTTATTGGAGTAATAAAGGCGTACACTTGGGAACACTCGGGTGGTCCTTCTAAGAATTTTTGCGCCCGGAGTGTAAGAGAAGGTTGTACATATGTTAGATATAGGTAGAGGAAATGAAAGGAGAAGAAAAAGCAGTGCATGTTTCTGGTTTAAGTTATTTTCGTTATTCGACTTGGTAATTGGAATCCAAGTATTTCCGAAACACATATCATCCCGAATTAATTAATACTTTGTGCGGGAGGAGTAATCCGAACAGCGTGTTTAATTAATTAAACAAATAATATAATTACTTACGTTTTTTTAAATTCGTTTCGTAATACGTATAGACATAGTTGCACTAAATTTGCCTTTTATAACTGGTGTTAATAAAAATAACTTAAACATATGCATGTGTTTGACTGTTTGTGAAAAGATTGCCCAGCTACGGTTAAAGTGTTCTTGTGCCGCTCTAGTGCTGGTGTAACAGGTGCAAGGTATATGGTCTCCCGATGAAAACAGGCATTAGTGAGATCAAAGATGCCGCTGACCAGGGCCGACTTTTCATTTTGTTAAATGTCCACACGCCCACCTCGCATATCATATACGTAACCGTCAGATGTTACCACACGGACGTTTTTGAATATAACCCGATTTATTATGAGATCTATGAATTTCCTTTGGAATGTTTTTTAAAAAGGCGTCTACGTGGATTTACATATGGATTACGCATGTACACGAGAGGGACGCGCAAAGAATGTTATTCTAGTAAAAAGAAAGGAGAAATATATTCGTATTTTCTTTGTGGAAACAATTCTGATATAAGTATGATCGACCGAAAGAAGAAACCAATAATATGCATTTATGCTTGAAAAAGAATGTAAATTTTCCACTAAATTGTAATATCTGCATGTGTATTAAATAAAATAAATTGATTTATAAGGTTCCAGATTGTGATTTTATACAGGAACCCTTAAGCTCTATTTGGGTTACTTTCGTACAACACTTTCTACTACGACTCACCTTTATTACTTTATTTTTACACGAAAATTGTTTGACTTTAATTGAATTCCTATACTATATTTTTGTGCAATTTTGTTGCTATTCATTTAATAAGAGAAAATTTCATTATTTTAATAATTAATTAATCCCTTTGGTCAAGGTGTACAGTTTTTGGACTTTCCTTTCAAATTACTTGAACACCAACAATGATAGTTCTTTTTTTTATTACACTTATATTAGAGGGAAATTTGCTGAATAAAATAGATATTGGTTGTCTTACGATTAAGAAGTTCGAGTAGTAGAGAGAGACGATCTCCGTGTCAAATCCGCATGATTCTTAAGGGGTAGCAACCCACATAAGGTCAAATACAGAATATTGTAATCTTCTTCCTTTAACGCAAGCTAAAAGATGGATGCAAGAGTTTAAATTCGGTCGTGCAAACACAAAAGAAGACCTTGTGACGTTACTACCAGAGAAACGAGCAAAACAGTTCATCGAATAGTTATCGGAAATCGGAAAGCAAACATTTGAGAGATTGTAAACATTTTAACAGAACGGATATTCAACATTTTGATTGACCATTTGCATATGAAAAAAAAATTCCATGCGATGGATCAGAAACTTAAACGATACCATTTATGTTTCTAAGCAAAATATAGACGTTGTTTAAGCCGAATTTTTGTGTCGTTTAATAATGAAGCGTGATTTCCCGATTGGTCTCAAATCAACAAGAAAATAATAGATTCCAAACAGTAAAAGTTCTTTGAAGCGACCAAAAACTGGAAAAAAGGTGTGGCCGCTGTTCTTTTGGGATGCGCATGGTTTAATATTTGTCAACCATTTGAAACACCGAAGAACAATCAAAGGAAAATATTATACATTCTTATTAGATCAATGTTGAATACTGATAGCGAAGGGAATCGGTCTTATTTGTCAATTAAGTCCTTTTTGCACCGAGACCATATACAAGCACACAAACCAGTAGAGGTGATGGGAGATTTTAACGAAGGAGGTACTAATACTTCCTAAACCCATCCCGTATCTTCCTAAACCCATCCCGTATCTTCCAGATTTGTTTTCGAATCCCAAGGAATGACCCAATGGTCGTAGATTTTTCTCAGATGGTGATGTCATCGTATAAACAACAGCTTATTTAGAAGCGTTTTACTATTGTAAGAAAGATATAAGTAGAATGTCGTTGGAATAAGTGTGTTAAGTTAGATGGAAAATACATTGAAAAATAAGTGACAAATTTGATAAATAACTGTTATTTTCAAACTTAGGACAAGAGCCTGGTGAGTGGGTATGTACATTGTATAAAACTATTTACAATTATGGAAAGTAAAATATATTCAATGTAAACAGGGTTTTTTCAGTAGCTGTTATGATGATGGAATAACATGATAAAATTGGTTAAATAAGTAGCAATCCTTAAGATGGACCATACCAATCTAAAAAATAAAACAACCAATTATGTTTCATGGTCCCTCGTTAGAAAAGACCGCTGAGTTAATTTGCGGTTACAATCTGGATACTCGCTTATTAAACCAGGAGCAGTATCTACGCAATCCCCAGTTCTACAGTCACTTTATTTTAAAATCGAATGGAAAAGATATTACCATACATAACAACTAAAGCTGCTATTCTACTCATGGTTAAGTATCTCTATGTGTTTTTCAGTTAATATTTCTGGAAAGATTCCAACATGAAAGAGAGTAAAATTTATCCTGGTCATTATTATGGTCTTACTATTTCAACTATTAAGTTCATTATATGAGGCCTAAGCTAAATGCGTTGTCATCCCTTTGTATATTTGAATCGCAGATGTGTTGCAGTTGGAATATTGTGGCCCAAAACGTATTGCTCTGGACTACATAAACGTACTCAACACTTATTTATTTTTATGATATTGACTCCTAATATTTTATATATACAAGAAAAAGCAAGAGATCATAATCATCATAAAATCAGCAAAAAGTTCGTGAGAATGCTGACGTAGGAATGATTTTGTTGTTTACATCAAATCACTAAAATGTCAAATGGCGTAGTCAAATTTCTATATACATATCTTCATTTGATCATTTTAAGCGGAAACTACATTTTAAAATGCGTTAATTACTTCTTATAAACTCGGTGATGTTTCGTATATGTTTTTCCGAAATAAATATTTGCGCTGTGTTTTGTATTTGATGGAAATATGTGGGTGTGTGCGCTAAAATTAGGTAAATACCTAAGTGCGGACTATGCGGCGAATACACACATATGCGGCGAATACACACAATCTCTTTTTAGCTCCTTGACGCTAACCATACGCCTGTCGGACTTGTGGGAACAGTTGTCCGAGTGTGAACTAGTTGTGTGCATATTTTTGAAGTGAGTGCAGTAAACAGACCGCACGGCGTAAATATTTTCGTGACGATGCCATGCTTGTGGACTAGCTGTGCGTGCGGAATTGTTTTCGTCAAATTCGACGCACGATGTGAATATTTATTGCTGCGGACGGGCTTAGTAGAAAAGTTTACTATTAAATTTAAGCTACAAATGGTCGTAGGTTTGGATAAATTAAGCATATAATTAAACATATCGACATACAATTAGAACAAATCGATTCATGCATATATGAAAATATGATTTGTATTTTCATTATTTACAATATATGGATATTAAAAGTAAATACTATGATAAGAAAAATGAGAGCGAGAATAACTATTTCGAATTGCTCTTAAAAAGCTATTCGAATAGCTATTTCAAAGGACACATGTTTATGTGCGTTTATCATAAAATAAGCTTTATTATGGCATATAAACATATATGCTTTATTCTAGGAAGGACACGAGAATAATCACGCTTGTACTGTTTAGCGAATTTTGTAAATTTTTCATAAAACCTCCAATTTGTTCAGTGAACAACAGAATCTAGATATACTCTCTTCTATTTCGGGTCAAATTCGTTTGAAACCTGATAAAACGAAGCAAAAACCAAATATAATAAAAAAAATTTAAGTATATATTATAAAATGTGTATAAACCATGAAAAAAAGACGTACAAAGTGATATATTTACTTGGAAAATGTGCTGATATATGACTTTCGACTGTACTTTGCATCAGAAACACCTCCCTTCAGCGTCTAGCAACAGTCTGGCAACATAGCGGGGCTCTATTTGCCTTGGTATCATCAGCACTTTCATCGTCGCTTGGTGTCATGTTTTGTGGAGGTTTAAGCGCAGGTAATTCCGGACTGTGAGGTACTGGCCTCAGTGCAGATGGAATGTTAGGATATTTTACGATAGGTTTGGATTTAGAAGTCATACCACTTATATTTGTTTGACCAAAATAGCAATCGGTAATATGATCTGATGTTTGCCTCCAAATCATAGGAATAGCAAAAGCCATATGTCGTTTACCTTTTGCCCACGCTGTAAGAAGTCTGACACACGTAACACAGCAAATATGGGGAGCCCAGTTTTGTCTTCATCACCTACTTTACAATTGAAATACTGCTAATAGCACTTTTTAAGGAGAAGTGTGAAAAACCGTTTTTGATATTTAAATGTTAATTCAACACAAATGTAGCAAAAAGAGTTCGGGTGGTTTACACATTTCCTTGGCATTTTTCCATGTGATCAAATGTTCGCGGTTTCACTAAAGTAGCTTGAACGCAGCAGAACGCAACACTCTTTTAAACGTTAATAACGCAAATTACCAATGCTTAGTAAATTGCATTGTGTGTTATCCTTGACTCGAGATATCAGATCCGTAACTAAACATCCAACGAACATTTCACTTTGTACGAATGTATATCTTCTCATAATATTGCAATAATAAGGAGCACTTTCTAAAATTTTATTGGAAGCCAAACTTTTTCCCTGATCTTTTGAATTTGAAATGTTTCATTTGAACTGAATCTTTTTCGATCCAAACCGGATTTGTGTTTGCGTGCATACACTGAGAGTCCGGTATGTTCAACTCAAGTAAATTTATTTCCTTAAAGGAAACTTGGAGTAGGTAATTTATTATTTGCTCCAAATTTCCCAACTATATCAGTAAAATCTAGCGTGTTTAATGAAACAAATTATCTATTATTTTGGTCAATTTTGACATAAAATATTTTGTTCTTTAAAATAAAATATTGTCTTACTCTGAGATTTTTAAAACGGTTGAAGCAATCACACATTCATTTGAGTCAAATCCACCTGTTTGTATTGAAAAATTACTTGATTGGATCAAACAGAGGATTTCTAATACATCATAAATATTTTCCATCAACGACATCCGTAATTTTTCAATACAAACAGATTTATTTGACTCAAATGAATGTGTGATTGCTTCAACCGTTTTAAAAATCTCCGAGTAAGACAATATTTTATGGCCAATAGACACGCAATCGCTAAGAGGGTGTGCCTATATGGAAATTCTGTTTGTGCAAGTCGACAAAGTTTCTAGGTAGAACGGATAACTACAGAGATCTCCTAAATTGTGCCTGAATAAAATATTATTATTAATAGGTTGAGTTGGAGGATGTAAAAGAATTATTGAAAGAAATGGGGTCTTGAAACTTTAATTAGTATTTTTGAAGTATAAGTAAATATACACTACATGATCTCTTTTATACAGTCATCTATTTGTATATTAATAGGACGAAATTGACTTGCAAGTCCATGAGAAATAATACCAAATATAATTCCAAATGCACTCTATCCTATTTTTGCATATATACGTAATATAAACTATAACTATTAATGTTATTATATATTTAGTGTAGTTGTGCTTGATCAATTATTTTATTTAGTGCAAATATAATATATAATTCAATTGAGATAAGTAGTTATTTCGCTTAATTAATTTAAATGGCATACCAGAACTAAGTAGGTATTTAAGGCAAATAAATAAATAAATAAATAACTTAGATGTTTACTGTTTTATATAATTGTTATCACTAAACTGTACGAATAAAACATTACATTTGGTTAAGATAACAAAATGTATATTATTTATTTGAAACAACATGATATTTCCTTGTCAGGATTTAATCACAAATTTTAGTTGGATAAACCAAAGTTTGGAAGTCTCAATTAAATGGATTTTTCAGTGTTGGTACATCGATTAATACTTAGTACTTAGCTTGGCCCAAATTTGAATTAATAACTGACCTGTGCGAAGTGGAAATGTTGCAATATAATCAGCAGGTGCACGCGACTAAATTTTTAATAGATTATTTGTGCTCAATTTTGCCGTTAAAGATTTTGTTATAACAATACCTTCCTTGCTGTTTGCCCGTTGCAATGCATTTTACGTCGAGTGACTATGGCTATAATTTAATCATTTTTAAAAATGCGACTATTAAAACCCAAGAAACACCTCCATCATCGGTCACTCGAGAACGGATAGATGTGTATGTGTGTGTGTGGTTCTCTTTTTGATAGCCGGAGGCCCGTTTGGCTCACCTATCTCCTTCCATCTACCACAAAGTGTCAAGCCTTTTATCTTATGCTAATCAATAGGTACGCTATATACGGTAGAGACGGATTAACATTCACGTATCTACTTTTTGGCTAAGAATACTTTCCATGCGCACAATAATTTATTCAATCCAGATATTAAGATCTCGAGATAGTGTAATAATACAGATTTGTGTGAAGTTTTACATGCATTAGGGGCATTATAGCCATCCGCATGACACCGACACAGAAGATGTTGCTTATCTGATGAAGACTTGACATTTTACTTATATTTTTTTAAAGGTTTTAAGTGTCTACCTTTTTCCCAAAAATATTCTCGGCTTTTGTTATATACACTTTTTGTTATAATTCTTTGATGATATGCGAGATCATGATAATTTAAAAATTATGTATATAAATGACAAACACACTTTTAAACCAAAATAATAATTTAATAATTTTTACCTTGAAAAGGGTATCCAGTAAAATACGGGGGCATATTTAGTGTCGAAACGGCCATTTATATATAAAAAGTATATCTAATTTTCTTATACAATACAATTGTTCTTACTGTAAGTCACAATAGTCACTCAATTGTCACCCTTAACTCCAAGTAAATACAGTCTGATATTTGAGATATCTAATCAGGAAAGCGCACAAACAGTACTACCACCACACGATGTCAATGATTGATTTGAAAATTGTTAAAACATACTTCTTCGTGTTCTACAAGAAAACTGATCGCCAAGATGACCAACCCAAGCTGACACCTCTGCGGTGTAGACGAGGTACGCCCATGGGGCCTCACGGTGCCCCTTCGTTATTTTCAGAAGTGACTGTTGATTGGTGGGAAGTCTTATAGGAGGAGCTAGTGGTCACACCAAAGTAGTTTTAACGCACTCATAGGTACCTAGGATTTTAAAATTCATTGAGTAAGAACACCTTCGGCGACTTAGTGTCTAGGAGACGATTTTTTTCAGCAACGTGAGCTGTAACTTCTCATCTAGAGCAGTTTCTTATATGTGACTGTTGTTGCATTAATTTTTTTTTGTACATAAAAGAAAAGTTGACAGTAAGATACACCTTTAGTTTTGAATTGTCTTCGTTTTGTATAGCTATTGTGTGGTTTGATAGACATTATTGTTACACATGCTTTTTTTTTAAATAGTTTATTACAGCATATTTTTATAAAATTATTAATGTTTATTAATGTCCTTGTGTAACTGCAGACATAATTCTGCAGAACTAATAACAAAATAATTTAAACTAACTAACTAATCGCGATAAAAATCCTACACACTTTTTTAAAATTTTTGCTACTACACTTATCAATTTAAAAAAATATTTCTTATGTTTTATATACATATAATTCTTCCTTCATTCCAGCTTCCTTTAGCAATCTTCCTAGTCCATGAAAATTGTTAAATTGTTATATAAAAATAGTCCTAACTATATTTTTTTCTTGGAAGTTAAAATTACACATTAGCACATGCAGACTTTGTTGATGTTGCTGCAAGGACCTCTGGACCTATTTAGATTTTTATTATAAATAATATCTCAAATTATAAATATTCTTTCCTACAAGAGCTTGCAACAGTAACTAGTATTATGAACTAGTTAATGATTTGTAAAGTTAATCATAACATACAATACATAGAAATATTAAGTATACAAACTGTAATGTCAAAAGATCCGACTGGAGCATCAATAATTAACAATAACACAATTCAGAATAACAATATAGTCATAGTTCGCAGATGATAAAGCATTGATGACAATAAAATGTAATAGTATCAATAAACAGGAACAGAAATAAGAAACAAAATCCAAATTAGCGCAAAGCTAATTCAATTGGGAAGTATACTTTCAAAAAGGTAGATAGCAAAATAAAATATTTAAGAGTAATAGTTAGAATTTACTTAAATTTAAATTTAAATTTAAAGTAAAATATAAAATCCTTTAACAAATAATAGTTTCCACATTTGTAATAAAAATAGCTGGAATCATACAAATCCTCATACAATACAATAATATTTAAGAAAGGAATAGCAATTACACACACATATGTCTTGTTTCAACTTTTAGTCAGTCGA
>JARFOC010000611.1:188498-217665 GCA_031763485.1 Osmoderma eremita
GAAACCCAAATAATGGAACCGGAAGTAATAATGTACAGCTGATTCGACAATTTGGCAACCGTGTATCGAATTCTCATGAGCTCTGTATTGTATTCGGAGGTTGAGACGACGTTGAGATAAACATAGGAACTAGGAATTAATACAAAGTGTACACCAAAGAGTACTTTTCGGAAATTAAATAAATTTATCATAGGATTTATTGATAGGAAGATTCTATAGACCCGTCTTAGGTACGACACGTTACTCATACTTAACAAACGCAATTTCGCGTTACTGCTGACGATACGTATACAGTTTGTATATATTTACGTGGTGTGGAGTATTTTTACGTTTTATTAAGGAGGACGACTCTACATTAAACGTTTCCAAATTTACCTAAAAAACCTAATAACAACCGGCAGCCTTTGACATATCTGATACATATGTAGTTTCTTTATTAATTATTAGTTCAACCGAAGCTTTGATCGTGCGGAAATAAAGGTGACTGAAATAGATACTCAATGGCATTATCAACCACATATTATACATTAAGCGACATTGAACAACTAGTACTGCGGAATAAGAGAAAATATACTAACGGGAATGGAAAAGGACAAGAAATGAACTTGAAATTATGCAGGTACCCAAAATCTGACTCAAATAATAGTATTCTTAATATAACTCCCGATATGACAACACATCACTCTGATGTAAGAAGAATTAAAAACAAAATGCTGAACCTAAGATCCACCTAATTTCTAAGTTTTCTATTGAAACTTATTTCATGTTCTGTAGGCACTGGCACGCTTAAATAAAAACCCTAAACACTTACAGTGATCAAATAAATCCATGGTAAATACTCCAAACAAGACGGGTCGTTCTGCACCAGGACAATGCAAGCTCTCAGAGAGAGTTTTTGGCAACTGAAAAAGTTGAATTGGTTGATCATCCCCGTACAGCCGTGATTTGACTTCTTTTTGTTTCCGTAGATAAAATAAAAATTACGTGGTCACCGTTTTTTGAAGGGGCTGAAGAATCGGCTGGTGCTTTCAGAATGCATATTTTGGAGGTACCTCAATCGGAGTGGAAAAAGTGCTTCGAAAACTGGTTCAAGCGCATGCAAAAGTGTATTGATCTTCATGGAGAATATTTTGAAAAACAATAAAGCCATGTACTATGATTAATTTTAGTTTCTGTTCTCTATTCCCGAAGTATAAACGGCATCCTTCGTACGAGGTACCTGGAAGGTCCTACTGAACTTTGTCCATATCTGTATGTTGCTTGATTTTGTTTGGAACTGGAACTAATTATAAAATTCTAGAAGCTTTTCGTATGCTTTTATTCGCATCTATCTCAATAAGATTTGCTCTTTATTTTCCACAAACAATCAAGTTGTCTACATAAATCAATAAAATCCCTTTAAACCCAGTACTATTGATCAATTTTGCCATTTTGCTACAAAATTAGTACGAACTTTTCCAAGTTGTAAACTTAACTTAAGATTCGAATTATCGATTTTCGAAGCTCAGACCTTTCGACGGCCTCATGTGCATTGACGAATTTTAACTGATGATATCCAATTTGGCGGTTCGAAGGTGCTGACGAGCTGCATGCGAGTGAGTACTTTAAACCTTATCTGACTCCGGTTAACAGATACAAGGTTATTCTTCTATGCACCATTTATAGCAAAATAATATTATACTAGTGTTCTTGGGGAATTGCATAAAGGGGAGACGCTCTGGGATATACATATTTGTTTGGCGTATTATTTTACGATGAATATGTTTAGTATTCTTATACTCAGAAGAATATTTGGAAATCGCTCTTCAAAGATCTTACAAGTAATTGAAAATTATCTCTACGAACGTGAATACTATCAGTGCTGGAATTTAGTTATTCTGTTAGTTGGAGAAACCAAAAAGTAAATGATCAAATAAAATGAGCAAGCATTCAAAAAAAAACAAAGAAAATGCACCTACCTATTTCGGTCGGATTCCCTCGACTATTGAAACTTTTAATTTGTGCCAATTCTTTATTATTATTGAAACAAAATAAGTATATTCCCGTACTTCCCCCCTCAAATGCGTAAGTGATAGAAACTCAATTTAATTAGTTTTCAATTTCATTTATTTTCAATTTTGAATAACATGTACATCACACATAATTAAACCTAATACTAAACAATGAATTTTTTTTCGATAAGGAAGTTATCATTATTAATCAATTAATTCATTTGTTGATTTACTTTTTTGGTGTACAGAAAATTTTGATATATTCACTTGGATTTCATGTGGTATTTTTATTTGAAATCTTACGTGCATCTATAAACACATATGTATGTATATAAAAGACAAAAAAGAAACTGTTCCATTGCGAAGAATATATCAAAACTTTCATTCAGGATAAATAGATAAAACCCATCGATATCGTCATTTAAATTAACTTAAAAATAATAAACATCTACGTTCTAAATAACACTTTTTCGTGCAATGGCACCATGAATATACAAAGTCTCCAGCGGACAGAATTTCTAAATTCCATCACTGAATTCTCACACGTCATTGGAGAGAATTTACAACACTTCTCTATGTACTTACGGATTTTATCACTTCCCAGTTACTATAGCGGGAGGTATATAATGCTTGTAAAAATTTTCTTTTTTTTCCATTCTTATCATGTAAATCGTAATTTGTAATTCGACATTAACTATAAAATGTTTGTTTTTTTTTATATGCATATGTAGCGACACAAGTAATTAGCATTAATATGCATATGTACACACACCTACGACTTACTAATCTAATCTATTCTGAAAGGAATAGAGTTCCTCAAAGTTGTTTACCGAAAATTTTTATCTTTGTACAAGAATCAATTTTTATTATTACCTGTAGACAAAAGTATGTATGTACATGTGACAGTGAAACAAAGATGCTATCTTAAGAATCATATATACAGCATTTCATGATGTTTGAATGTTTAAATCGATCGTCCAATTTTTTTTATCCGATGATATTAATTTTAAGTAAAATTTCAGATTCGCTTTTCTAGATAGCTTTCAGTTTACAGTACTATCACCTGTATTTATAATTTAAGGGCAGAACGTATACCGAAATTATAGGTATCAATTAGTTATTGCGGTACAAATAAATATAATACGATCTTCTAAAATTGCTACAATAAATTATTAAACTCTATCGGATCAACTAAAATATGTAATACTAACTTTATAGTTCATCTTGCACCGGTATGCAACCTACATACGTACGTTACGTCCAAAAAGCCTTTCATTTCTTGACAAAATTTCACATCATTTAAAATAGAATAAATGAATTTTACGTTATGTCATCCTACCAATTATTGAATATTCCATTATATTCTTTAACTTAAGTTCCACTTTTCAAAACCACGATTGAAAAACTTTTTGAACACTCTTTTTAATATATACATATATATTGATATTTCTTACAGATTCAAATAAAATTTTATATATAGTGCGGCCAAAAAATATTTACAAACAAGTCGATATCAAAATATTGTGATTTAGATATCGGAAGGATTATCCAGTGAGCTTGTGCGCGACCAAATAACAGTACCTTCTGTATTTTAATAACGATACAAAAGTTCCTACTATATTAAACATTGCATACTAATACGAACAGTTATCTTTCGAACGAATTCGAGACGATTGTTTTTAGCATTTCTGAGTCGCCGCTAAGTACATGTAATATTGGGCCAGCGACAACAGATACACCATGTTGCTGTTTGTACCTTTTTCGTAGTTGATTTGTCTCTCCTGCTGCCGGGCGTTGTCCGCGGCCACTTTCAGGAGACCTTGTATATTACGCAAGAGCGTTTCCGTCGATGAGACGCTGGGATCTTGGCTGGGACCATTTGCTGAAGCGACTGCGTTGGCTAACGTTGAATAGTTTATGGCGGCTTGTTGCGAATCGCTACACACAGGCGCAGCGGGCAGTGGAAGGTCACCTTCATCCAAATCTGTAACAAAATAAGTTTTCCAAATTTTAAAATCACAATTCAAAATCCACACAACGGAGGTACACATCTGTCAATATCAATAATTCCGTTCTTATTGAAAACTAAACCATTATTATGCATGTAAAGAAACTTTGCATGCACTTATCAAATCAATAGACTTAGAGCAACGGAATGGGCCTAGTCATCGTAAACTTAACGACACAAACGCATTCAAAAAATTGTACTAATTTCTTTTTCGCTCTGTGGTTTGAAACGTTGTCTTTCATGTAACAAGCAAATTTTAATCAGCGTAGAGCACAAGACATTTTCCAGCATCTAGATGTGCTGGTATTGGTCCATTATGCCATTTATTCGGCTGATAGGCCCACCACCTCTCTACCACATACATCCCCATACACATTTCCACCCTGTATTCTATTTATTTTTTGGAAGGCGTCAAACAAACAGCTTCCGTCAGAACCACAGCAGTTTACTATTGTTCCATCCGTAAACAACACACTTTTTCACTGATTCATTGTTCAGTTAATGTGTTCTTTCGCCCTTACCAATTCGTTTGCAACTATGCATTTCTTGACAGCTATTCTTCCAAATAAGTTAGCTTTATTTAATCATTTTCGAATTATACGGACAGAAAGTTGATTTTTCGAATTCTATAACATTTTCTCATGAATGTCGACAGCGGTTTTTTGAATCGGCGTTTGTGATAACGTGTGAACGATTGATTTCTGTTGTTTTTTGGTTGCTTGCTTGTTTTCTAGTGTTACATTTCTCTTGAAATACTGTAAGTACTACTTTATACACCATTGTATTGTCATAATTTAACTGCTCTGTTACTTCTTCTGTCTCTTAAATTTAAGATAACGCGCCCTGTGTCGGCGTGCAACTCTTTTACTGTCCCATATTAAGTTTAGTAAAATATATCTACTAACTTGCAATTAAGTTTAATATGAATGCTTACGCTAGTGTTTTAGTAGAAATTCACTTCACTTATTATTTTACCAGTATAGTTCGTATTTGCATCCTGCTAAATAGTGTTGCTAATTTCAGTTTGCAGTAGTGTATACAGACACGCGTTTCTTATTGCTGGGTTTACCCTAAAATTCTATAGCAGTTAGCGTAATAAAGCATATTAAACAGATATTATTGTGTATTTTATATTTCATTTTTCTTTGAAGCCAGAGAAAGCTTGGTACGCTTCCTTGACAATAAGCAATGCAATGCGTTTATTTCGGTCGTGTTAATTGTGTTATCAGATCGATATATCGGACCACGCTTAGAAACACTGACTTCGTGTGATATCGGGTGACTATAGGACGATCGCTCTTACTGTATGTATCTCTTTACAATGCAGTCAAATATCTACCTATATTGTCAAATAAATCACTTGTTGTCTTGCTATGTACAAATATTGAAAACCACCAATACTTCTTTTATTATAAATAATATATTCATGGCGCGGTATAACAACACAGTTGACCAAGCTTCGGTCTACCTAATAAGATGTCAAAAGAAGCGGTGCGGAGAGCATGTATCGAGCTCATTTATCTTTAAGAAACGAAAGCTTAAACGTATCCAGAAACACACACACACAAACACGCTCACACAAGAGTAGAGCGATACAAGAGCGGATACCTTAAAACAAACAAATTAGGCGCGGATATTTTTACTGTTCCCAAAACGATGACCATACACGCGCACAAACAATCAAATATGATTTATTTCCCATTATTCGAAAACTTATATCACTGTTGCACGAAGGTATGCCGGCTGTTGCTGACCGGAAAGGTACACCGCATACATGTATATGTCCATAGCAGCCGGCCCTCATTCCATCTTTTCTTTTTAAGTAACATAACTTGTATATGTATGTATACATGTATCCATACCGTTTTCTTGTTCTTCTGTAGGCAGTATAGCGCCAGTTTCTGGTTACATTAAATTGCAAACGATCTTAGCTAATTGAATTTTTTATGTTCGTTAACACGTTTGATTTTTTTTTGTATTGCAGTTTTGCTTCTACAAAAAGGAATTCGAAATTAATTCCATGTGATAGATCTATTAGATCACCATGTTTCAACTTATGTTAGATATATAGGTAGACCACATTTGTAAACTCATTCCTTTACGGAATAAAAAACACCTAAAGCTGAAGCCAAACTTCAAGTTTTTGTACTGACAATTATTACCATCTTTGGCGCGACAACCCTGTTTGCGTTCTGGGTTGCTCCAAAATTCGTCGACATTTCTGTCTGTTTCTAGCGGTTTCCTGCAATCTACGAACCCTTAAAGTCTTCAGGTCTTCTTACTTTGCATCAAGCCATCTAGCATGTGGTCCCTCTTTGCTTTGTGAACCCTCTGATTTTGTCCTTGTCAGCCTCCTGACAGTGAATTGTCAGTGAATTCTGGCAATGTCTTGCCCATCTTAACCTCTATATCTTACAGATATAGACAATGTCTGGGTCAAGGTGCAGTTAATGAAGATCGAAGTTTAGCCTTCCACGCCATAGCCTCAACTATTTTCTGAATTAACTTTCTTTCAAAAATGTAGAGTAATCTCTCGTCAATCTGCGTGAGAGTTCGCGTTTCTGTTCTGTATGCTATTACTGATCCTATTATAGTCATATAAATATTTGTTTTTGTGCCTGTCAGAATATTCTTGTTCCTAAGATGTGTGTCAAGACCAGAAAGTAATCTGTTGGCTATGTTGAAACGGCGGTTTATTTCGTCTGTTGTTATGTTTCTGTTGGTCACTAGAGATCCCAGATAGGTAAATTCTTGTGGTGGTGGCTTGTTCAACATTGAAATTTCCTTTTTTTCTTATGGATGTACCCAACTTGGTCATTAAGGACATGTCATGGTTCTAGGCGTGGGTATGTATTTTGGCGTGGGTAAAGTGTTCGATGGTTTTGTTACATCACCTTCTCGCCGTAAGGAGTAAGGTACCGTTAATTTTATACTCGCCTGAATTCTTTGTTGAGCATATTATGAAGGACTTTTAGTAGCCAATTTATATTTGATCTTCTCCTGGTTAACAGTTAGCCCATTTCATTTGCTCCTTCTACCAGAGCCGTAAAACATCGATCCACATCTCGCTTAGATCGGCCGCGTTATTGACATTATCTGCATATGAAAGAATTTGGACTGATCGGTCCTAGAATGTTTCATTTGCTCGAATATTGGTCTTTTACATTGCCTTCTATAAGACGGCATTTAATAGAAGACATGCCAAAGTGTCCCCCCATCTCAGACCATTTTTTTAATTTCAAAGAGCACAGACTCTTCTTCTTGGATTCTTACACATGATCTAACATCAGACATTGTAATTTTGTAGACCTTAACAAGGTTCACTGGGATTCCAATGTCTACCATTGCACTATATAGAGCAGTTGTGTTAATACTGTTATATCCGGCCTTAAAATCGACGGATAGGTGTCGATCTTTTTTCTAGTATTGTTCTTTGAGAGTGAATTTGTTCTATGGCTATCCTGTATTGATATTGACCCACCACATTATACGTAAAACGCTTTAATCTTCCATAAAGTAAACACACCGTTCGGATTACTCCTACCGCACAAGTATTAATTAATTCGGGACGACACGTGTTTCGGGAATAGGTGGATTCCCATTATCAAGTCGGTTACCGATTATCAAGTCGGTTACAGATTCGGTAACCGACTTGATAATGGGAATCCACGTATTCCCGAAACACGTATCGTCCCGAATTAATTAATACTTGTGCGGGAGGAGTAATCCGAACAGTGTGTTTATTGTGTTGCCCCACAGTCCTTGCTATCTTTACTTCCATAAAGTACGTTGGCGGAGATTTTGTATGCCGTTACCAATAATGTGATGTCTGTAATTCTTGCGGTTTTCTACTAAAAATAGTAAATTTAAGATCAGAAGAGACAATAATTGCAAGCAATTTCTATACTTGCGAATGTAAGTATTTAAGCCGCTTCTATAATTTTTAGACGTTCAAAGTCTCTGTTTCCATATAGAGCATATAGAGCATGTATACATATTACATACTAATTACTAAAGTTAAAATTAGCATCGACAAACGAAGAACTTATCATTAGTGATGAGTGCGTTTTTCTGAGTGACTAGATGGAAATATTTCCACGTACGATATGTATTTCAAAAGTATCTTGCAGGTAATATTTTTTACTGCTTATATGATGGACTACTCTCATATCACCACATATATTAATGATGACCTGAATATATACCTGACCTTTCAGTAATTACTCTCTCCGTTGACAATCGGAAAAGTGAAGAATTTATATGGTTCGAGATGACTAAATACAGAAATGATTAACAGCATTAAGGGGTATTAAAGAAATAACTCGTTTCAGAGCTTACATCTATACGCCCGGAAGGCAGCTTTTATTTTGTTACTGCCCGTTCCCATGTATGATTTATGGGAATCACGTATGATCAAAAATTTAAGATGTAAAAACTCAAATTAGTTCTTAATCTTTTGATGGAATTCCGATGGTAATAAGAGATCATTTGAGGTGATATCAGAGTTGTGAATTCGGGGCAAAATGCAGATATTGGTAATGTTAAGACCGCATCAAGATTAACCGCATAATATCGAGTGGTTATGTGAAATGCAAATATAACGTACTGCGTAAACAGACTATAGATTTTAGTAAATGAATACGTAAAGATTTCTAATCTCAAAGGAAAAGGAATAATTTTCCATAACTTTAAGGCATTATTCTAGATTTTCTTGAATGAATTGAGTTCTCTTTTCAAGTTAAAATTGCAGGAGATATTATTTTAACGTCGTTGTTAATAGGAAAGTACAATTAAAATATGTATAAATGAATGTATGGAAATAATAATCGAAGAATGATGGAAATACGTATAGATGCAAAACTAAAATTTCAGGATATATTGTATAAAAAGCAATTTTTTCAGGCGTACGCTTTAAAGCAAGCTACATTTTTAAAGGAGAAAGAAATAACAACTGTAGAACTTTGTATGCATATACAAGGAAAATACGCCAGAAAAGAGACTAACGCATATGCTCACAGAAGAAAATAGGAAGAAACACCTGTGAGCTATAAAGAATTTAAACTAAAGCATATTCGAAATGAAGAACTCTTATGAACAACTTAACACGATATCCATAAATTAATATAATTCACTAATGCAATTTTGGAAAAACGATCTACATGAAGAGACATTCGTGTTTAACAGTGAATTCCAAAATCTGAACATTGGAACAAGATGACAATTGTCTCATAGCATCTTATATAGTTCGGCTTTGATCCACCTGGCGTCTTTCCATATGATATATCGGTCTCTCGTAATAAATTGCCTGTGATTACTGAGTTTAAATTAAAATTGCATTTCAGTTACATTTATATGACCTACATATTTACTAAGTTTTCTGTAACTAAAATATAATCTCTTTTTCTCAAAGCCGCCATTTCTTCATCAAATACATTGAATATTTACATCGAATGTATATAGCAATATGTATGAATAGAAAATAAAAGAAGAACGTAAAAGAACAATAAAGTGTAAAGTTGAAAAGTATACGATACCGGATTTTTAAGTTAAAAGTGGTAATCATCTATTTATGGACTTTTCGAAAAGTATAAAGTTAACTTAACTGTATATTATATTTATGAGGTACTTTTAATAAAACTCAAAATATTAGTAATGTGTGACGATTATCTGTCGATAATTAGACATATCTTTAAATAACATAAGGTTAATACAATCTCTTCTGTAAGAAAAAAATAAAGAAAGTGATACTCTGTCAAGGATTTGTTGTCAGGAACTCCTTTTAACAATATATTGACAACATCAAAAGTGCCAAAAACAATTAACCGTAATAAATGCCATTATAGGCCCATGGTTTATTGCTCGAATCACCATACTAGCAAAAGCAATGAATGTGGTACAAGCATTAAAGACGGACTCGAGTTTCTGCCTAATATGCGCCATCAGCGTCTCTGCGAATGCTAAACCCACTTTCATCGCTAATGCGTCGCGAAGTCATTGCGAAATGTCCTAGCCACTTGCCTGCGTCACGACATACCCCCATCTAGGGGACACCGGTCAAACACACAAGTCATCGAGACAATAGAGCTAGTAATGCAGTACACTTCATCCAGCTCGGACAGTGCATGGACTGTCATTCCCGCCAGAAGAACTGCGTCTGTTGTTGTGATTCCAGGAACGGCTTAACCATGACGCAACATAAGAAACATCAAAAGTGCCAAAAACAATTAATCGTAAAAAATGCCATTATAGGCGCATGATTCCAGCATGATTCCAGCAATGATTCCAGCATGACTCCAACAATAAACTACGCGCCTATAACGACATTTTTTATATAATATATAATGAAAGGTGAAATCAAAGAACCAAATGCTTTTGTTTCAACTTTGCGTTCTTAATGAACGTACAACTAGTTCTTGTTAAGAGAAGTGAAAGAATATAATTTTCAAAAACTGCATCTATCTTTGCATAAATTATAATTTGTAAACAGAAACCGTTTCGCAAATGCTATAAAACGTATAGTACAAAATTTAAAAAGAAGATGGCTCAGTCAGAGCTACAACCTAGATTCTCAAAAATATAACTAATTATGAAATATGATACAGCAAAAGAAAATGAGGTAGAAATATAGAAGTAATTAATTTAATAAATGTTCAAAATTTCGTCCTTGAACCATCAAACATCTTTCATACCTTAGATCCTAGACTATACTATTATCAATACTACTCCTAGTTAATTCAGCTACAGCAGTTGCCTTTGTTTTATGTCTTACGCGTTCTGCTTGCTATCTGATAATTGAGAAGTAGTGATAGTCTTTAACCTATGTCAGTATTAATACCTAACGAAACCTAATAATAGTCGTGAGCTGTTATTAATAAGAAAAAAATATAAAGAAAATTTAATTAAATGGAATGAAGAGCATAAAATAAAAAGCAGTATATATATAGCTTTATAAGAACTTATGATAATGATAAATTACAAGGGAAAAAATAAATCAATTAACTTGGGCAAATTTTGCATTACATTTTACTTTCGTTTAGTATCAAAGAAGCAGTCGTAGCCGTTAACGCTTTTATTAATTCCAGTAGGAGTCATTCAAAAGTATAGCAAAAAAAAAAGATGTATATAAAAAATATATTAAAATATATATATAAATATACCTCTGAGATTATATATTTATAAATATTTTTTAATATATTTTTTATAACTTCATTTTTTAAACGTACTATTGGCAGAAATTTTGTTTCTTTCGAAAGTATAAAGTAAATCCAAGAAAAGTGACTAGATTGTTATGCTATACATTACAGACTAACCTAAAACAGTACCAAACAAGCTTTCTATGCTGCACTCCAAAGCACTGCATCGTCCAAATGTCGAACTGATTCAATAACGTACCGCGTTCATTGCTTCGCGTCATCACTATTTTCTAAGGGCCATTCAATTACAACCACGTAAATAAATCTATCTCCAGAATTAATAAATAATAACGTTGATGTTTAGTTTTTAACTTACGCAAGATATTCACTTATCCCTCTTGTATCAGTGTTAGCAATATTCTCATCTGCATAACGCGTGGCCGTTTTTATTTTCCCGTACTATACTAATTGTACAGTGCGCGGTCGGTAATTTTTGTGAACATTAACGCACTGTATAAGTATAACTATATTTCTTTTAGTGACCGGCAGATCTCGTCTGGGACCGGTTTGCCTCATTGCCGTATTTCAAGTCGTTTCGGTTTCGGTGTGGGCATCACGCGAGTTAAGTGTTTCATTTTTGCCCCGAAGCTAAAAGAACCAGACTGTGGCTAGACTAAAGAGCGTCACGTCGCGAGGAATTGCTAATTGCAGTATGAGTGTAATACCAGTTTGCTTCTAAAACGAACTGGAATAAATAATTACTATACAATATTTACCTATTCGAAGGCTGTTTTGTACTAGAAACAGAGATAAGTATAGTATAGCGGTGTAATTATAACCGTCGGTGAATTATAATAATTTGATCTTCCGTCGGCATTAGAATTACATTTATTTACTGCATAACCAATGAAACATTTTTAATCACGGTCAATAATAGCAAGTTTCAAACCTCCCAGATGGCTATGTTTTAATTTTAATTATTAGAAAAAACGGAGGCAACTGAAAATGAGGGGGAGCAGGAGCAGAAGACAAGGTAGGAGGAAATGAAAGCGAAAGACAAGAGGAAGAATAGAAAATAGAAGAAATTACAGAAAATGAATTAAATGACACTCTAAAGAAAATAAAACTGGGAAAGGCAGCAGGACACGATGAACTGACAATAGAAATGATAAAATATTCAGATGTAGAGAGACAAAAGGCCGATTTCTGAAAACCTTCAACCAAGTACTGAAAGAAAAAAAAGTACCGGAGGACTGCAGAGTGGGTATTATTGCACCTGTATATAAAAAAACCACAAAGAATGCAGTAATTATAGGGAAATTACTTTAATGAGTAATGCCGGTAAAATAAATACTAGAATTCTGGAAAACAGATTAAGAAAAAGATTACCCGGTTCCAAGTAGAAAGCCAGAGTGGATCTAGACAGAGAGGAACGACCGACCAATTTTTATTATAAGACAAATCTGCAAGAAAGCTGCTAAAATAGGAAAACCAAATATGTTTTATAGACATGAATAAATAAAACAAAAACAAAAGATGTGTGTGCCAAAAGGAATGATGTATGGAAGATATGAGAGAACAGAAAGTTATAATCCTTATAATCGACTGTGTAAATAGTTTATTTGAAGGTACAGAGAACTATAAGGGTTAGAATCGAAAAATTGAGAAAATTTCACTAGCAGAAGAGGCCTGGGACAGGGATGCATGTTGAGCTCATTACCCTTTAATTTGATACTTGACGATGTAGTTAAAAATGTAAAACCAAATTGAAAACCTATCAATTAGCATACCACAGGATGAATTTAATAACACTAACGGAACTATGTTACGCAGACGACTTGATAATTTTGGAAGAAACAGAAAACCAGCATAATTTAAATGTATTTGAGGAAGGACTCAAGAAAAGAGATATGAAGATTAACGTCCAGAAATCTAAAACTATGATAACAGGGGGAAATGAAGAAAAACACAATATAAATAAGTACATAGGAGTGGTAATCAATAGTAAAGGAAATTTGGATGACGAAATTAACAAAAGGATATCAAAAACGGGTAGACTTTTCAACAAATTTTCTTGACACCATACAGAACACCACTTGAATGACACTACTTTCAGGCTTATAACACATTATAAGCCGGATTATAAGTCGGAAAGCAATGTTGTTTTAAGTGGTGTGGTGCATATCTCCCAGAATGCTACGTCTAACACTATTTTCTTTTGTAGATTCTGCTAGGGATGGCAACTTAGTTGCCGAAACTCGTATGCGGAGTTGTTCGCTCATCAAGGAGGTAAGGGTGTTTTTATTTTTATTTTTAGGAAGGTAGTGGTAGCGGAAATAGCAGAGAACCTGAGAAAACGAAGAATGAGCTGGACTCAAGCAACACACGTAGCAAAAGAAACTTATGGAGAACATTCACAAGACAACCAACGGCTACACCAAACTGAACATATCAATTTATATTTTATTAATTAAAATTTAATTTTACAAATTTTGATTAGAACAAGTTAAAAAAAACTACAAAATCTCCGATTCAATTGTAAACAATTTTACAAAACCTTGAATTCACACCACTATGTCGAGTGCTAGAGATGAACTTCGAGATATGCGAGGACTTGTCAATAAACGTGGACAAGACCACAGAAGACACCAGGACGAAAAGCGGCGTTTTAAGAATGACTAAAGGCCAACATAGTATGCAAAAGCAAGATGATCAGCAAAGTTTATGATTTTGATAAGGCATCGGATAAAAAATATAGATACGGTTTTCAAAACAGGTTATTCGCCTGCCATAGCCGCTGAGTAAATAGTAACCGAAAATGCCTTTGGTAAAAATGTGCTCCTAGAACCAACGAATTACTTGGCGGATAGGAGTGATCACTTCGTTATCATTGCGAGAAAAAACTGGACAGTATCAATTTTATTCAGTAGAATGCATCTTCACAAAAGGGAGAATTATTATTATATATACAGGTATAGGAACGAAACCCCCCTAATATAAATTTTCATTTATTAGCATAGGGCGTTGCCAAATCCCTGGTTAACACTACAAACATAACAGAGCAATCTACAGACATGTTTAGTGAGTTGCCGTTGTGGCAATAGGCATCGTGCGCTGGCATAGTGAATATTCCATCCAAATAAATAATCTTCTGATAAGAGCCTATGTTATTAATAAATAAGAGGTAAAATAATGAACAATATACACATAAATTAAAATGTTTTTTACGATATTGGGCTATATGTAAAACAATTCTTCTATTAAAAAGATTAAGGAGTGGGGAGTTCTTAAATGAAAATCGATTAGATTAATTAAATAACTAAGTTCGTAAAATATAAAATTCTTTTGGAGATACATAAAATATTCTTGTAAACATAATTTGTACATAACATTGTAACAAAAAGATACCTTGATCTTTTTCATCTTCATCATCCGCCTCCGAAATGTTGTCCTCTTCCTCGTCTTCTGCCGCTGATCTGGGAGAACGAGGTGAAGGAGGAACGTCGGGACCATCAGCTTCGCTACCAGAATGTTCGCCATCACCCAACGATCCCGCACTACCACCACCGCTTTTCGATAAATTAAGGACTGGACTATGATCGTCGGTGGGTGAACCTAATTGAGTAAAGAGAAAATAATGTAGTAATAGAATGAGTTATAAAATATAAAGATTTAGTAAAAAAACAACATCTTGAAATAGTACTTGTAGATTCGCAGTCACATTCATTCACACTGAATTTCTAAAAATGGGTTATTTAAAATGTGAATTATTCTCTTTTGTCGCAATTCTTTTAATTATGTACATCTTCAGGATTTCTACCAATTTTAGAACTAATGAAAGCACTAAGACTAAATAAAAAAAATGGATTATAAACACGTTCAAATCTATTATAAATCTACTCTGTTCGCTTAAAATGGTTTTCCATACTACAGACGCTGAGCTATTACATGATGAAAATTTGTCAGCGTTGAAGATTGAGCAATAAATTATTGATAAAATTTTGTGGAATTACCTTACTTATTCGTATACATTTGCATAAAAAGAAAAACATTGCAAACGACATTATACATACAGTATACATACTAAATACAGTATTGCTCGATGTAAGCAGTGCTGAAACTAGGTTGACGGTGTTCCAATGCGCGCGCTGTCATACCCACCTTAGATAGTATAGACCTCTCAAGTAAACGTTAAGCAATTAATTAGTAATGCGTAATAGTTAAAAATATTGTTAAGTAGTGAAGCAATATTTTCGCATATACGGAATCGGCCGACTCAACTGTGCAAGTCTGCGATACGTATGTGATAAATTCACACAACAGTTTAATAAACGTTCTCCGAGTAATGCCGTAATTTTGAAGGTTGTTGAAAAGTTCTGAAATACTGGCAGTCTATTGGGACAACGAAAAGGAATGTCAGGCCGTCCCAAGACAGTTGACATTAACAATAACCATCAACGCGTTTTTAACCAGATCTTAGAAAATCCGAAAGTCAGCCAGCGAAGACAGCGTTGCAACTTGGTGTCAAGAGAACTTGCTTGCAAGGAATCCTGAAGGAGCTGAGTGCATTTTCGTATCTGATTTAGGTAGGCCAACAGTTACATCCTCGGGATTACCGCAGTAGAGTGGAATATTGCGCCAGAATTCTCGCGTTGCAATATGAAAATACTGAATTTCTTAAAAAATGTGTGATTTTCAGACGAAGCACATTTTCATTTGTCGGGCCATGTGATTAGCGCACATATCGATTGAGTGAGTGCCTGGTGTGCATTTTCGGGACAGGGAATCAGTTGTTCGTACTTTATCGAAGAGAATGGTAGACAAGTCACACTTACTCAACAGCAGTACATACAAATTTTGACACGCTTTATCCCCGATCTACGTTGATTCTGTCGTTTACGTAATTTGGCATTTCGAGATCAAGTTTTTCAACAGGGCGGGGCAACTTGTCATACTGCGGCAGCAGTTCGTCAATTTCTTCAGGGACATTTTCAAACCAAAATTATTTCACCATTCCCTTAGCCTTCACATTCGCCAGACCTTACCTCTCCAGACGCATACATTTGGGGCATGACCAAAGATGCCGTCTTCAAAAAGTCAGCACAAACCATCGATGAATTAAAGGATGTCATTCTAGGCTTCTTCGCAAACCCTTATTCGATAACATGACGACCAACTTAAAACTTCGTTATGAAGTCTGTCTTGTGCACATTTAGAACATGTAATAGTGTAAATAATATATTAAGGAAATAAAAGAACTAAAGCTCAGTACTGTTTATTTCGGGCCATACTGCACTGTTAGTTAAGTAAAGTAGTTAAGTAAATTCTATTGGAAAAATAGGTTTCATTGAGACTAGCATATTTTACACATTTTTTTGATTTAGTTAGGTCTTCTGTAAATACTTTTATCAAATGATCTTAATTAAACGTTATTCAGACGGTTCATTTCACCTTTTACGACTGTTTTACTGTTTACTCCGAGAAAGACAAAAAATAACGTGCACCTGAGTACGACTCCTACTGTACACCTAATGCTGAATATACGATGTCGGGATGCTACAATTTAAATGCCCAATAAACAATAATCCAATAAAGTGGACGCTGCGGAAAAATTAAACAATATAGTCCGGAGGCGCGCCCGGTGAAGGAAATAAAAAGTTAACTGCTATCACTCGTGATTTTAATTAATGACAGTAAAACCGTGCGGACTAGGATTTAGGCGGCTTCGGAGCGGTCCGGTGTAACAACGTATTTCGGTCGGCAATAAATTACTCCGTAACCGGGATCACAATTAAATACGCATACGCAGAAATTGAAACGAATCGTCTGGCGCTTAAATCCTTCGTTTATTCAGTTGTCTCCGAGATGAATGCACGGTCATCAATCTGCAGGCATGTTCCAAATGGGGGTTTTAACGTGAAGAAAATGCTTTTTTCGGCAATTAACATTTTAATATGTTGCATCCCCACTATTCATCTATACTCTAGACTAGATTTACTAGTAACAGCAAGTAAGTAGTTTTAAATGATAATGAATAATCCAGAAAATTGCGTTAATATAGTTATGCAAGAATAACTTCTATCTGTTAAATTTAAGTGCTGGTTTTATATACTGTACGGTTACCCCGTGAAATATAAAAATGCCGTGGCATATAATTAACAACGATATCTGTTCCCAGAGGATTCGTCCTGTTTGCTTTTTTCCTAGTGTTAACAGAATCACGTAAGAATAATATTAATCTATCACCATACTGTGATCATAGCACAGACTCCACAGTATATTCCCAATAATAAATATATTATTTTAAATCAAATACAAAAGTAAATTTGCCAGTAAATTGTTCGGAGATGACTAAAAATTATGCGTAGGTGCATTTTCAATTCCACGATAAAGGCAGGAAATTGGGAAAATTCGCTGGAAATATAAGCCGTTATTAAGTATATAAGTATATGTATATATAAGTGCAACTGATCGGGAGAAAGTTTTCGACAGTGTTTCAAGATTAAAGACATGCGAAGTGTTGAAATCAAGAAACGTCAGCAATAATAGCATGGGTTAAAGCACTAAAAGAGATACGAATTAAAAATAAATATTAAAAAAACAGACGTTTTGGGCATAGGACGCAACACTACGAATATAGCCATAGAAGTAGGAAATAAAGTTCTACAAGAAACTCAATTTATTAAATACCTTGGGTCCATGTTTGAAGGGAAAGATAGTCTAGAAAGAGAAATTAATAATAGAATAACAAACACCAATAAAATCTATAGGGCATTATATAGCACAAACAAAAAAGAAATCAGCAAAAGAACAAAGATTTAGGCCTATGAGTAAATAATAGCACCTATACTTATGTACTCCTCAGAATCATGGACTCTAACAGAAAAACTGAAAAGTAAAGTACAGGACTGTGAAATGACAATATTGAGAAAAATAGAGGGTGTAATAAAGCTAGATAAAATAAGATTCTGATTTCTTCAAATCAGAAGGCGTTTAAAGATAAAATGGGGGAAGAGAAACATTCAAAAATTATTTGGGAAACTAAAGTAGAAGATAAACAGGCCAGGAGTAGACCTAGAGTTACGTGGAATGAAGGTATAAGCAAACGCTTAGCAGACAGGGGCATTTCGTGGACTCAAGCAAAGACAATGGCAACAAACAGAACGCAGTGGAGAAGAATAATTACCTATACCCCTCGGGTGGAAGAGGAGATGATATGATTATGATTAAGTATATATTGTCACTGTAAATATGTGCATAGATTATGACCGAAGTAAGTTGCTAGTGGATGTGTCTATATTTGAGATGAAACCTGAATATATTGTGTATGGTGAGCATGCCAATTGTTGGTTTATCTGAACCTATCTTAAAGTAAACAAAAAATCTATTTTCCTCATCTTTTGGGAGGACAAATACAAACGCAAAATTCCAAATAATAATACTTTTTTTAAATTCACAAGTCGTAAAATTACTTGGGTTTTATTTATAATTACGTCAAACGAAAATACTACATCATTAATAAAGTTAATTCCTTCGTTGTAGATGCCGTTCAAGTTTTGATGTAGAGATAACTCACCGTTTCTAGGACTTAGGTCTCTGACTTTCTGGTCGAGCGGTATCGGTCTGTCAGGGTCACCCCTCTCCTCCCTTAACCTGTGGGACACAAATAAAAATGTAAATGAACGGAACCAAAACACACACAAATTCGAAAATTATGCGCAATGAATCAACCAATTATACTCGTAAAGCGAGCTGCAATTTTAGCTTCATTATAAATGCATTACATTCGGCGGTGTTTCGTAACATGCGATATGGCGATTTGATCTTTGTAGTGCTGTACAGTAACGTTGCCAGTGGCGGAGCTATACTGGCGTGTGCGTTCTATGGAATCTCGTCGAAAAATCGACACCACAGTTATAACGGGCGCTGGCTACACGACCGACCGTGCCTTTGAGGTGGCACCACTTGCCCTTCCGAAAAGAAAATCATCCGCGTACGGAATTTAAATCAGGGCAGCTGATGCCGAAACGGGAATTAGAACCGCAATTAGAAGTAAGAAAAAAACGAGAAAACTCGTAAGCGAGACAGAAGAGAGAAACATCTGTTTTAATTACGGCATTGGCAATAAGTCGCTGGAGAAAAAGGCGCTTTACGGCGCTGGGAGATATTTTAAGAACCCCTTGTTAATGGCAAACTCAGCGGGGGGCGCGCAACCTCTACCTTCATTAAGAAGAGCCAGTCGACGTGCGATTCTAGAAGTTTTAAAGTAATACCAAGGCAATGCGATCGCTATATTATACAACACTGCATTAAAGTGAATATTATCTTGGCCTCCTATCTTCTTAGATTAGTTGACTTTCGATTAATGTATAATAATAACTGAAATCCACAAAATCGACTAAAACCTTATTTCAAAATCGGAATATATTCGCCAACTTTGTACAAGAAATACCTACAATAAATACTACGAGGGATACCTTTTATATTTCGGGAATAGAGAACAGAAACTAAAATTAATCATAGTACATGGCTTTATTGTTTTACAAAGTATGTTCCATGAAAATCAATACACTTTGCATGCGCTTGAACCAGTTTTCGAAGCACTTTTGCCACTATCATTAAGATACCTCCAAAATATGCATTTTGAAAGCATCAACCGCTTCTTCAGCCGTCGAAAAACGTTCATCACGTAACAAAAAGAAGTCATTAGGTGCCAAATCAGGGCTGTACGGCGGATGATCCATCATTTCAACTTTTTCAGTTGCCAAAAACCCGCTTGTTTGAGCTAATGTGTGAGAGCTCGCATTGTCCTGGAGGAGAATGATCCGTCTTCGACGGTTAGTTTTCCTCATTTTTTCGAATACTTCTGGCAAACAAATGGCTGTGTACTATTCAGAATTGATCGCCCAACGTTGCATAGATGGTAAAGTTGCATGTCTGATTTCTTCGAAGAAAAAGGCGGCCATTTGCTTCGTGTGCGAACAACTTTTGTTGGATTTAGCTCATCTTCAAAGACTGCTGTTTACTTTCGGGCTCATAGGCATAGACCCATGATTCGTCACCTGTTACGATGTTATAAGCATGTTTTGAAGTAGCGTGATCGTATTTTTTGAGCATTTCGTTCAACCAATCCACCGAGCCCTTTTTTGACGGATTGTCAAATTATGTGGAATCCAACGCAAACAATTTTTTTGACGGCCAAATGTTGATGAAATATTGACTGTATGCTGGTCCCACTAATACCCAAGGAAACCTCAATCTCACGATATGTCACATGCCGATCTTGCAATATCAGTTCACGCACAGCATCAATGTTTTTCGGAACAAGAACGGATTTTGGACGGCCTTCACGAAAATCGTCAGTGAGTGAAGAACGACTATGATTGAATTCGGGGTACCACCAGTATACACTAGTTTTTGCTGGCGCTTCATCGCCAAATACCGAATTAAGTTTATCGATGCACTGTTGTTGAGATAATCCACGTCGAAAATTGTAAAAAAATAATGACACGAAAATGTTCAGGAGCTAATTCCATTTTTTGGACAAAGTGATTTTTTAAGCCACTGTAAGTAACACAAATATCGGTTGTACCTCAAAATGTTCTGAGTAATTATACTGTCAAAGAGGCTGAAATTTACGATACAGGTATCAGCACCTGGAACGCTTATTCCCGAAATATAAAAGGTATCCCTCGTATTTAAAAATGTTAATTAATTATTAATTTCTATAACGATTTCATTTATCTCGCTTCAAATATAGTAAAAATGGTAGCCAATGCAAATAACTCCTTTATTTTTACAAGATTATGCATCAATCCTACTCAAAATTTTCTTATATGTTAAGCAACGGTCTCATACAGTGGATGAATGTTTTGCTAAACAATGTAAGCAAACAGGTCTTGAATTATATAATTAACATAAACCCTAAAGGTTAAAACGCTGACTTACTTCGTCAAGATTTTAATGAAACAATAAGACAAAGGGGGTGCGCTACTGAAACAGTGGGATAAGAAGACATGACATTTAATTTCCACTGAAGGGAATTAGCTTAGAAATGGCACATAATTTCGTTGTACCCATTTTCAAAGCGGTTAATTGAATCCCGTGCGGATATATACAGACACTATTGTGCGTATCCCTTTATAGTGATAAAAGCTTGCTCGTTTCAGCTGAACGAATACAAAGAAAATACGTTACGTTACAGATAACTCTAAACTGGTTTTAAAAACATATAACATACAGTAGTTTTGTATATTAAGTATTGATACTGTAACGGAGTATACAAGGTGTGTAAATTAAGTAATGAGACTGACAACGTAGCGTTTGATATGGCAACACGGGAAGCACGTTTGGTGCGTTCAGTGCAAGTTTGAACGCGATCAAGTCATTTGGTTGTCCGTTGCCATATTTTCCGCGAACCCGGTTTTCGTAGCGCGTTCTACAAATGAAACATATTAATTCGGGCAACGGTGTACTATCAGGTTTTGCTTCAGACTTGGGCAAAACAGAAACTTTTGCAAAACTTCAGCAGGCCTACGGAGACAGTGTTTTGTCAAAAGCCCAGGTTTTTCGGTGGTTTAAGGCATTTTTAGAAGGAAGAGTGTCGATGGGAGATGAACCACGCAGCGGAAGGCCTTCAACTGCAAGAACCGATAGCAATATCGACAAAATCCGCGATCTTGTGCCCTCAGATCGTCGGTTGACGGCCAGAATGAGCGAGGAACAGTTGAATTTGTCTCACATCACCGTTCATCAAGTTTTGACCAATGAATTGGGAATGAGAAAGGTCTGCCAGAAAATGGTTCTAAAAAACCTTTCGCAGGAACAAAAGGACATCAAGAGAGGAAGGTGCCTTGACTTTTTGGAATCGATTGAAAATAATGAAAATTTTATGGAACGTGTCATTACTGGCGATGAGAATATGACGCGGAAACAAAACGCCAGAGCAAGGAATGGCACACTTCAGACTCTTCAAAGCCCAAGAAAGCAATATGAGCAAATCAAAGATCAAGAGCATGCTGATTTGTTTTTTTGATAGCCAGGGAATCGTTCAGAAAGAGTTCGTGCCTCACGGTCAGGCAGTTAATCAACATTTTTACCGAGAGGTTCTCGAAAGACTCCGGAAAGGGGTCATGCGTGCGTGACCAAACATCAAGAACGATTAGATCCTGCATTATGACAATGTGCCTTGTCACACAGTAATCTCCATAAACGGTTTTTTGGCCAGTATTTCTGTGGCTCCTTATTCACCTGACTTGAGTCCATGTTACTTTTTCCTCTTCACAAGATTGAAAATTCATCTGCAGGGACATTATTTTGTGACACTCGAAAACATTCAAACAGCTGTAACCGACCAGCTAAAGGCGATTCCAATATCCGAGTTCCAGCACTGCCATGAGGAATGGAAGAACTGTCTCCAATGCTGTGTGGCTTCTCAAGGGAGTTATTTTGAGGGAGACAACGTTCAATTGCAATTAGGTGTCTAGTGGCAATGATACAAAGCTTTTCGTTAGTTTAAATTCGCATCAGTTTATTGTAAATGCGGGCTCAGATTTATGAAATCAAAACTGTTTCCAGATGTTTCTTTTCGTTCAGGAACGTTTGAGAAATGGAATTTACACGAAGGAAATTTTAATAATTGGGTTTCAGTTTAAAATTGTCTACGTTTGTGTTCAAACCTAAAAGTCATTTGTAAATAGAGCGCAGTTAATCATTGAAGTTAGTGAATTATTATACAAATTGTGTTTATATTTAAATTAACAGCTTAATTAATAAAGCAAATTAACGTAACTAGAAAGTGAGTGTTGTTTGGTAGTACCGAACCCAAGATTCTTTTCCCAAAGTTAAATTTGTGACAATATATTCAATATTCATAAAGATATTTGGATATCACTTTCCCAAAAACAAAACGGATTGTTTAAATTAATGCAACATCTAAATAAAATATTAACTTATTTCTCCCAGAATTTTGACCTTGTGTGCTTTAAGTAATTCATTACGCATGCAACCAATATTTCATAGCTGTAAAAACGGATGATACAACAATTTTCGCACTAAGCCGTATGAGCTTGGATGAAGGTAACGTAAAATAAACATTGTCTAATAAGTTTTAAATATACCTATTTCCGGTTAATCTATTGTTGTGAATCATGCTTGCGCAAAATAATTAACCGTAAATTAATACAACACAGATTGTTAAGCTTTTCTTACGAATCTGCTAAATGTAATATGGATGTGAATTAAAAAAAATATAGTTAAACTTCAATTATAAAGAGGAAATGGTTGTTTGTTGTCAATAATTGATATTTTTTATTAATGAAAGGAATGTGTTTGTAATCAACCGACAACTTTTGGTTTCACAACTTTGTCACAAATACACTTAAAAATGAAATTAATGTTAAATCAGTAGGGCCATTATTGTTACAAATAAAATAGCTTATCAACAAATTTTAAAATTCTTTTCTTAATATAATTAAATATTTATAAAACAGAAAATTACCAAACGTTACTTTTTATTATACTTGGCGTCATTTGCTTTTTTCTTTGACTTATTTACTGAGAAATTGCTGAAATAAAAATGAAATTGCTCTAAATTTAGTGATTAGAGAACTGAATGCACTTCCTGGGCAATTCGATCTGTTTAATTTTAGGCAATTTAAAAATACATATTAGATACTGAATCTTTAGTTTAGCATAGTACGTTTCACTATTAGGTATATTTATTACCATATCGTCATGGTGTATATACTACATTAGTTACTTGTATTTGTGACCATTATGGGATTATCCTGTTGGGCATTACGTGAATAATTAGACGTCTTACACTAGTCGAACTCTTCCTCCATTGTATTTATTTCCAGTATTTAATTTTTCACCATAGTTATCAATATGTAGTGTATCGGTAATTTTTACCTTTAAGTGTCTTTAGTTCAACACGTACGATTCAAATCGTGGCCAATAGCCGGGTGTATGAGCCCCTTACAAATGTAGTTTACAAAACCTGAAAGGACTACACCAATGGGTTTGTTTAAGACTCAATAAATTATCCCTGTGATTCCTAATTTAACGCCTAGTCATAATGAATCCGTTGTCTCGTATCAACTTATTCCAATCGAAAATTCAATCGAATCTCTACGCTAACCGACCGCTACTGTTTTACATTTAGATTTGTATCTTTATTACTTGAGTTAAATTGTCTCTATGACTAATCAAAATCTGTTGAAAGCTTCCACAGTCAGCCATCTATATCGATGCTTGTATCTCGTATCGCTAGACGGGGCCCGCGACCTCGCCCTGCTTGACTGGCTGTTCTTTTAGTAGTTTAACCCTTCTTTGATATAATCATTACCCCGGCTCTTATTCTTGTTTCATTATTATTTAATTATTTTCATTTCTGCGTTAGACATGTTGTATATTAACGGAGGGAGCGCTATTGCAGGGTGCGGATTGATCATTTTACAGGTATACGCTTTAATGTAATGCTTTAATGATTTGCAAGATATTATTCTTCCGTTTCAGTTAGTTATATCTAGAAATTAATCTTGTTGTAGTAAGCGAAGCAATGGCTGAATAGAAGCATACGGGTTTTTGTAAAGTTTCCAAGTCCTCTTTTGCATGACAAATTGAAAGACTTACTCATATTGAAAAGATTATGTCAAGAAAACAAAAACTGAAATTATAGGAAAACCATGATTCTTGTCTGCAAAAAAAGGCAAGAAACTGTGCTAACTAAATTGCTTCCACGTTCATGAATAAAAAAAATTGTTTTCAGAAATAACAAAATTTACGAAATTTTGCTTCCTATTGTAACTAAAATGTATGTAGAGCTACGTAAATATCTGTGAGGTTCGTAACGATAGTGAAATAAAATTAACAGTTTAAAATTGGCGGCAAGGACCCATCTTTTAAAGTCAATTTGAAATATACATAGTATTCCAGAAAATTATGACATCCCGTTATTTTCTTGCATAGCACACTGTATATTTTTACAACTTCGGATTGTCCTCGATAACACGATTTCAACAAACTATAACACTTAGTATCTAAATTATTTAATTTGAATTCACATACAAAGGGAAATAAAAATGTTCACCTCCCCCGTGTTTTCAAATCAGTTTAAAATTGTTTATTTGTTAATACTTTATTTTTTAAGTACAGTAATCAACCAAATAAACTACCAAAATGCGGTGAAAAACGAAAGATCAAAATAGGTAGATTTATAAAGATGAAATCAAAGTAGTTTGTTGTAATAAAGTCTAAAATTATATTATTTTTGAGTTCAAATTTCCAGGACATACTAAGTGTACATGTGCCGGTGATTACACTTTCTAAGCCTTGCGCGATTTGGTAACCCAGAACTATCTAAGAAAAAAATGCAAGTTCGTCCTATTTGGCGACAATTGATAAAATTTATCTGAACCAGAGGGAGTAATGAGTTTAAAAAAATATTTAGGACAAGAGAAAGTAAGTAAAACGCAGAATTCACTCTTAGGAAAACAGCGTATGATTTCTATTTTTAAGCATTATAAATTATAGAATAATTATTTGTACAGAATGTGATTTAGTTTCTTCTAAATAAAAAGTATGACTGTAATTCACATGGAGAAGAAAATGACTTTATAAACAATGAGCCATGTCTAGACAAGGTTAAAATATGTAAACTAAAATAATAAATACAGTCGGAAAATGAACACAAAAACACGACGAATTAGGAAAACAACATGTATTTGTTCATGTTGTTTTCTGTTGTATTTATTAAAATAGTGGTATTTCACTGAAAATAATTGTATTCCTCAGAAGTTATGAAAGAAATAAGAAAGATATATTGAACATAGTATAAAGTAAAATTTATTTAGTTTTACATCAAGAAAACTAATTATTAGGGTTGTGAGAAAAATGTCAAAATTTTTAGCTATTAATCGTAACATGGGAGAACATCTGTCGATGAATGTGTACAATAAAGAGTATGGAAGCATTAATTATGTAATGGAGGCTACGTTAAATTCCTGTAACAAATTAAATCACAGACATTTTTATTTATTATAGTTTATTCACTGTTTAATCACTCCAGTCACTTTTGCAAAAGAAAATTGAGTCTTGCACTTGCTATATGTGGCGATTCCATAAATTCTTGTGGAGGAACATCTTTTCTCCAACGCAAACTTATTTCATTTTAAAATAATCCTTAGAGGCGAAAGGCATCAATGAAACAGACTATTCCGTGTAATGAGGTGTTCTAAAATATCAATACAATTAGAAATAAGTTAAAATTAATACTTACTTATACCTACTATTTTGAAACATTTTACAAACAACATTTCTTATCAATGAATTGGTAGCGTAATCTATATCTAACACAGGAATAGGTTTCTCTCGATTTGCTTTGGGATGAGTCAGGAGTTCATTGCTTTTCATTGCTGATGATGACACTAATAGATGCTACGCTGATATTCAAAGCTGCGGCAACACGCTAAAATTACATAACTTATAATTCTTTGAACATTACATTTGTGCAAATACACTTACCCCTCACTGGTGTAAAAGGTGTCAAAGATTGCACATGCATGCGAATACTATCACGTTCTTGTTCGAAGAACATTATTAACGCTGCAATCATTTCATTTGCTTCATTTGCATAAATATTTCGGCATTTTAGCGAAATACCCTTGTAATACAGTCGCCAAGAAGCGTGATTACTTGAGATAAGAATTAATTTTCAAAAAATAAGTAATATAGCAAAGAAAAACCCGTTAAATAACCTAAACGAACGGCACAAATGTCAGACAATATTTCATGACAGAAACAACAAACAAGTATGGACAACGGTGTACACGAATACCAATAGTTGAGAAGAAAGTCGAATTGCGTTAATTGATCATAGGCGCTTAAAATAATTATTTAATTAGTGAAGCTGATAATTTGTACTCAAGTGGAATAATCTATAACTATTTATATGTTAAAGTATTGATTATAACTCCATCGACATGTATTTTAAAAATTGACAAAATCATATTGTGCAGTTGGTAGTGTTACGTCATAAATCACGTGCATCGATATTTATCTTGCCGCTGCTATAGAATCGTTTAACACACAAAATTTCAAGCACTCGGTCAGAAATACGTAACACAAAAATATAATCAACTCAAAAATTGTCAGATGCAATTCAAAATCGCAAGGTTTTATTTTCGTTGAAATATCCTTCTTATCAAACGTTTACATTTGAAGAGGGAAAGATTATTTGTTCTAGTTTATTTATTATTTTTTAAGATTTCAAAGTTTATCTCTACAACCCAACAACCCGAAACATAGTGGTTGATATGTGGCGGCTGTTTTATTAATAAATTTATATTCACTTTCCCCAACCACCCCTAAGGGCAAGAAAATTTAAGATGCAAAAACAAAACAAATTTCACCAGTGGAACATAAACGTCAGATATAAATTATCAGATAATAAAATAGGGAATTTTCAGGCTCTAGCAGCGGCGTTGAAAAATGTATGCATACCGGATAATATAGTCGGTTATAACTCGCTTTTTTTCAGAGTTGTTTCCTCCACTGCCACTGCGTTTATGACTTTTCATATACACGTATATACACGGAGCATATTCATGTTTCTCAATTTCACCACCACTGTCAGTATAGTTCGCAGCTGCGAGAAATCCCCACTAAGTGAGCAATAAAGATCTTCTCCCTGTCTCTCTTTCAGCGAACAGAATCGTTCCTAAACGCATCTCGCCGACGCGTTTATATTATTTATACGGAGATGTGTATTTTTCAGGTGTACATTTCCGTAACAGACTTCGGAACGCACCTGAGTCCCGGGGACTTGTAATTTCCTATTTAAGTGTAAACGATGATTATGCCGTTTCCCTCCTCTCGCCTTCCGTAGATCTTCTTCTACTCGCCCTAAACTTAGGTGGAGGCTCCCCGATTACGGTACCGAACGAACCTCTTAATGCTCCTCTTCTCTTTTACTCTCACCATTTCACATTACTTTTAAATATTCAGTGTACGTCAGGACGTCTTCTAAAAGCATTTGGCCATTAAAAAATTAAGCGTTGGCTTTCCAGTATTATATTATTATTTTATGCATATTTTACTGCGCGGTAAATGGAGAGAAAATCGGGCATAGAGTGAAAATATATTTCTCTCAACGCCCTATACCGCATGATCACCGTAGACGTTCTGAAGGTTTTCTTCTCGGTATCTATATGAGAGAAGGGTTGGGGTACGGTTTCTAAAAGGGGTCGCCTCTAAGTACTTCTTCCCTATGCAGAAACGTAATAAATATTGCAATAGTATTTCTGCTATTCGGCGTTTATTTCTCTTCACACCCATTACTTTCTAAATTTGGAATGATTTATGTGGAAAGAGTCAGCATAACAACCCTTAATTTTGTTATTATGCCATTAATTGTGTCCGATGCACAATATAACCACCAGATTTAATAATAATTTATAACAGTAATAGTAATACAAAATATAAACACACTGTATTGGATTACTCCTCCCGCACAAAATATCAATTAACTCGGGACACGTGTTTCGGGAATACGTGGTTGTGTGTTTATTGTGGTGGCCCACATTCCTTGCAATCTTTACTATACAAAATATGTAAAATACTTTCTTTTGTTACTGATAGTATGTGATACGGTAACTCTTTCCATCACTTGATACTTGATACTTTGATACTTTTTACGGCAGTAAGGGAAGTAAGTAGTGTAATTGCACAAACATAGTGTTCAAAGTGTTACAAGCTATGTAATTTTAGCCTGTAGCTGCAGTTTTAAATATTAGCTTATCGTCTGTTAGTGCTATATCACAAGCAATAAAAAACAATGAACCCCTCACAGATCCAAAAGAAAATCGACAAAAGCCTAAACTTGTGTTAGGTATCGATGGTGCTACCAAATCATCGATAAGGAATATTGTGTATGAAATGTATCCAAATAGTATATAATACTAGAAGACCGGACCGTTTACCAAACGGTAGATCCTTGAGTTGGTTACCGACATTCCAAACCAACCCAAAGGATA
>JARFOC010000611.1:217765-243827 GCA_031763485.1 Osmoderma eremita
ATGGATTTTTGAAAATGGCTCCGTTGGCCACTCATGGCAGGACAACACTCGAGATAGTGTTAAGAAAATAAAAACTGATGGCAAAAGGTGCGTACATGTAAAAATTTATAGATTAAAAGTTTGTTTTTAAATATTTTTAAATTGCTTTGTAGATACATTATATTACCTGCTGGCAATGTTAATGGATTTATACCGGATGGATCCCTGATATTTTGTTCGAGCACTAAAAACTTTGACTATCATGAAAATTTTATTCATCGGTTTGAGTACCAGCTGTTAAGACATCTTGAAAAACCATCTATGATACTTATGGATAACGCAAGTTATCATAGTAAATTACTTAATGTCCTACCGCAAGTTGGAAAAAGGAGGCGATTCAGAACTGGCTGCAAAATAATAACATTTCCTTCGAGGATGATATGTTAAAGACACAAATGCTTCATTTAGTTTCACTGTATGTTTATTTAATTAACAACATATTAGAGGAAAATCATGAATACGAACGCAGAGGTGATTTGCTGGGGGGGGGGGGAGGGGGCTAGCCGATGGGAATTCGTTCCTGGCTAGGCGGATCTAAACCGTTTTGCTCCTTATAGAAAAATATTCGAAAGTATTCACAACGTCTTAGGGAAACAGGCACATTTGGAGGATCAGGAAGGCCAATGATAGTAAGAACGATACAATCGGGAGCAAATATGCTGAACATAACAGAAGAAGATTCAGGTAGTTCTACTAGGAAAATGTAAGTAGGTAATGGGACTGTGTGGAAAATTTTGAAACAGCGGTTTTTGTATCCAACCCACATTGACCCACTTCACGCAGTTATTCCTGCTGATTCTCCTCCACGTATTTCATTTTGTTATTGAATTCTACGAACATTGGTACAAATGCCTCAACTATTGGCGCTGATTCCGCTAATTGTGTAAGAAATCCAATCAATAATTTTCACAATAACCATGTGTGAGCTGCAGAAAACCCATCTTGACCATCAGTTTTCATTGAACGTTTGGTTTGGATTCGGGGGAGACTGGTTAATTGGATCGGGGTTTCTACCAGAAAGACTTACCGGTGAAGTACATATATCGAATTTTTTTGGGACAACTGCTACCGGCACTTCTCGAGGATATTCCGCCGGCAGCGAGAAATATAATAAGTTCATGTACGATGGTGCACCAGCGCAGTTTAGTGTGGTTACTCTTAAGTTTTTAAATAAAATATATCAAGACCACTGGATTGGGCCAGGTGAACCTCTCTTACGGCCTGCTCGGTGCCCAAACTTAATCGTTCGATCTTTTTTCTGTGCGCCCATCTCAAATCTTTAGTTTACATTACTTCAGTGGAAAATGTAGAAGGTTAGAGAAATCAGATAGTTGATGGGTGTGATGCAATAAGCAGCACCCTCCGTACTTTTGAAAGAGTTCAGCAGTCAATGGGGAGAAGAATGGAATCGTCCATCCTAGCTGGTGGTAACCATTTTCAGCAGTTCTTACAGACTAACAATAAAAAGCTTTACATTTAATATTAGCTAGTAAAAGATGTCGAAAAGCGTTTATCGCCCTGTATCTTCGAAAAAAAGCGGCCTTCCGAAAATCTTCTAGGGACAAAATATTCTTAAAATAACCAACATAACCACCCTTTCCCGAAATCTCAAATGCCAAGAATTAATTATGGTTAGTTAGTCACAAATGGTAGTAACTAAACTAATTTAATTTTCCAATACGAACGAATCTAGATACATATACGCGAATATAAATGAGCTTTGTTTGCAACTATCCCTCTGGCACTACATGTTTAATACGAGAGCGGTGTAAATATGCTAATCGTCTTGAAAAATTGAAACCATCCGGCCTGGAGGACCCGGAATGGAATTGATTCGTCTGCGCATGATAGACGATCACTTTGTAAAAATTTACATATTTCAACAAAAATCGTCCGCACCACTACCACACAATGGGAAAGGAAGGCCAAGTCAGCAACTTCTATTCGAGTGCTCTCTTCGTTTACTTTAAGCGGCCGCGCGGCCAACAGATGGCGGTAAAAGCGTCTCTATGTCCTCCGTCTGTTCGGATCAAACTGGGAGAATTCGAACGCGGCACAGCACACTTGATATATGGCTCGGATCAGACGCAATTATTCTGGAGCAATTTGCATGCTACTCCTTCTATAAATAAAACATTTTTCGTATAGAACGACGATTTCATCGTCATCTTTTTCGCTTTTGTCACTTCTCTGGGATTTTATAGTTATTATAAAACTAAATCTTCTCGTAAAAATTGGGGATAACCTAGGTACGTATAATGTAGGTATGTTAGGATGCCCCTTAGTTATATATGATATTTTTATTTTCCAAATGTGTTAGACATCGCCGACCAGAAAGTATAATTGATCTAAGAAATATAATACACATCAAAAATCAGCCGTCCCGACAACTTATATTTTGAAAAATTTGTTGTCATTATTTCGAATGATCAATTTGGGTAATGTATGTGTGTCCATAATTGGGTGAGGTTATGTAATGAAAGTTCCAATAAATGTTGTATTTCCCAAATAAAATTAGGAAGTAGAACATTTAGCGAAACTTGCATTATATTTAGATAATGTCGATATGAGGATAATCTAAATTAAATTAGTTTACAAGCATTTGAAAACGCCTGCTCGAAGTGTCACAAAATTAAGTTAAGGAAGACGTAAAAAAATTATCCATACAATACTAGATGAAGAAATTTATCGCGAAAACCACAAAAGAGGCAGTGGCTTCCATATATGGCAAACATTTCTGGTGATCATTACATTTCTCGAACAAATCTGTACTTATTGTTTTACATTTTCGACTAACATAAGAAATAATTAAAATGTTGATATTACACCGAGTCTCTGTATTAATTAACACTGTACATACAAGAATAATTTAATCGTGAATGCACCCGGCGTTCTACTGTTCTTTCCCTAATTATCGTACAAGAGTAGTACCTCCTCAGTCTCCTGATACTTACATCCGGAAATGAGATTTCAATGTTTCCCGAAGGAGCTTTCCGGCGATACGCGGGTAATAACGGCCCTCCTAAGGTCGACACGCATAAGGTTCATCTTCCTGCAGCGCCAGTCGTGGACCCAGCAACAGTTAATACGAAATCTGTTAACTGAATGTAACATTTCCTCCAATACAATTAGAATATTAGATTAGGAACTCTCGGTGGAGATAAGATCCAACTATCTCCGTCTGCGACTGGAACGCTTTTAGTTCGCGTTTCACTGCATAACGTGAGCTTGCTTCCTCTCCGCTAAGTGAATTCAAACTTGATCAAGATATCTTAATATTGTTTAGTGCAATGTAGGTTGATGTACATTACTGCTTTTGGACTTTGATTGCATCTAACAAACCCTTTACTGTTGTGTTTACGCTTATAACCGAGGTTACTCGATTCTCGTCGTGTCTTATTCAACTAGGCGCATAAGGCAGAGGTGGATGCATTGTACTTTGTACATTTTTAAGATTGTTGGAAGATAAATTTTAAAGCAATTACTGCATTATGTGAATGGGCAAAATTAAATAACCATTCTTGTTAAAAATATCAGTTGAAGAATGTTATTTGGCTCTATGAAGCAATATTTTAGTAGATAGTATTATTTTCAACATCATGTAGGACGATAATCAAATTTACACAATGAATAATTTTATATTAAACCAACATTATTTAAATATGTATACATACATGTATGCATACCTTTGTATACTCAATTAATTCATCATCTATAGCTTGATTATAACAGAAGGTAGCCGGTAATATTTAAGATAGGAATGGTGTGGATGTTTACACTAAATTAAATTGAATTAAAATATGCTTCATTTACATCATAAACAAGTTAATGTTCTAGAGATGTCCTTTTTAATTGAATATTTCTTATTACCACTACGAAAATTCCCAGATTATTTTTTCTCGGGAATAATTAATTTACAAAAGAAAATAAACATAAAGATGTTTGGATGTATTCAAAGTTATGGTACTACGGTAGTTCCATGCCAATTATATTTGAGCAACCTACTTTGAAAGGCGACTAAATCTCTTTTAACAAATTTTATAGCAATGCGAAATTATTGTATAAGAAGATGTTCTATTGGCTTTTTTTTATGATGGATATTTATGTAACTTATATGTTAATAATTCTGAATAAATATGTGCAATTTTTTGTGTAATGAATAACTATACGAGGTGTGTAAATTAAGTGACGAGACTGATGTTTTTAAATATTTTTATTTGAATATAATCACAATCGGACGTTGTCTCCCTCAAAATAACTCCCCTGGGAAGCCATACAGCGTTGGAGACGGTTCTTCCATTCCTCATAGCAGCGCTGGAACTCGGACATTGGAATTGCCTTTAGCTGGTCGGTTACAGCCGTTTGAATGTTTTCGAGTGTCCCAAAATGATGCCCCTTCACATGAATTTTCAATTTTGGGAAGAGGAAAAAGTCACAAGGACTCAAGCTAGATGAATAAGGAGGCTGAGGAGCCACAGAAATATTTTTACTGGCCAAAAAAACCGTTTATGGAAATTGCTGTGACAAGGGACATTGTCATGATGCAGGATTCAATCGTTCTTGATGTTTGGTCTCACACGCATGACCCTTTTTCTGAGTCTTTCGGTAACCTCTCGGTAAAAATGTTGATTAACTATCTGACCTTGAGGCACGAACTCTTTGTGAAGCACACCCTGGCTATCAAAGTAACAAATCAGCATGCTCTTGATCTTTGATTTGCTCATTCTTGCTTTCTTGGGGTTTGGAGCGCCTGAAGTGTACCACTCCATGCTCTGGCGTTTTGTTTCCGAGTCATAATCGAACACCCAACTCTCATCACAAGTAAGGACACGTTCCAAAAAATGTTCTTTATTTGCAATCAATTCCAAACAGTCAAGGCTCCTGATGACCTTTTGTTGCTCCGAAAGGTTTTTTGGAATCATTTTCGAGCATATCTTTCTCATTCCCAATTCATTGGTTAAAACTTGATGAACGGTGGTGTGAGGCAAACTCAACTGCTCCCCGATCATTCTGACCGTCAACCGACGATCTGAACGCACAAAGTCGCGGATTTTATCGACATTGCTATCGGCTCTTGCAGTTGAAGGCCTTCCGCTGCGTGGTTCATCTCTCATCGCCGCTTGTTCTTCTGAAAATCCCTTAAACCACCAGAAAACCTGAGCTTTTGACAAAACTCTGTCTCCGTAGGCCTACTGAAGTTTTGCAAAAGTTTCTGTTGCACTTTGCCCAAGACTGAAGCAAATCCTGATAGCACACCGTCGCTCGAAATTAATGTCTTTCGTTTGTAGAATGCACCACGAAAACCGGGTTCACGGAAAAAACGACAATAGACAACCAAATTACTAATTAGATCGAGTTCAAGTTTGCACTGAACGCGTATTACAATGTCCACTTGTCGCCCCTCGATGTGCCGTGCTTCCCATGTTACAATATCATACGCTACGTTGTCAGTCCCATTACTTAATTTACACACCTCATATATTATCATGTGCCAAAGTGACAAATACATTCTAATCTCAAGAAGAATGTTTCAGATATAGCTCTTTGTTTACATTCACTTGATGTAACTGGGCAACCGCCGGCACAAACAACATAAATGGGCGCAATTTTTAGTTTTAATATAATACAAACATTAAATTTTGACGTTGCTACGATAAGAAACTATTTAAAAATATACAGTTTTGATAAACATAATTACACAAATTGTGTGTATGTGTTAGTGCTCCACCCTTTTCTTAACCTTGTTTTCCAACTCTTTTCCTTTGTACAAAATCCAGTCTTTTTTTTTCTTCCTTCGTTCCGATAACTTCTTTTAATAGTTCCATGATATAAATGTCAAAATTTACTTTAACGATTAATTTTTCTAATGAAGTACTTTCTTCTTTTCAAATACAAAAGCGACCCTTCAATAACACAGAAATCGCAACACTCCTCACTTGTTTTAAACAATCCGCTTATTTTCCTAGTTACTGTTAGCACACTCGACATTTACTTTTTGTCAATCTTATTTGATGAACGAATTTACCCCGATGTTGTTTTTCATTCAGAATACCTTTTTGATTATTAGTTTGCTATGTTTCTCGAAACCCCTTTTTTATGTAGTGTTGCGTATTTGGTGTGCTTTATAGATTAATAAAGTGCATTTAAGGAAATATTTTTCTTTGTTCTAGCAAACACATTTTAGCCCCATTAACTATTTCCCGCTGGACTTATTATTTTACTAAAAGAACTGATGCCGGAATTATCGGTTGAGAGATATTTGAGAGAATTAAAGAATTTAATTATTCATTTCTATTGAACTGTAAAAACATACTGTATCGGTTCACTCCTACAATAGATTGATTAATTCGGGACACGTGTTTCAGGAATCCACGTATTAATCAATTTATTCTGATGTAAGGATTGATCCAATACAGTGTCTTTACTATACTGCCCCACAACCATTGCGTACATTCGTTTTAATGTAGTGGTTCATATAATTTTATGACATTCATTTACTACAATTGATCAATTTTCATTTCTAGGTATTTGATGTACAAATAACCAATTATTACAAATAATAATTTAATCGTGTACTTCGTTTCGTCAAAGGTAAGTTGACGGGCACCTTCTACATACGTTGCAGGAGATAGTAGGTAAGAAGGTGCTTTAGTACAAGCCGAAAGAAATCTCACAGTTTATACTAATACAAAAATGGTAAATATGCAATATTAAATACAAAACAATTTTTATTGCATTTCAGATTCAAAGCATAAAATTCACCATGTATAAACAGAAAAACCTGACTGCAAAGTAAACGCAATAACTCGAACAAAAGCTATAGCACTCTTAAAGTTACCCATGTGCCGGTTCGGCAATCGAACAAAATATTCACGCTGAAAATGCCACTGGTCCGATGGAACTTAATTCGGGGGCAGTACATCATACAAGAAAAAGACGGGAATAGTTTCAAATTTCATTTAAGATTTAATTTGCGTAGAGATAGATGTGAGTGCGTATGTGTGTGTGTGTGTATGTACGCATGCATCCCCTTATAAAATATTCACAGTGATCCTTATGCACCGTTACGGCTAAGGTTCCAGTTGGCATACCGGAGGCGCAATTAAAACGCTGTGCTTTTGTTAAGCCCAGTCGCAAACAATACGCCTGTTCCATCTAGGCCGTCTGTGATCCCGCACAAAATGGACAGAAGCGATCTGAGTCGGTGGGGTTTGATTTATAAGTACCTGGAATCTTTCCGTAATTAAAATTTCTATTTTCACGCAATCAATTTCCCTTTGCGGATTATACATACAAATGGGAATGTGTTAAGTTCTTTAAAGTCCAGTAAGACCTATTTTGCATTCTGTAGTATTAAGGAAAAATGAATATTCATGTGAATGAAACAAAAATACTTTAGGAATATACGAACCTGTTTTATTTATTTTTTCTACATCTGGAAATGAATAAAACTCATACGAACGCGATATAATTATAATTCAGATGGCATTTTCTGCAGTTTTTTTAAAATATTCTACTAATAATCTCTCAGCTAAATAAGTAAAATAAATCAGAACTGATAACGTAGCCTAATTTTGTAAAACTTTTTATAACTGCACAATATTTTATAACCGCAACACAAAATATTTTCCAGTATGTTTACCTTTCCACCTATGATAATGATGAGAAATCAGTTTAATTACCTTCATATCCCCTTATAAAAAAAAGAAGACAACAGTTTGAACCAACCTTACAATTATTTTCGGACGCTCGTAGAATATACCAGATTTTTTTAGAGCATCCTGCACAAAGATGTACGTTTACCACTGATGTTCGTCCTTGTTCACAAAGTAATATGTGAAAATCAATCTACGCGGATCCAATGTTTGTTGGGCGTCAAATCAGAGTCACCTACATCGATTTGGTACATTTATCATGTCAGGGTAGGTGTAAGATGACGTGAATCCAACTCTCAAGTCATCACTTGTATAAACTTTGAGACGGAAACACGTACATCGGTGAAAATAGGCGAGGGCTTACGACTCGGCTCTGATGTTCTTCCCTTTCTATCAATCAAACTTCTTTCATATGTTAGAGAAATTTCATACGTGAACTGGAATCCATTTGACGGGAGTAGCATAACGATATCCCACCATGAGAAACATAGACACCGAGGCACCCGTTATATTAAAAGAAAGAATGTATTATAATAGGAAAGAAGCAATAAATCTCGTTTCCTGAACAATTTCTTTTTGTTTTATTACATATGTTATTGAGACATCGATTTGTGGATGCATATACTTCTTTCTCATTACATTTCCTTTGTTCTTTTTAAATTTTTTCTTATTCATATTTTCCTTTTGATCTGTATTTTTTCATACCGCTTAAAAATCAAATAATGGTAATAATTACTTCTGGAAGAAGTACTTCCACCGCACTTCTTAGGACAACGAACATGGGGTCTGTTGCATGTCTTGTACCGCAGATGGCATATCCGTTTTAATTCCAAATTTGTAATAATAAAAATTATAAGTCAGGCAGATTTGGGTCTACGTATAGGAAAATATGTCAAATATATCAATACATGACAACTTGAATTAGAAGTAATTCTGACATCTATCAAACCGACTTTAATATGTATTTAAATTAATACTAGATAAACTGAGAAATTTGGTAAAATAAAGGGGCATAATAAAGGGCAGCATTCAGGCACAAGCTTGACACGCTGGCCTGGTTTACAGACAGGTCAAAGACCGAGCATGGATCCGGAGCTGGAGTATATAGTGAGGTGGGGGATACAAAAATCACATCCCACTAGGAAAATACACCACTGTGATACGAGCAGAGGTGTACGCTATATTGAATTGGGCATTAGGAAACAATAAGAGAGCTCACAGGCGACACTTAAGGCACTATGTAACCCTAAGTGACATCAAGACTGGTTTGGGAATGTATATGGGAACTGAATGTGCTCGCTGAACGCAATAAAGTTACTTCGTTGTGGGTGCTTGGGCATTCGAGAAGCGTAGGCAATCAAAAAACCGATTAGCTGGCGAAGATAGGATCATCGTCTTCATACGTGGACTCAGAACCTCCCTTTGGAGTGTCTAAAAACACAGTACAAGAGCAGATACGAAAGTGGGTCCAAGAACAACATAAAGAATACTGGGGAAATACAACCAGGCAAAGTCATGTAAAAACCTCAATGAAGGAGGCATCAGTAAAGAAGGCTGACGAACTACTAAATCTTAGTAGGAATCACCTTTTTACAGAAACAGGTCTCCTGGCAGGAGATTACGCACTGAAGGGACACCTACAGAAAATTGAGCTTGATATTGAGGACCCAAGCTGCAGACTATGTGAAGGATAAATAGAGACCGCATACCACTTCTTATGTGAATGCAACGCTTGGACCCTAGAAGAAGAAAGAATCTTTGGGAAACCAAGAATGAATCCAGAAGACTAACCGGCCAAGGACCTGTGCAGAGCGCAAGGATCTGGGAATAGGTAGTATAATGCATCATGGGTACAAAAATAAATACGAAAAGCCAATGGGCTGAAATGTTTTCAGAGACTAATGTCAGACGGTTCCTATAAGGAAAACAAATGGAGCATATGGAAGGAACATTTAGAAAAAAAATCAAGAAGATTATAGAGAAAAAGAAACTGGTACAAAATTATTACGGAGGGTGCAAAGTGGATTAGATTCCACGTGCTACACCCTGGGGAACCCTCCTTAAAGCGACCAAGTTCGCGGAAAGTCGAAGGTAGTGAGTTGTATAACCTAAGACCCAGCAAGAATTTATTGGTACTGGAAGCAACACATGATGAAATCATGATTAAAATTGTTTTTCAAAACTCGCCCCTATTTTTATACACATACATCTAATTGTAAAATATGACAAGTGATGGTACCGTCATTATTTTATATTTTTTAAAATACTGTCTGCATAACACCATGCTACTAATCGGGGCTCTTGTTCACCCGCTTCTGGCTTGTACAAACATCTTGTATGCTCAAAGAAGTGCGCCACGCAAGAACAACGTACGCAAAATTACTATAAAACCAAATATGATACCAAGGCCGCGTTGATACAAACAGTATCCGCGTATCCTGTGAATAGTAAAGGTTGTGGGAGATAATTTGGAAGATAAGTTTTCAATATGGATCTTCCATAATAGTCTTGAGTCTCTGTGGATGTCCAAGTATTTAGTATATATATAATCATCTTTGCAATTTCAAGAAAATTTTATATTTATCTTATCATCATTTTATAAGTCCAGGAATTAGAGCCTGATAGAATTAATTGTATCCTTCATTAACTAGACTCATTTTATGTACATTAAGAAGAACAACAAGGTACCGCAGCACGTACTACCCGGCAAATCATGTATGTATAATAAAAACAACAGTGGCCCGAGAACACTACCCTGTAGGACACCCCTACAAACACCCGCCATGTATTTGCCATGGTATTATTAGAATATCTATTAACTTATATATACCTGCAACTTGCGGTGATGAGTTGACCAGTTTATTTTATTTCAGATTGGAACTGATGATGAGTACTGTACACGAGGAAATATCTAATAGCTCAAAGTGAGGTTTCTTGCTACAGCTACATGTTTCGTAAATAATTGTACAAACCATCCAATAAAACATTAACGACATAAAGTACTTGCAAATTTCTCAATTTATAATTTATACCAGAAAGTTAACATAACAAGTCCTAATTTTCTCGCTCTTATAGGTAGGTAGTTGTGTCTGTAAGTTGCTTTTATGTATATAAAATATAGAACAGGTGTATGTATTCAGTTGCTACATTGTCACTACATATAACCATACCTAACTTCACTACAAGCAAAAGACATATTTTAATCAAAGTACATATCTACAACACCATTTACATATGTTAAATAAATATATATTGGCACTAAAAAAAATCGGATGCCATGTTTTTACGAAAACGTCGACCTGTTCGAAATATTAATCAAAGTAATTATAATATTCTCCTATTACCGATCCATTTCGGTCCCCACTACTAAAGAAAATAAACCAAGTCACGCTTACAATCATTAACTATTAACTTAGAGAAAAAATACAACCCATTTAATACAATATTCATAAATAAATTGTGTTTCTGACAGTTCATAGGAAGCGTTTTCGTCATACTGCTACTCCCTTCTCTTCCTTTCAAAAACCTAAAACGGCGGCGCCTAGGCCGAATCGAGTTTGTACAATGACTGTGCAGAAAGAAGTATGTATTATCATGGGCGATATTCATAAGGGGTTCGCTGGCGTAGTAGTAGTCCGCCGCCGTTGCCGGTATAAATGTGTTTGTTAACCGAAATTATTATTTACACAGAAGAGGTGGTCGGTTATTTGCAGTTATTTGCTTAGCTGACCCAAACTTGCCTATACATTCTTAATGTTGGGTCAACACGTACGAATGAACTGTGCACAAGTTGCGATATACCCCGAATTTTCACATTGATTTTGCATTCAATCCGGCAAGAAGAATGGAATTGAAATTGAAACTATGATTGTTAATTTTAGCAAAAGACTTCTTATTATAATTCATCTAATTAAGTTGTGTTAACTTTTCTAAATATAAATTATTGGAATATAAAAGTAAAAGACTTTCGTAAGAAATCATGCTTTGAAAATTTTGCTTTTATAAGCTGTTCTACTCTGTCCAACGCTTTTGTTTCCATTAACGGCGGGACCATTACACAGTACTGGTTATATTGACTACTAAACTTTTAGAGAATAATTACGTTATATTGATAAACTATCTCCCATTTAATCATATACGAATGACCAGAGTGGCCGGAAACACTTAAGCATCTTTGCTTTTTATATTCTCACATTTGTTTCTATCCACGCTTTATATCAGACATTCCCAAATCCTTATACCCTGTGCCTAAAAGTCCTTGGCCGGTTGCTCGATATATTTTTTCAGGTTAATTTTTGGCTTCTCAAAAATGCCTGTTGTCTTGGATTGACACCATTAGACACCCTACATTTGATCCAGTGTCAACCTTAATTTTTTATAGGTGTCCTTTAATTTAATAGTTCTTCATCGTTGGTCTTGCTATGATTATGCCTGGTTATACTACACCAGTGTTTCTTATGTTGTTTTTTGACTCGCCTCGACATTTTCCTTCATTCTGCGTTTTTAGTCACTCCGAGGTCAAATTCTTGGGCCACCTATGAAATCGATGATCGTCCTTTTACTTGCTCATCGGCATTCTCATTGCCTTCGGTTCCTATATGTCTAACCACCAGTAACAAAGTAACTTTATTAAATCTCGCGATTACATTAAATTAATTCTAGGCACATCCGAAATATGTAACTTAGGTATAACCTATGTAGCTGTTGGCGTTCAAATATTATAGCAAATTGGAAGCTATAACTATTACCAACAGTAGGTCACCTGGTTTTAGGGATATCTCCAGTCTCTATACGTAATTAAAGTAAAGTATATTGATACAACAAGGAACCAGTATAGTAAATGTCGCAGACGCTAAAAATCTACAGATTAAAACCTTAAGGAAGAAAAGGACTCGATAATACTTACCAAACCAAACGATCAAGGAATGTATGCTTTGCATACATACTCATATGTGTTTATGAACCAAGCAATAACTAACCTTCCCTCATTTTTGCAAAACTGTAAAAAGTTGAAATTAAAATTTTGGATCAAATACTGGAAGCCATATTGTTTAAACTATTGTGCGCTCTTATTGTCAACAAATTGGGGCCTGCGCCACACGAGTTTACAAAAGGAGGGTCCACTGCAACGAATCTATGCTGCGAATCTATGCTCCCTTGTTTCCGAAGCGTTGGACAAACGACACCAAGTCGATGTAGTATTCATGGAGTTTTCAGACATTTAAGCGATTGCATTACCATCTAACAATCATGAAGTTGCATTTGTAGGGTGTTTATGGCGGCATCATTCGATTGCTTCAATCTTTTTGAGTGTGCGCAATAACTACGTTGAATATCTTGGTTTCAAATCTCATTGCTACAAGCCTGTACCTGGAATTCCTCAAGGATCTGTCTTGTAGTCAAGCCAGAAATACCAAACGGATAAACAATTCTACTTGGATTACAACTGGCAATGCCTTTATTTGTTCGAAGTTAAAGTATTGTACAATTCTGTGGAATCCTGGATACCTGTATTTTGTTTGTTTGTTGGTTTGTATCCTAATGCAGATACTTAACACAGCGGCCTTGAGGCCTATTGTATCACTCTACATTAGGTTTGTGTAAATGTGTATTGTGTGTTGTGCAGTGTATGGCTTGTTACTGCTTCTCCTCGCTGTAAAAGGGCAGCAGTGTTGATTTATCCTCAACATTGAAAGGTACCTGCAATCGACTATATAAAAACCATCAACATCCGCTACATATGCCTAGCGCTCTCATGGATACCTGTATAACTTGAATATGGTAGAAGGAACTCTTATTGTCGTAAGCACTTATTATTTATTTCCCCTAACTATATCTATACCAACCTACTAAAACAATTTTTACGTATCACTAGGAAATCGAATATTACAGATTATTTTTGTTTTTTAAATTGATCACTGATTCATGCTACGGGTTTGTTGACTTTATTAAATTTTTATGTCGTTTTTTTTATGTTGAATAGTCGTAAGAACACTACGTTTATCCTCCCCTTGTGCCGTACGCTCGATTACTTTCGGTCACCAGTATTGTCAATGTGTAGGAGTATAAACAGTCAGTGTAGTAAATGGGATACGTTCACTATTACATTGAGCTCTTTGAAAACACTATTATTAGAGAAATTGTGATTATTATAGTTCCAGTATTTCGCAAAAATTTTCACGATTGTCTATGCATATGTTCGGTTACTATGTACAGTTAGGATGGACGAGCTGGCTATAGAAATTCTGTGTATAACACGGAACAGACGTAAGACCTCCGTTAATTGAAAAAAGTCCGCGCAAAAGTAAGATTTATGCGAGCTGCTATACATCTCATACGCATAGACGCTGCAGAGGGCAGAGCAGCATAAAGAAGTTAGGCATGTTAGATATATAGTTGCTTGTAATTTCTCAACAGAAATCTGCTCTGTTAGATCATCGCCGACGAGAGTATAGCCGCTAGGCATTATACACATCTTGAGCAGTGAAAGTGTTAATAATTGGACTACTATACTGTTCAAGATAAACTACAAATGACAAAACTATATTATGGCAATTCAGCAAGAGCTGTTCGTGATTTATTTGCAGTTGAATTTCCAGATGGGTTTGTACCAAGCAATGCCACAATACAAAAAACCGTTTGAGCATTAGAAAATTATATTATACCTTCTTATTGGATAAGAATTATTGTTTATTATTTACAAATTTAGAACAGTTTTTAGCGCGCTATATCGTTTTTTTATAACCCCGTTTAGAAGTACGTTATGGTTTATTTCGTTGTAATACAAGAAAAGTTCTTTGGTTAGAATTTTTGTTTATTTTCTCAAAATCAACTTATTTTATTAAGATTATCGGCAATATAATGTGTTAACTGAACTAGTATAGAACGCAATTACACGCGGGGGTAATAATAAGTGCCCACCTGCGCTTATTATTAGTCCCGCCTTCTTATAGTCGACCACTTAAATCATGGTTTCCTATAGCCAGATCGTTTGCTTCCGTACTGTATATATAGGAATTATCCTGTAATAAGTTACTTGTGTTACTGTTGGATAAATAAACTACTCTTATTATAACATTAACAAATTACGGGATGAAGTGTAGAAATTCTATCACTATCACCATAGAACATAAAGTAATTATTTTATATTTACTATAATTTATAGCCATATAGGGGAAGTACAAAGAAACCACGATATGCTGTTCAAATTATAAAACAAGTTCGATACCTTTCGTGTGGAAACGTAATCTATCAATGCGTGCGAAGTTTCGTAGTATGTTGCGGATTTTATATGGTTATAATTCATTGCAATACATTAATTTTAGTTTATCGTAATTGGATAAGAAATTCACACCGAGTATTGATTTAGACAATCAATTATTAATGACTACAACCTTTCCAGAAACTAACAATGTGTCGATCTTTCCATGTTGATAAATTATATATCTGATACCTTACGATTATTTTTGTATAAACACCAATTTAATCCCAACTATCTTGAATATTTTTGAGAAAGACTTTCATGTTGTAATTATCGGAGCCAATGAATCTATTTGGAAATTCCTTTAGCATTAGGTACATAGTACCAACTGTAGTTACTCCTTATACTGAAATATTTATCCATTACGCCGCAGTGTGATCGTACCTAAGTAACAATTAAAGGTGAAATATTAAACGTTAAATACAGGATACAATACAGGTTTCCTCTCGCAATATCTGGCATCATTTCTATAAGAACAATAGCCTGCATACATGAACACTTATTTTACTTACACTAATAGGGAATATTCATATCCCCCAATAACTCCTCCCTATAAGTGTATGCAGGCAATAGAATTGATTCAACGGAGGCGATTGCTTCCTTAGCGCACATACGAGCCGCACGCACACCACTACGGAATATTTCCGCAGACAACTCAATCGTAAGTAACTAATTAAATTTTAATTACGTCTGGAGGCAATTAACAGTCAATCAGTGCAGAATTTGAGTCGAGTTATTAAAACGAATAATTAGTGGAACTACCTACCTACTGTAGTAGTTATATTAGGATGAAGAGAGCGGGCGAAAGAGACGTCGATAGAGGCACGAAGTGAGAGCAAAAGGAGACTGGAGGGTACGAGAATTGATATTAATAATCCAAACAGTACCGGTAGCGGTAATACGATGGAAACCGGCAAGCGACGCAAAAGAGATCGGTTACGGTGATTGCCGGTAGAAGGAGCACATCTCGACGAGGAGACCCACGAAGAAGTAGTCTCCAAAATCTTATTATTGCTAACAAATCTCAAATTATTACCTCTTTTGAGGGAAGGCGAATAACTTGAGAGGGAGAGAGAGAAAGGAAGATGAAGAGATTAGTTATGCTTATTTAATATTTAATAATTAGCGGGCCTGGGCTTGTGCAATGTAATAAACAGCTCCATTATTCGCTTTTTAATAATAAATTTTAAATCAAACGTGTGTTTTTTATGGGCCTCAGAATTAGAATTCAGAATTTTTCTACCAGGCAGGGTTTCAGAGTGACAAAGCAATGAAATTTTGTGAAAGTATATATTATAATATGTGTATAAATCGTGAAAAAATGACGTACAAAGTGATATCTTTGCTTAGAAAATGTGCTGATATATGACTTTTGGCTGTACTTTGCATCTCTCTTCAGCGTCCAACCAACATAGCAGGGCTCCATTTGCCTTGGTATCATCAACACTTTCATCGTCGCTTAGTGTCGTGTTTTGTGGAGGTTTAGGCACAGCTAATTCCGAACTGTGAGGTACTGGTCTCAGTGCAGATGGAATATTAGGCTATTTTACAGTATGTTTGGATTTAGAAGTCATACCACTTATATTTGTTATACAGAAATAGCAATAGGTAATATGATCTGATAGCTCCCTCTAAATCATAGGAACAGCAAAAGGTATATGTCGTTTACATTTTGCCCGCTCTGGCACACGTAACACAGCAAATATGGGGTGCCGAACTTTTGTTTTCATTACCTACTTTATACTTTAAATACTGCTCATAGCACTTTTTAAGGAGAACACCTCTCCGAAAGACCGTTTTTGATATTTAAATGTCAATTCGCCGCGAATATAGCAAAAAGAGTTCAGGTGGTTTACACATTTCCTTGGCATTTTTACAGGTAATCAAATGTTCGCGGTTTCACTACAATAGCTTGAACGCACCACAACGCAACGCTCTTTGAAACGTTAACAACTTCAGTGTATATGTTCATTCACCGAGCTCTAGCCGAAAACTGAAATAACAAGAGATGCTATCTAGAAATGGGAAGTGCAGGTCTTAACACGTCAAGGCATGTTCTCTTATACTACATATCTATGCATGCATATTTTAGGTGTATAAGCGAATATCCTGGAACATAGAAGCTAAGGTTGATTGAGAAATTCTGAAACATAATTCATTTCAGCATGCAAAAGTATATGGGAATCGGACATTTTTGTGCTTGGGAAAAAAATCCTGTTAACCAGTGTAATCAATTGTAGAGTTTACTTTATCAGATCATTATCCTTAATAATTACACAGTTTGTCATAGTCAGGGTAAGGCATATTTTACATTGTTAATGCAAATATTAATGTGGTTGCTTATTTTGGGAAAAGTTAACCAAATACCTGGTGATTAAGAAAAATTATTAAAATGTTTTGTCCAAAATTAATACATAATGGTACCTTACATGAAATCAGCAGAGTTGCAGAAGAAATAAACATAATGGTTCCGCTTGTCAATAAATTAGAGCCAATAATAAAAAGTTTTTCTTAAGGTTGCTTTGATAATAAAGACTTTCCAATATTGTACTTCCACTCCAACTAGTCGTAACAAGATGGGAAACCTGTACAAGCATTATCTTTTTAGGCAGCTCATTTTGCGAAATTAAAGACTTGATGCTTGAATTCCCGATCCATTTCAAATGCAAAACAGCTATTTGAGAATAATATGCCATAGCAGCAAACTGCTCTTATAAAAGCCAGTTATGGTTTTGTGTCAGCATCCAGAACTCAATCAGAATCCAAAAAGAAATATTGTTATACTGCAGTTCACCTTTTAAAGGAAGTATTGCTCTAATGGCGATCATATCCCAATTTGCCAAATCTATTTACGTACTAAACTTTCCATATGTTGTCGGTCTGAATACGTTAACAAATTTTATGTTGTCAATTCATAAATATCAATCTGTGAATTCATTGTAGAGTATTGATAGAATAATCTTGTAATTATATAGTTGTTTGTATTATATGTTCTAGTTACAATAAACAACGCTATTGATGGAGGTAATAGGTTTTAGATACACTGATTTGTTCGAATATAAATACGTAATACAAGATAAGAAAGACACACGTGACACAGGAGGATGAACCGAAATTGAGAGATGTCAGAAACTGTGAATAATACCAACAGCCGCTAAATAATATATGGCAACAATCCCATTAATAGAAAAGGACAGACATACAAATACGTATAAAATAGGAAAGGATGTTTACAGTCCATAAGAATAATACTTCCTTTCAAACCTGAACTGCACTATAGAGAGGATGTAAATTTAGTATAAAAAAGTAATTGTTGTATTAGTATTAAGAAGAAAATTTGGGAAAGGCGGAGATCAGGATAATTTCGACCATTATCTCTAACGACTTGATATTACATTGATTGTAATACTGATTAAGACATATTATTCACAAATTCTTGTTATTTTATCGTACACGACACCACTTATGCCATTCTTATGAAAATTTATTACAGTCGAAAACAAAGTAAAGTTGTTTTAAAGATAAACAAGGAAGCATTGAACTTTAAGAATGAGGGATTTTAAATGACAGATATACATATGTAAGTTGTAAAAATGTAAATAGCCTCCTTGTGGAGTTAAACCGCAGATCTTCGTCAACCACATATGCATCTGGGGTTCCACAGGATTACTTACTAATGGTATAAGAAAATATTAAAATTAAATTGGATACTGTATAATTTATGTTTCCAACTCCATTGGTAGGAATATTTATAGCGTTAAATTATAGAGCATTTAGACAGAGTAATCAAATGTCCAAATGTTTCAGTTTAAAAATGCACTTATACTCCCAATTTGGGAACATATTTCATCACAACTCATCTGAAGTAAGATCAAAGTCCATAGATTTCCTTAAAAGCGTTCGCCTCAGTTATAATTTATTTCAGGAATTATATTTAATAAACCAAACTATTACTTCGTCATAAAATCAAATTAAACTAAATTTACGTAATATGAAATCATGTACTGCTCTTTAGAAGAAATAAATAAATCAAAACAAAATGGAAACAATATTATCCGAGAATTAGAGATATCGATTTTGACAAATAAGTTTTTGTCGCCATTTCGCGATTTAACGATTTATTACCGTAAAATTGCCATTACAGTTCTTCATATTTCTAAACCCCAAGTGGCCTAATCATGTCGCCGGAAATCTCCCGTTTCATTTGATTACGTCGCGAGTCAAATTAGCTTTCCTACTATCTAACCCGGGTCAGAGAGCTTTATTCCATCCCATTGATCATTGCAATTCAATCCGCTCCGCCATTCTGTCCAAAATTTTTCGTAGATATTGGATTGCATCCAAATGCATTGATTTGGAATGTCTCCACTTCAACGAATGTAAAATATGTAAAAGCCCTCACGTGAGATAATTAATTGCATGTGTTTAATCAACAGTTAGCGGTTTTGCTATTTTTCTTCGAAACGTATGTCTTTAAAGAATAAAAATAAAATTCATACATGGAATAACAAATGAATGTAACTAAACTATTCTTTCTGTTTATGATATAAGATACAGGGTGATCCATATAAAATAATTGAGAAATGAATGTATTTGGGTTTTGATTCGCCGTGTATTCAGTTTTGACGATTTTGAAAAAAAATTCACTTTACTATAAAAATGGACCAATATCAAAAATCTATGTTTGTAAAAGAAAAATTTCTGACTAGGTTGTTTGCAGTTTACAAAACCTTGAACCTACAGTAATTTGCATATAAAATTGACCATAACTTCTGAAACACGCTGTATAATTCAATGAAATTATATGTTGTGGGTGTGAGGCATGAGCTTAACCAAAATCCGAAATAATATACAACTTTTTCACCACCACCATTCACATTCAACCCGTATAATTCCATTATGTATTCTTTTACTGTCAATAATCATACGAAAGAAGGGAGATCTGCAAAAGATCACACAGAATTTGGTAGAATCAGCAGCAAATATTGGTTTAGAGATCAACCAGAAGCAAGGTAATGAGAATTGGAGTGAAGGCAAACAATAACAATTTGGAGATAGCGACACGGAAAGGAATCTTAAAATTTGAGATTGTAGAAGAATTTATTTATTTGGGATCAATGATAACTAACAAATGCGAAAAGAAAGAAATAAACATGAGATTGATGAAGGCCACCAAAAGCGCGGAAACGATGAACCATTTAATCCGATCGAAATACTTGTCTAGCAAAGCAAAACTTAGAATCCACAAAGTTGTTTTAAGGACAACCATGCTATACAGTTGTGAAACTTGGATACTAAATCAAAGGCAAGAAGAACGTATAATGAGATGGAAGAGGAAAGTGATAAAAAGATTTCTGGGGGAAAAGAAAACCGACGATGGTTATAGGAGAAGAACAAGCAGTATATGAATCATACCACGAATTCAGAACAAATGCATTATAGTTTCGAGGTGATTGCAAGGGTTGGGACACGTGGAAAGAATGGCAGAAGAGAAAGTGGTAAAACAAATAGAGTGGAGGGAACCCGACGGCAGGATAAAAGAGGAAGGCCGAAGAAGAGATGGAGAGAAGCAGCCCAAGAAAATTTGAGAGAAAAAAACAGAGAAAATTGCCAGATGACAGCTAAAAACAGAAGAGAAAGAAAAGGAATGAGACAGCTCTGGGCCTGAACGGCCTGTTTAACGCTTATGTATATATTTACACAATTTTATGTTCTTGATGCATTTTCCCTTAAATATTTTTATTATTAGCTGCATATATTCTCCAAATTCATGAATTGCTAAAAAAATATATCCCGCTATTAATACCTCATACAAGAATAACTAATGACTGTAATGTAATACATGGACATCCTTTTAATATCACTGTATGCCAAAACTAAATCTATTTAATATATCTATGTTTATGTTTAATAACGCTTCCACCACTATTTTGCTTCAACTTGTGATATTTTCTCTAATAGATTGGATAATATAAAGTTCCATTTTGTAGAAATAGTGATATACGAACAATATTATTGCAAAAATATAATGAAGAGAAGATCATGCTCATGTTTCTGATCTATTATTTCTTTCCTCTACCTTCTAAATATGATATTTACCAAGACCATGTCGCATCACTTTACCGTTTTTATTCTTGCAAGTGAAGGTGAGATAATTAAAATCGCTCCCCAGTGAAATTATTATTACAAAGTCACACATCGAATAAAATCAGAGTAATATACAAGTGCGATTTGTCGTAAGCGCAAGAATAAGCGTCTAAGAAGTAACGTATTACCATTGTCGAACGAGAACATTCAAGAAATTAAGGCCCGCCTTGTCCTGATCAAATATGGATATTATATTTGCATTTAATTAAACCAAGAACACGTAACATTAATTATATACCAACGCACACAAACACATTGTGAGTTCAACGTATAAAGTGTGTGAGTTGTATGCCATGGAGCATGTATGTATGTACGTATATGTAAAGTGTGTGTTATATATGTATATTGTATGTAACACACGATTATTAGATTGTTTTAGAAGTAACGCGGAAGGCATTGTTGTTCTGTTGTGGCTGTTTCCGACATTCTCTATTATTATTGTCATCGTTATTATTACAACGGCTCATGTTATGACAATTTAGCAGTTACACGGATATCAACGTACATGCTTACTCGGAAACGAACCCCGAAACTTTGTTTGCTTATGTCAGAATGTAGCCCTTGTAATTACGTCGACTCCGTTGACCCCTGGAAACTTTTTTAATGACAATTTCACACGTCAAGCCCAATTTTTCTTCCAACATTTTTATTATGGCTTCGCATTCGCTATAGTTAGGTATTAATTGTGATAATAACTCTATTTATCAAAATTTAAATACGTGATTTATGGCTGTTCAGGTATATTCTGATATATTAATAATTCTTAGGCCCGGTTTTTCAGTGTCGCGTCGCTTTGAACAAATTTTTTGGTTTAAGTTCAAGTTCAGCGCTCAAACTGTATTTCAGTTTAAGTGCAATTCTGAACTGAATCAAAAATTTGGTCAACTTAACCCGAATAAAAAACTGAGTTCAACGAGTGGTTCAAGTTTAAACTGTTCCGTCAAGAGTGTATTGACGGCAACGCAAAACATTAGGGATCACAACATTACCGCTGATCTGTGATAGATAATCTTCAAAATAACCGAAACATGCAAAACAATGAATTTAAATGAATCGTCTGATGCTGACGTTATTAATTTTATTGAACATCTTGGGCGTTAAACATTACATTATATAGTGTTAAACTAATATAACATTGCTCCAGAAAATCGAACAAGACACCATTAAATAGTAAATTGTTTTAAAAATCTCATGTAAAATTAATAAATACTACTTTACTTTAAAAAAAACTACTTATTTTTTAATCTTGGAAATATTTACATTATTGCAAAAAAGAAAGAGTTAAATAGATTATTTTTTATTAACTATCTTGTAACACTTTCGCTTTAATTGAAGTTCTTTCTTTAGTAGTTTATTTTTTAAATATTGTTCATCCACTTGTAATTTCTGTAATACAGTAAAGGATAAAAACAATTGCAATGATTACAATACTTGCACTTATACCACAAACTGATAAAATACATATTTAATCTCTGCTAATACAGTATGCTAATAGACATCAGTTTCAAATATTAAGCCTTGATGGTTTTTTTGTTAATTCTTGATTTCATTGACAGATATTTGAAAAATCAAACGTAGCCAATTACAAATATATTAGGCCAAACTGTACGCCCAAGCTATCAACATGGTATTTTATTCACCAGTTTTACTTTAGCTGAACTAGTTCAATATAGCTACAGAAAAACTGGAACACCGAGTTCATAGTTCACGTTCGTGATTTAGTTGAGCTAATACATGAACTAGTAATGAAAGACCGGGCATTATTGGGTAATTAATTCATTAACAGACCGTAATATAAAATTTTACTTTCTATTTGTGTTTTTCCTGATTTTTAAATAAGTAAAATTGTTTGAGTTGCTAGTGCGAATCATTTAGATTTTACTTCAGATCTTATACTATACTATTCCGTCAATCATATTAAAATATGCCCTTGGTACCTGCATATATATATTTTAAATATATTGCTAAATATTACATACAGGAACCAGTCATCCCATCACTTACGATCGTTAAATTTGTTACTACTATTTACACTACAAAGCCAGTTAAATTGGCAATGTATCTATAATGATTAACATGGGGAAACTAGAAAAAACAATCAAATGTATCGTTTCCAGGGTATCAGAAAAATTAAATTAAATAGCCTGTATATTTTTATAAATTTTGGCAAGACATCTAGTTCCAAGAAAAAAAAATCCTAACACATACATAATAACAACCGCAATCTCCAAAACGCGCAAACGAAACTGGGAAGTAATTCCCAAGTTTGTTAAAATAAATTTTAAGGAGGCAATGATGATAGCATAATTTGAAAGAATCTTATTTTAAACAAAAAATTCTCAATCTACAACCATACTAAATTTTAAAATCAAATAAATAGCACCGGAGCAAATAAGTTCTGAGGTGGGAGGGATCTTTAATATCCGTGCGAACTAATCAATAACGTCAGCATGGCTTAAATAAGATCGATAGAGTAGATGTAATCATGCGGTAGGGTAAATAATGTGGCATTCCAGTTTATAATATTTATTTAGAATAAACATTAGAAACAACAAAAGCGAATATAAAATTTATGGAATTTCTAAAGCGCAGAACAAATTTTATTAAAAATGACGAGGATAATTTTATTTATTTAACGTTTGACACACACATGCAATAAAAATAAAATAAAACATATATGCACACAGAAGAACTTATTATCCCTTCATCGAAATACCCTATAATCATTGAGTTCCTAGAAGAACCATTTACAGTACTTGTATCATTGCCGGCTGACAATTCAGTTCATGTGCCATTGATGTATCAAGAGAACCACAGAATCCGCAACATCTAGTCGCTTCTTGCGCTAGTTTGTTTAGCGTTACCCGGGGTGTATAATCTATAATATTTCAAACATCGACTCCAAATAGCTTTACACCATCCACCTTGGACATTATACTCAAAAATTCTGTTCATCAAGTTCCCGTTCTTTAAGTACCATACCAAACTGCTCATGTTATCTAGTATTAATTTAAATAACCATTAAAATTGACACATGTCAAAATAATTACAACTATTATAGCTTAATATGTAACTTATTATCTTTTATTGCTTTGTACTATACTACGATTTAAAGTTTAAAAAGCTTTACACTCTTTAAACGTAATTTTGGACGGCCAATATACAGTTTAGTAGCATAAAAATTTTTAAAAGAACTATAAAAATTTTATACGCTTCAAAAAGTCAAACCTTTATATTAGATAAACCGGGATTTTTTTTTAATTCAATATGTTTTGGTATAGGGTCAAATTTGCATTATAGACTGTATTTTGAAAATACACTAGCGGTAAACTGCTATAATGGAATATTTCATTATTCAAGGTTTAATTCTTCAAGCATGTAAAAGATAACATTCTTATTTAAGGCCTACGAACTAAACAACTTCCGAATGTGTTAATTAGCTGCATTTAATTCTGGGATATTAATTTCGTTAAATTTGCTATAAGGCATTTTTTTGCACATGGAATATATTTGCAAATATATTCCATCTAAAAACCGTAGACAGATAAGTATGTACAAAATATTATTGAACATAATTACTTACTTTTTCACTTCAACGAAAGTTTTACTACAACTCCACAATATATCGTTTCAATTTAAAAAGAAAGCCAGTTTCGCCAAAAAATAATTGCAAACAGAAACTTTTCTCAAAAACTCCATATTCATGTGTATTTAATATGGTAGAATCTAGACACTTCTAAACATTGCAAGCAAGCGAAATGCGCTATCTTAGGGCAGTGGTGAAGATCAACGTAGTTCACCCCTTTGTAGAAAACACGATAAAAATCTAAAATCTTTTAGAAACATATAACCATTACTCGCCGATTTTGAGATATAAACATGTTTACAATATACACAAGGAAAAACTTATTAATCCTAATTATTGTTAAATCCGGTCTGAAATTGCCGGTCTATGTAGGAACGTGTGTTTATATGCAGCAATGGTGCTATTTATAATAAACGTGTTGGAAGTTTATAAACCTTTACATGATTCTAGGAAGGTGACGATTCGGCCATACCAAAATTAATACGTATTCTGCTTAGAACATGAAAAACAGAACATATTCTTTTTAACTAAATGACTTACCTGACCTAAGATCAAGTAAGTAAAAACAGATTAATTTCTACTTTTCCCAAAACTATTCGGCCAATATTAGTTGTTTGAGTAAGGACATTATCCAAAATTAATTGCATGTTGATTTTTTTAAACAGATATGTTATACAATTACTTATACTGTTTCCTTTCTCCATTTCGTATAGCAAGTACAATAGTTGAGTTCCACTGTCTAAAATATTTTTAAATTATTTAATTAGAATGATAGACCCAAATTTCGTTTAAAAACAATTATTTTTATGTCTGATGACGGTAGAACTTTCATATTCCAGAAAAAAATTCATTTTGAGTCTCTGTAATGAGTAAACACTCAATAAAAAAATATATATAAAAATAAAATAAAAACCCTTGTCGCTTCCAGAGTGCTACGCCAGACATTATTTTCTTTTGTAGTTTTCTGCTGAGGATGGCCACTTAGTTGACGAAATACGTATTCAGAGTTCTTTACTCGTCAAGGTGGTAAGGGTATTTTTTATTTTTATTTCAAGACACCGTATCCTATTATTTTATAAAAATATATCTACCGAGCAGTTTTCGAGGTAAAAACCTTATTGTAAAATTAGGATTTTTGTACTGCAGTCATAACTTTTTGAGATGGCATTTTTCACTTATCCGGCTGTGGCATTTCTTTCTTGCTGCCAAAGATATACGAGAATCAAGTAAACAATAACCAACCAACAAACCAAAAAGCATTTTATGAGTCATTTCGCTTTCTCTGTATTTGGGTATTTTTGGGTATTTGGGAAAATGATGTCATCCGCCGGGTTGTAAATAACTCCTTCCACCTCGGCCGCTTGGTCCTATTGT
>JARFOC010000611.1:255415-276028 GCA_031763485.1 Osmoderma eremita
ATCAAATGTTCGCGGTTTCACTACAATAGCTTGAACGCAACACTCTTTAAAACGTTAGCAACGTCAGCGTATATGTTCATTCACCGAGCTCTAGGCCACAACTGAAATAACAAGAGGTGCTATCTAGGAATGTGAAATGCAGGTCTTAACACGTCAAGACATGTTCAAACATTAACCACTGCATGAGCTGCTTGATCAGTTCCGAGCCCTAGCCGACAACTGGAATAACGTCAAGACATGCTCTCTTATACTACATATCTATACATGCATATTTTAGGTGTATAAGCGAATATCCTAAAATAACATAAAAACCAAGGGTGACGGAGAAATTCTGAAAAGATAATTGATTTCAGCATGCAATAATATATCAGAATCAGGCATTTTTGTGCTTGGGACAAAAATCTTGTTAACCAGTGTTATTGATTAAGTTAAAGTAATTAATGGGTAATAGTAAAAATAAATAAGTGAATACTAAACTTACATATTATAAGGTACAGGTAATGGCTACTGAATCAAAAATATTGGAGAAAATATGTTAAAAAGTAACATATTATCAATCTTTAAGACTCCTCTTTCGTAATAAAAAAGATTTACTTCCTTCTATGTTTTCTAGGACATTATGATATTGTCGTTATGATAATAACCCTAATCTGCAAAAATAAAGGGTAGTTCACTTAATAAAATTCCCCAGTTTCATTTATCTGGAAGAATAGCAATACACAAACGACAGCCCAAGCCTCGCAACCGTCCGAAATGCACAATTAACACTCCGGAATTAAACAAAACACTGGTGGATTTAAATTCGAATTAAGGTCCCGGGCGTTTATTAATTAATCCTCGTCAGAACACGGACTAGAGCAATTAGTCTGACACAGTCGATCTGTAAAACCCTTTGGCCGCTCTCTGGTTCGCTCGCTTGCTCCTCCAGCATTTGCCGATGTTTATTCGCATCAGCGCCGTTCGCCTCTCGGATTGTTCTTATTCTTCTTCTTTTGCGTGCCGGTGTACCCCATCAGAAACAAGGGAACAGCGGCGCGAACGGGTGAGGACTATGCGCCATCCCGTTTATGAATATTAATAACTCTTTCTACGATGCCTGGAGATTACAGACTCTCTCATTCTATCCTCTTATATTTTACATTTAATCAAATCCCTTTTTACGCACTAACACTGAACGATAAATTTTCTCCGGCGGAATTAATGCCGAATTTGCTACGACGAGAGATTTGTCAAGAAATATCCCACTAAGACTTCTTATTGGTTTGTTTTTACTTGATGTTCATTGGCAGTTACTTTTAAACTCAAACAGTAAAGCGTTTTCTTGTCTACACATTTATGCGAGGAAAGATATACAAAGTTAGTAAAATACTGTGACTGGCTTTTAAATCAAAAACTTTTCGTGTCCCATGGCATGGTCTTTGCCCTTCTTCGTTTTGCGGAACAGTAAACACACGCTAACATCTCAGACAGACACCCGCAGTGTGCCACCGTTGCTAACTCGTATAGCATCATCGCAAATGTGAAATTTATTACTGAGCGTCCGACGATCAAACGATGATTGCACGCGAAATGTCAATAACAATAATTAACTAATTGCTTTATTTGCATGCTTGCATAAATAATAGGAATGTATGCATTATTACGTGCCGTGCAGGGATGCTGTACATGTTTGCGGTTATACGTTATGTTACATGTAAACAAACTAATATATGGACCTTAGTTGCGAAAAAGAAGATATTCTTGACTATAAATCATGTAAACATATCTGGCTGGTAAAATGTTTGTATAAAATAAATATTTTCTCATGGGATGTATTAATTACTATCATAACACGTTATCTCTTCAAATGCATATTTATGTAGTCAACATGTCAATCGTTTGACATAATCATTCAACGAACAACAGAAGTACCATTACAGAAAATAATATGGAAAAATGATAAATTAATTTATGTACAATATAAATATACTATACTTAGTTTTGACATATCTATCTACTATCCTCTGCTCCTCTATTCCAACAGATTTTTTATAATGTCAATTTTTAGTTTGCACTAGGTGGTTGGTACCTGAAACAATACAAAGCGATAATCAAAATTGGCGGATACCAGGATTTCATCTACATCCGTCACCTTTAGGCCAGTAATGTATGAACGTGTAAAACGCCGCGTTTTCTCCGTCAGAATGGAAACAACGATTTCTGAAGAACAAATACATTCTGGAAGTCTTGTTTTGTTAATATGTTCAGCACCGTCTATGATACAGCTTTAATCTCCTCTAAAGCGTCAGATCCTCGACACTTCAATTGAATTTTCATCTGTGGATAGAGGAAAAAGTCGCAAACAGCCAAGTCTGGCGAGTACGTTGGATAAGAAACAACAACCACAATGTCTTGTGCCAAAAACTGTTGTATATTGAAAGCGGTTTGTGGTCTCGTGTTGCCTTTGTGGCGCCCCTATTCTTCTCCTAGCCGCTTCTCTAGATGTTTCCTTCTCCCTCACATGTTGCAGATGTCTTGGATGGTTTGGTTACGATCATTCACGATTGATCGTAAGAAAAACAAGGACATGTTTTGGTGTAGTCGTGATTGATGGCCGCTCGAAACCTTCACCGTCATCAACTGATGTTCGGCCATCTTTTGACAAGTTTAAATCAGCCTTAAGTTCGATGTTGACCCAATGCGTCTTACCGGATCCTTCCTTCACCATGTGTATATCTGCGGCAGTCTTACCGAATATAAACCAGGATTTGCTACAGATACGTTGTTGCCCCAAATCGGCCATTGCAAAATCGCAAACACAAACAGTCACAACAATGAAAAATCGTTCACCAACAACAAACGTTTCCACTAACAATTGCGCCGATTGGCATTACTGACTCACAAAGGGTGTACACAACTCGCAACGGCGTTAGATTATAACTGCGTCCACGATCGTCTTTCAAATTTCGGGAAGTTTTGAGTGCCACATTGTATATACATTATTACTCAGCCTAGTGCGATAATAGAGAGTAACATGATTCGCCCACAGCGGTGAGAGAAGAAGGTGGGGGTTGGAGCCATGGTACAAATACAACATATAACCACATGCGCACGTTGTTATGACGTGAATGGTATAAAAGTATGACCAAATGCCTACAATATAATATTAAGCTATTTTTGTAAGGCAAATATTATCAGCAGCGTGAGGACGATCCAATCTACTATCGACTATGCGGCATCGATAGCGGGTGTAGTGCGGCTACCCAGCTCAGTACTTCGTATAGGGATAACGCGACCACATACTAACTCTTCTACACCAATTCGCATCTTTCCTCTTTTTAACTGTGACGCGTTGCTTTTCACTTTATATTTAATGAAGAAGATTATTATTTCTATCGAGTTTAATATCGTTTTAATATTAAATGAATTGCAACGTATTTTAGTTTTAAGAGGCTGAGCTATTTTGTTCTAATTTAAAACAATGTTGTCAAACATATTTTACAATATATTTCAATGTCACTAACAACTGTAAGGCAATCATAATTTTTATTCCAACCGTCCATAAAGTAGTGGCGGTGCTTTCTAAGCGCCGTAGTAAGTATTAAGTGAATTAACAAGAAAAAATAAAAATGAGATTCTAAACGAGTAAACAAATAGATCGTCCTCATTTTAATTTACATGACTCCACAAAAGAAATTATTTTCACCGTTGCGAAGTCATTGGTGTGATGCGGGTTTAATTTAAATACCAATGTTTTATGAACTGTTTAATGTCCGATACTTGAATATAAAGGAATATACATAACAGTACGACAAAGGTTATTACTATTGTTTTTTTTATTGCCCACCTGTCTAGTGCCAACATATGTTACAATTGGGTACTGAAACGGGCTACTCAATATTGTCGCACTAGTAAATGTAGGGCAGTCGTCCTGTTGAAACCATACATTTTCAATATTTATATTCAATATTTATATATTATATATTTCACATTCCGCGTATAAAAGGAACAGTACTGTTTACCGCGCCATTAATTTAAAAAAAAGGGACCAATGATATTATTTTACAATTTCCCAGCCCAAACATTTGCCGTACTATTGCAGTATTAGGAGATCCATATAAAAAAATGTAGATTCGTCTATGAGCATCATATTTGAAATAAAACACTGATTTTCTGCATATATCCCAACTATATCAAGTCAAAAGTGCACCCGATTGTAGGTTTTCTCAATGAAAAATCTCGTTTACGTTTTGAGTATGATAACCGCATGACCGAATACGGTTGACGAGGGCAATTCAGGTGTTCGGAATTAATCAATTTATCGTGAACTGAAGAGTGATCCGGTATAGTGTGTTCATTATGCTACCCCATGGACTTTGCGATCTTTATCGTGCTATTAAATTTGTAATAATACCTACATAACTATACAAACATGAAGACAAATTGGAATGGTAATTTGTTGTTATAAATATTGAGGCTAAAAATTAACCTATTTAGCCAATATGAAAAAGTACAAGCAAGTAAAAATATGTCAACTTTCATATTACAAACACCATAGCTGTAATAACTATTGAACGAATACATCACATTCCCCTACGTGGACGACATTTTACAACTACAATACACGTGTTCAGTATGTGGGTATACACATTTTAATAAACTAGAAACACACGATTACATGACTCTTTTGTAATGGCCGTGTTCAGATAAAAGATACGATTCGATTTGCATAAAGAAACATGTTTTTCAGTAGATTCTGTAATTTCATTTGGCTAAACGCGGTGCGGTGCTGCACGACAGACATGATATGAACACGCATATTCATAAATTCGAAAAAAGGCAACGTAGAGATTAAGACGAAGGAAATATCTGCACGTAGTACGTCTACTAGGTTCATATCGCTAATTGCTCTCATAAAACGTAATGTCCCTATATTTCATATTTCATCGTATAATAACCAATGCACGGTCGTCATTAAAACAATTAAATACACATAAATGGTACCGTAACTGTACCCAAAGCAGTAAGGCAGTGATGATCGATACAATACTATTGACCTTTTAACACAATTAGAGTGTCGAGCTTTGATATATTCTATAAAATATTTACGTTCACGACATTTCTCTTTTTACTGGGATGTTATTAAGTTATTGAATCGATTATTAATAATGAATAATAGCTGGCAAATAACCCATCATATGATTATGTGATAATTAAATATATAGTTAGATGGTGGTATAATATTAAACCACAATTTAGATACGCACATCAAATTTTGACGACATAATTGATATTTAAAATTGTTATCTTAACCATTCATCAATATAAATTTATAGTCCTTAAATATAGTAAAATTAAACATCAAAACATTACAATTTAACTTATTAATATTTTCTAATTTTTTTTTAATTTCCAGCTGAGAAACGAACATAGAGGGCTCGAGGTATTCGTATACGCATTTTGTGTCAGGAAAATGCGTGCTCTAAGTCTATAAAAGTGTATATATCCTGACGTTATTAATTCCGCAGCAACCTGCTGTCCCGGTTAATAGAAACGGCGGTATATAAATCTGTCGCAGGTTCTGATTCTCCATTGTCTCCATTGTGGCCAAGTTGATTGGATTATATATTTTATGCCTGTCACCTATAGAACTGTAATTTCACTTGCACACACTATTATAGTTCAAAGTCTAATAATATAGAGGGAGATAGAGAGAGAGATAGTCGCACATCCAAATAAAGTTAGGTATGTGAATATGCAATAAAATGTAATACTGGAATGCGCATATGGCACAATATAGTTTATTTGGAGTAAGTTTAATAATCTTGCTTGGGGCTTTTCACATTTCTGATTATTTAAGTATTTTACCTGAGTTAATATATATGATGATTTTATCACGAATTTATCACACTGAAGAAACTTTACAGCATGGACTAAACAGGTTTTCTACGTCCGAGCTGTCGCTATTCCTTTCGTATAAAATTGTTATACATTATAATGCAGCTAAATAGACGGTTAGACCCCATAATATCTGCTTGACAATTTTCAAACTTCAAAGAAAAACTATGAAATGGCTTTTCCCTGCTACAAATCTCATTATATAATTATGGAATTGCACAAATCCCGTGAAAGTTTTAATCTTATTCCTAGAATTCCTACAATCTTGTTGGTTATAAAATTACAATACACCTCTAAGAAGCACAATTGTTCTTTATTCGTGAATACAAATACGGAAAGACAAGCTGCACATTCGATGGCCGAATTATTGAAAGGGTTTCAATAATAATTAACAAACTCATGTTGTAACATACAGATTTTTCAGAGGAAAGAAACCGTATAAACCATAATTGGCACTCAGATTTTGCCGAGTTTGTCGTTAAAATTTGGTGATCAATATTTCGTTATTAACGGGCTCAAGTCCGCTTTCATACGTTGACAATCAGTAATCTTGTCAACGTATAAAAGCCTTCAAGGGAGAAATTATATCCAACTAGAGTCCTGTCGAGGGCGTTGCAGAGAGAAACAAGAACATATGAACAAATAACATGCATTATCAAGTCTACCCTGACAAATGAAGATACTGTTTTTCCTGGATATTTTAATGCAGAATTAGATCGATATTGAAGGAAACTGGAGAGAATAACAATCACGTCCATAAAGCGACAAGAAAACTAGGAGGTATAAGTTGAGCTTAAGAGAAGAATCAAAATGACAGTAGAGATTTTAAAATATTTTCAGAAGTTATTCCAGATATTGTATCGGACGTAGCCGTTATGCCGATTGTGTGCAAATCTAGCCCGACCCTCCAAGCGAATATGTTTTGGTGATCATAATGAAAGTTTTCTTAAAATGTAATAATGAATGTGATGCAGACGACGTTCCAGCGAACTTTCACGCAAAATCTAAGCATGATTCCAATTCGCAGTTATTGGCAGCTATCTCAGATGAAAATGGCGACAGTGATAGTGAAATAACTTTACCCAATGATGTCCGGACTTATTTTGCTAGAAAAAATCAACTTCAGAAGCCAGTTTGGTTGCTATGCGCAAAACTTATTTGTGAGAAACTAGACATTCTTATATTTTCTGGCGCAATTAGTTTGTTGCTAATGTGTATTTTTAAAACTCGATATATCAATCTTTTCTTCATAATGTTTCGAAGGTTTGTTTAAGAAATTGTATTTTTGTGTTTATTTTGTCATACTACTACTTTTAAGGGGATTTTGAGGTTTATGTGGTCATCTTGGTCTTGTATTTTTTAAGTTTTGGTAGAAACATGTTAACATATTTTATCTTAAGCTGCACATTTTATTTTTGTGGACTGTCAGACGACTTCTCCGGATGTCCCAAATGTGGTAGGTCTCCGGTTAGGTTTAAAACTACTAAAACTACTAAAACCTTTTTACCATTTTGAACTATGTTTAATAAAGTATTTTTTGCATTTGGTGTGTAAAAATTTTATTATAATAACATTTATGATGCTTTTATCTAATGATTTTTTTAGTCTTTTGATGATTTACGTACGATTATTTTTTAAAAAACCTGCTTTGGACCAACTCTACAAGTATATGTTAATACATGTCAGATTTATAAAAAATTAAATACTAGGTGGATGTATTTGACAAATTTTATCGTTTTTGATTCATTACAATATATTTTAAAAAACCCTTCTTTAATATTGTAATTTCATAAAATCATCATTCTGTGTATTTTTACTAATTCAGAGAAGAGATCGATAAAGTTGAAAATAGATGTCATTCTAACATATATACAGTCGAAGTCACGAAAAAATGAGTCCTACGTCACAGATATATTTGGGTGTGCATCAATACAAGTGCTATACGTTACGATGACTCTTATTCTTATGTTGTGTTAGCAGCGGCGGCTGGTGATGACGTTTTGGGTGGGCAGTAGCTAAGATAGTAGTGCTTCGTGCGACTTGATGTAGCTTCCGTTGTGTCAGAGGGGCAGCACGACGTCGCACGAATTAGAATTATCTTAGCAACTGCCAACCCAAAACGTCATCACGAGCCGCGCTTGTGTAATAGATTCTACTTCTATTTCATTTAAATAGGGTAAGCATGGGAGACTGCATTAAGTACAATAAATTATGACGTATGGTTCATCTTTCATGATTTCGACTATATGTATATTAGAACGGATTTATTAACCCGGAAGCCATTATAAATATCAAATCAAAATTCAATTTTACGAGTTCTACTCCGCGCGGTGGTCCGTTAAGATCATATTAGATAAACGCACAAGTGCTCGCCATGTAATTCCCTAGCACTAGCGCGCGACAAAAAGAACACTCTCAAAAAGAAATAAAATTACCTTAATTTTATTGCAGGCGTTGACTGTGTAATGCAACAGCAGTAATTTGGACCCTAAATTTTTGTCGCCGGTTCACTTTATTGCATTTCGTTCCGAGTGGAAAAGGTCGCAGCGGCAAACTAGACGAAGAGAAATATGGGATGGTGGGAGAGACAGAGAGAGAGAGTGATACAATAACAAAACATCGGGCGCCGATGTAGACATGCTGATGATTTTTAAAATGTCTTCCAACGGCCAAAAAATATGTTCAATAACTGAATTAAAATGCCGCATCTTGTAGAGAGAGAGCAGCTGGGATCCCCCGAACGGCACAAATGACTAACACGGTTTTGTTTAGCGCGACGGAACAACGAACTGTCAGGCGATTTAGGGGAACCGGGAAGCGCTCACGCTTTCATTTCCCCGACATTTGATGACTCTGTCGCAATGCTGAAGTGACAGAGAAATAAATGTACTCATAATGAGCATGGAAAGCGAAAGAAATATAATCTCCAGCAATGCTGTGAGATAATAAATCAAAACAGAGTCAAATTCTAAATCAATTAATGTCAAAAAACATAAATGCAAAAGTAAAACCGACTCTCATAACATTTACTTCATTGCTAATGAAAATTGCGTCTGACTTACAATATACAGAAACGTTTAGACGCAATACGGGAAACATTATTAACGCCAAATTAAAACCAATTTTCAACGAACGAACTAAAATACTAATGGAAAAATGATAATACACTTTTACATTTTAAGTGATCTCATAGTGCCGAACAACTTTTTTCCAAAATAAAGGCATGCATAAATATACTAAGGAGGTAAAAAGTAGGCAGGAAAGGTTCACAATAGACCTATTGCTAATAAAAATAACAAAAATGCCTTTAGTGAATTACGTCAGAGTGAAGAAAGGATTCGAAATACGCTCGGATCACTACCTGGTGGTAATGAGACTTATAGGGGCGATTATAAAAGATTATAGAAGCTCAGAAGGGGACTAAAGAAATCGAGAACGTATTAGACGCTACAAGCTACAAGAGGAAGAAATGAAACTTAGTTACCAATTTGCATTGATAACTTAGAAGAGCGGATAACAACGCAAAGGAGCATATGTACCACAATAATCGAGTCAACTAAAAATGTGTGTGGGTTTGTTCTTGTTTGTATCCTAATGCAGAGACTACGGCCTTGAGGATTATTGTATCACTCTACATTAGGCTTGTGTAAGTGTGTATCGCATATTTGTGTGAAGTAGTTACTACCTATCATCGCCGTATAAGAGGACAGCAGTGTTGATTTATCCTCAACACTGAAGGGTAGCGGGAAAGATACCGACCATTTTTGCTGCAACCGATCTTTATAAAACCGATTGCCGCAACGGAGATTCGAGTCGTCGATATCCCCCACAAATGCTTAGCGCTCTTACTTCTGCGCTATCTCAGCAGATGTGCGTGGGGTAGTGAGGTGTAGAAAAAAAACAGAAAATACACCCCTTAGTGGACTGAAGAAATTAGAAATACTATAAAAGAAAACGATATAACATATAGTTCCTAAAGCTAGAAGATAATAGCGATCCTGAGATTTGTAAGGACAAGGATAAATACATTAATCAAAATGGTTAAACAGAAGACCTAGATGGACTATGTGCATATACAAAATAGAAGAGCAGGACAAGGGGACCTCCAAACTACAGCACAAGATTTTGAAAAGTATAGTTAAGGTAATTCAGAAAACGCCAGAATATATTAAAAATAAAGAAGGGGCCCTTCGGACATCTCTGGAAGACATAAATTCAAGATGAGTGAAACACTTCGGCAAACTTTTTGAAGCCAACGAGCAAAGTTAAGAATTTCGTGTATCTCCCGGCACGCAAGAATCAAGACAGGAGATAGATATTGAGGAGGTCTTGGAAGCCATTAAAAGCTGAAACCTGGAATAGCTCCTGGGTACGATAAGATAAAACCTGAAGTGTTTAAAGACATAGAAGAGGATGATATAGCCGTTTTAGTAAAGATTATAAGCTTGGCATGAAAACTAAAGAAGATTACAGATGGCCGGACTCTAGCAATAACAATGCCCAGTTACCAAAAATTAGTTCCTACTTCATGCAGCAATTACAGAAGCAGTAGCTGAAAAAAATTATGAACCCATTCTGGACTAGAATCAAATAAGTCCCAGAGATATCACCTCTAGGAAATCAAGCAAACCCAGAAAAGGCACGCAAGAATGGATCTTTGCTATCGGACAAATCTCTAAAAGAGTTTTGATTGGGAACGAAAAGTTTTGTTTTATATATTAACTTGGCCTTGGATACTCTACCAAGACATAAAATCTGGTGTTCACTAAGAAAGAAACAGATGTTGACTTACTAAATGCTATCAAACGCCTATATCATGAAACAATATAATTAGAACAAATAATACATGCGCCAAGTCTTTTGGTGTACAAAAAGAAATTTGTCATGGATAACATAGCAAAGAAGGCAAGCAAATAGACTAACCATAGAAACCAGACATCTCAAAAAAGTCGTTGCGAAAGAATTCCTCCATACAGAGGACCTAACTTCAACTTCTCTAAATGAAGACGCAATTACAAATGAAACTTCCAAACTTCATTTGGAAAGAAACAAGTCAACTTGGGATGGAAATAAATGAAGAAAATGTTTTATTGTATCAAAAAAAAAGACATAGGTGGACAGCACATAAACGTTACGAAAGATCTGAAATACTTGGAGGCAGTTATAAATAGCAAAGATAAAATAGGAGAATATATAGGCAATATACTAAAAGCAACAACAAAACTTTTCTATGCCTTAAAATCAATATTCTTAAGCAAGAAAGGAGTATCCAAACGGATCAAGGTCGAAATTTATAGAACAGTTTTTATTCCTACTTTGATATATGGAAGGAGAATCATAGGTACTAACGAAAAGAATGAAATCAAAAGTTACTGCAATGGAAATTAGAGTATTGAGAAAAACAGAGAGGGTTGCCAGACGAGGCTGAATAAAAACGTCGACGTTAAAGAGAGGCTAGAGGATATACCTATTACAAGTATCATAGAAACGCGTCCGATAAGTTGGTTCGGACACTTAGTTACAATTAAGGAAGACAATCTGGTCCAGGAAATCTGAGAAGTAAATTGGGAACGAAAGAAGCAGCGCGAAAGACCAATGAAACCTTGGAACCAAGAAATAGCAGAAGCGCTTAAATCCCGTAGCTGTAGTTGGAATTAAGTTTCCAGCAGGCCAAATTCTCTTGCCTTGCTACGAGCTTCTTTTCACCGTTGAAAATTCATATGTAATTAAAATATATGAAATAAAATTAATTATTAGCCTTGGTACTTTTCAGCAATTTTTGTTTTTTTTTTGTAATTCATGATAATAATTACAATACACAAGAATACAATACTACTTTAATTCAATGCATTGTCGCTCCACGACAGTTAGAAGCTGTGTTACAAATTACTTAAGCTGTATGAGAATTATTACCCGAATATACACGAAATCGAGGCATAAAGAAACGTAATCTTTACAGATGACAAATGGTTTCTTAAGTTCCCGCTCCGTCATAAATTGTCAAATAAAAAAAGGATGTTGATACAGCCGCGGAGAAGTTACTCCCCTCTTTATAATTCTCTTCTTCATTTGAATAAAAAACGCCACCTCGAAAAGTTAATAACGGAAACGTGAAAGGAAATGCGAATTTAAAAAAATACATCGCACCCTTTATACCGCAGCAAGACAGGCGACCCCGAAGACTAGGGCTTTATATTTAGAGGTGTGCGATTAGTTTTTCGCCGGGACGGGTACGATGGAACAAAAAAAAAACGTTTTAAAATTGGGTTTCGAATACATTTCCATTCCTCCTTTAGGATAATTTGCCTTCAGGGAATTACGTAAACTTGAATGGCGCTCTTTCGTTGTTTTGTGATTTCATTTTTTTTTCTTTCCTCTTCAACGCGGCATCTTGGCTTTGTAAGGAACGTCAGATATTAGGAAGTTGACAATGTCTTGTTTATTATGGAACAATAATTATGTGGCAGCAAATTGGCTGAACTGCACGACGACATGACATGCAGCGAGGAAAATTTAAGATAAACATACTAATAAGAGGGAATTTAGAAGAAATTTTTAAGTAAAACTTTAAGGAGAAGTTTACTTTATTTTGTCTGTGTATAATTTTGTCAAGTATATAAGTATAATACTTGCTAATTATAAATAGACATCTAACCCATGTGTATGTCGTAAGTTCATTTGAGAAACATGTTTTAAAAAGCAGGGTAGAAGCCGTTTGTTAAATGCTACATTTAAATTAGCTCAATTTGTGGAAATGTACGCAAAAAGATAGACCACCATGTTCAGTAGCACTTCAAAAATCCACATGACACACATTAGTTAGGGTATCAAGTGAGAGACACGGTCTTTCGGCCTCCCCGCGACTCACAAATCATTGCAGATAAAGCGGGATCAAGAGAATGCCGCACAGCATCGGCAGCGGCGCTAAACCCGTCCGAAACGCATGACATTTGACAAATACAGACACGAACTTCGATGTGTGTGTCTGTTTGCGTCAAGTGAACCGCGTTAAGCGCGCGCGTCACTTGATTCGCTAATTTTGATTTGTCGCGCGGATTTCGACGTTTTATACGACAATTAATCGGAACGGCGCGACCGGGAAAGTTACTCCAATATGCGGTGCAATCCGCTTTGATGGGATCCCGAAGTTTAAGCGGTTAATTTTGATAAACTGTCGGATGTGTAACACCTGTGTTGATGCGCGATTAGGCCAAAGTATGAGTTCGAGTTTAGAAATTAGTGTTCACACATTAGAAATTTATATTTCTAGTAACCTGCAAAAACTAATAATGAAGCTAATAATTGCTATCTTTACTGCACAATATTTAATTTAAATTCATGAAAAAACACATACCTTTCTAGATGTTTTACGATGTCTTCATAGGCGGCTCTGCAATTCTCCCAAATTCCAGATCTGCAAAAAAGAATATCATCATTATCATTACTATCAAGTGTAGTAGTATTTAGAATGTTTATGACTGTATGCTTTTTCTATAAATGAAATACCTAAGTGCACCAATTTTCTTGATTGTTACTGAACATATACTTTGTCTCACTTCAATACGAACAATGTAAGTACTATAATAAGTATCTTTCATAAGCTCTACACCAGCCATGTCAAACACAAAATCACTGGTGGATCAAAAGCATGAAGACCGTAGACTAGGTGGGCCGCAAAACTTAATCTGGCTTTAGGTTGAGTACGGCTACCTTAGTTCATCCTCCTAAACATAGATGGCATTATTTGGTCCATTTTATACCAATCGTAACAGTACTTTATTTTCGGACTGCATAACGATAAATAAACAAAAAACATTTACTCTCTTATAATTATTTATGATGGTTTTAATTAAAACCAACTTACATTCTTCTCTGAAAACTGTCCTTCTAATATAGCATATTATCAAGGCTTCAATATAACTAATAAATTTTCATTAAAATCACATATACAACAACAGACAACTTACGTCGGTCGTCGAAAACGGTCGTGATACGTGTATGGACTTGTTGCAGCGCGCGCCTTTTCAAAACCGATTTTTAACACGCTCGCGGGCCACATTATCTGGCTGTTTTCAAAATTGATTCGGGCCGCAGGAAGATGCTCAGTGAGCCACATGTTTGACATTGCTGCTCTACACTAACCAATCTGTACAACCTAACCTCTCAAAATTACGATAGCCTATTCACTATATAAATAAAAATGCGACCTAAATCAAACAAGAACTATAAGAACAAAATTCATGCAAGAAATCTGATTTCCCTGTAGCTCTGAAAATAATTAACTAAAACATGTAGGAAGCGTTTTTAAACGTTTTCTTTTAACGATCACAGTTATTTTAAAGTAAATTACGTTTCTATTATTTATTTTTTACATAGACCGCTTTTACATTGTGCAGATTTCTTCATAAATCAGTTTATCTTTTAAAATATACTATTAAAATGATTTTAAAGTTCCAGTTATAACAATTTTCGTCTAATTGCTTATTTTTATTCTGTTGATTAACGTAACAAATACCCACTAATTCAAAAAAATGTAACATAATAACGAATGACGATATTGACAACTTAGACAGTTGTTAATGGAAATCTATTCCACGAGCAAACTATGCAGTAATGATGACAACCTCGCAAAGAAGATAATTTTTTTCCAATGAATTCACCTTTCCTTTAAACAAAGATGTTGGTCGGCATAACTGTTGTTATTGTATGGTGGACTTTGGATACCACGAAAATTTGTGGTAAAACAGACGAAGGCCAATTAAATACCCAACCATATCGCAAGATCAGACACCCTTTGATAATATTCTTTTATGGATACTTAAAGAATAAAATACATTTTGATTCGCCGGTGCAAGAATTCACGAAGAGATACGACGCATGGCTATTAACGGCGTTCAAAAAGATATCGTTAACCGTCTAACATAGTCAGGTTATCAACAGTGCACAGTTTCAATATTTAATTTCGTTATTTTTGTTTCTCGATATCTAGTAAATTCAATAAGAGTAGATAGAAATTCAAATGTATGTAAAAATGTACTTTAACAAGACTTGTCATTTAAAAATCGATGACGCCAAGGTTTTTTGAAAATCAGTTGAACAAATGAAGAGTTCATAAATAAAGAATTTGGTAACCAAAATATTTGACTTGATATTACTTTCTTACATACTCTAGTACTTTCTTAATATGTACCGTTTTGTTGAAATTTTAACTACTTCAGAAAGGACTGTATAATGAAATATTAAGTCAAAAATTGAGTCAATGTTCAAAACGTACATACACAATTAATTGTCAAACAAATTATCCAGGGGTAGAGATTGATTGAATTTTCACAATTATTTAATTTGTTACTACTAATTATGAAATGAACTCTGCCATTGCCTGGTCGCCTGCCACGTCGACTGGCATACTATTGCCCTTGATCAATAAAATATGGGAGGAAGAACAGGTTCCTAATGAATTGAAAAATGGACTAATAGTTAAAATATCAAAAAAGGGAGATTACACGAGATGCGAAAATTGGAGAGCAATCACGCTATTATGTGTTGCAAACATATTCCTAATACTTGTAGACTGGATCATGAAAAACACTACGAAAGGCAAAACTGGAATAAGATGGAATTCTTTTGGACATCTTGAGGACCTTGAGTTTGCCGATGATGTATGTCTCATATCTGAGAAAAGGCAACACATGCAAAAGAGAACCGAGAAATTGGCTAAGGAAGCAAAAAAAATTGGACTAGAAATAAATATAAGCAAGTCAAAAATTATAAAAATAAATACAGAAAGAGAAATGGAAATATATATAGAACGAGAGGAAATAGAAGGTGTACAGGAATTTTGTTACTTGGGGAGTATCTTGGAAAAAAGTGGATGTATGGAAAAAGAAATAATCGCGAGAATAAATAAGACGCAGAACACTTTTTATATGCTAACCAAAACTTAGAGATCAAATGAACTATCTACACGAACTAAAATAAGAACACCAATGTAAAAAGTATTATACTTTATGCGTCAGAAATATAGACCATAGGGAAGAGAAATTCACAAAAACTCCAAATTTTTATAAATATTTGTCTGAGGAAAATATTAAAAATGTACTGCCAAAGCGAATATCAAAGAAAAAGCTATGGTTAAAAACAGACCAGGAACCGATAGTCCAAACCATAAAGAGAAGAAAATGGAAATTTATTGGACATCCAATTAAGAAAAGATGAAAGTGAGATAACCAGGCAAGCACTAAAATATCAACCGATCGGTAAAAGGAGTCGTAGGCCAGCAGAAACATGGAAAAGGGGGATTAATAGAGAATTAGTAAAAGTAGAGACAACGTGGAGGGAAGCCAAAATAGATATGAATGGAAGAGACTTGTAGAGGCCCTATGTTCCGAACGGAGCCAAGAGGACTAAAGTAAGTAATTAAGAAATGACAATAAATTAAACAGAATAAGAAATATTGGCTGACCCACAATATATTATATGCAATAATTTAACACTCAAATATTTAGCAGGGATTAGAGCACCGCAATATAAATAATAGTGAACCGCCTTTAAATGGAAGCCGTACTTTGATCGCAGTTTAAAGGCAATTGATTAGAAGTCCTATGCATTCAGATTATAGAGAGGTTTAACGTAAGTTTCTTTTTTCTATATTATGCCCTTCACTTGTTCCCCAGTGAATAAATCCAATTTATGTTTGACCCTATAGTGTATATATATATATTTATAATTATATTATAATGTATCAATCTATCCATAAAACTCTTCCACGAACTCATTTCTTGGTAATAAAAATAATTACCTTGTTAATTTTGCTAATACTAAAGTCAGATTTTATAAAATTTAATGAGTACCGCTACTTTCTGCCGACTAATTAAAGGAAGCAAATGAGTTATCGTTACAACATCGTAAAGATGCATGTACTTGCTATTTGCATATTATTTTTCATGCAGAAATTATTACACCTGTCTTCGGATTATTATTCCTTCAAGTGTACATCATATTATGATGCGATTCAGTTAATCTAATTTAAGTGGAAAATGTTAACTGCCAATTGCAAAATGAGAATAGTACGTTTAGGAATCCATTCCGTCTTCTAAGCGGGGCAAACGTAAAAGATACGAAAAAGCAGTTTTAAATTAATAAAAACGTATGAAATTAAAGATGGAAATTGAATGCATAAATGGAAATTAAACTTCTTATAAGAAACAATAAGAAATTACGGGAATAATTTGGCAGGACGTTAAATTATATCTATGGACCCTCAAAGACTGACTCTAAATAAAGGAGAACATACACGTTTATAGACCACCGACACAATGAGATTACCTTTGCTAAGTCGTACCGTCACCTTTCTCATCGTACATCGCTACTCTACATACATACATTTACGCATACCCTACGTTTCGCGTAGCTAGTCGTAAGACGTGCATACGTTATTATATACATACACCCATACACAAATACACCAAGAACTTAAGAGAGGCAAGGTTACCTAATCTCGTTTGGCCTAAACAAAGAGACTGCACTTCTATCTAGTTGTTTACACGGGCCGTTCAAGTCGTCATTATCATTTTCAGTGCTCGTCCGTAATTAAAATGCAAATCCGACCGACTAGATGCGTGTACACGTCATTGGGGCACTGTGATTAATTCTCCAGGTATACTCTCGCTCTCGCATACAGAGAAAAGTCCAGGGCACCGCGATGAAGGGGCCACGCTTTCATCTGTCCGTTTGTTGTCTCTGCTCAATTTCTTAAACTGCTCTTACACTCGCTCGCATCTACGTACTCCTATCCAGCTTTTATCTATATCAATTTAGGTGGAGATTCTATCGTATCTTACATCTCTCTCTACCCTTGCCATACAACTTAGTTCAAACCTGGTTTTTATATAACTATTTTTAATTCTTTCCCCATGTTTCAGTTTTCGTTCCTTTATTTTTAGTCATAATCGTCTGGGTCTACCACTTTTTTCTACTACTTTTCTGGACAACTTATCATCATTTATTCCCACCACATCTTTAAACTGCAGAGGGATTAACAACTCTCAACAACCACGTGACTAAAAATGTAGCCATCTTAATTCATATTAAATTGCAATTGTGAATTATGCATAGAAACAGAAGATATGTTATTGGCGTACGTGTCGGTTTACTACACGTACGCCAATAATAATAATATAAGTGAAAGTACTGCCAACATATATTGCGAAGCAACGAACTCAACTAAAATTACTAAGTTGAAAGATCACGTAGTTGTCGGGAATTGTTTCTCCGTATATATTCTCCTTTATCATTCTGCAATATTGATGGATTTATACCGGACGCGTAACCTGATATTTTGTTCGAGTACTAAAAACTTTGACTATCATGGAGAAATGAATAATGAAAATTTTGTTCATTGGTTTGAGTTTCAGCTATTAAGACGTTTCAAAAAACCATCTATGAAAGGCATGGATAACGCAAGTTATCATAGTAAATTACAAGTTCAATGTCCTACCGCATGTTGGAAAAAGGAGGCGATTCAGAACTGGCTGCGAAATAATAACATTTCTTTCGAGGGTGATATGTTAAAGACGCAATTGCTTCACTTAATTTCACTGTAAGTATATTTCCTGTATTTTACTTATATATATTAATAAATTACATTATAGGAATAGGCATCACAACAAACAGTCGTTTTTACTTAACCACTCTACTCTGATTCCAAAACGACGTTGTGAACCATATTATACATAACCTCATTTATGGCTGTGTTCACAAGATCACGAACAAGCCATGTTCAAACAAAAATTTGGTATTGTATTAGGAGATCGCTACGTCATTCCTCCGATTTTTTTAAATAACATATAGGCAACAATGGAAACGACCAATCTAAAAATGACCGGAATTTAATAATCAAATGAAAATACACAAAATTTTGTTAAAATACCTTATTATGAAGAATTACCCATTATGCGTCCATTTATTTAGTTGCGTTTCCATTCGGGCTTTCTTCTTAATACAAATTGTCTATTCATTGTTTACTTCTAGTCAACACCTAATTATTTTTAAAACACAGTTAAATTAATGTTTTTGGCGAAAACATATCTCCAATAGAATCAACTGAATGATGCATGACGTGGCTCATTCCAGCACGTAATCCGGAAGACCGGAATCTTCTCCCGGACGCGAGAAACCCCGGAGAAGTTCAAAGATTCATCCGACACGCCGGAGAACTTGAAAGTAGTTTCCCGATGCAATATTTAATGCCACAAACATGAGGATTACTTATAATGCCTCGGAAATCTTACAAGACATACACCAAGATGGTTTGGCTCTGGCGTCTCGGGCCCCCGGATTTAATCGAAAACATTATCTCAATGCCAATGAAGTATGCATACGGCACCCTCTCCGGAATTGTCCGGAATTTTCTACGCTGGAAATAACACGCTGTGTGAAGATTTTGATGAAGGGGATTGGATTCTAAACTAAACCGCGTTTGACGGCAGAATAAGAGACGAGTTAGAGAATGTGTAATGAAAACTAGGGAATAATTTAGGAGTATGTACATAGGTACTTTAATATGACGAGAAGTAAATTCTGTACAATCGTGCAAAGTATAGCCTAACACGGCAATAACTTACCTTAAAGTGACTTTTCCGAAAAAAATTTCAAATAAAACTTTTATGCAAATTACAAATCGGGAATACTATTAAATATACACGCTAGTTAATTTGTAATTCTTCATTTGTTCTGATATAGCACATTTTATATATTTTTTCCAGGATTGATACTCTATTACATTACAACTTGAATGGTGAAAACTGCACTTTGAAAATTTATGTTTTCAAAAAAGCACACACTTTAAATCATTTTTCATTTAAAATGAACTGAAGGTGGATACGTACTAAGAAAAATATTCTGCGTTGAGTGTTGCCTGTGAGATATGTCTGCACTGTAGAAATGTAGATATGTATTACAAGACAACGTTATGAAATTAAATATTTTGTCAAATATTCTGTCAATATTTCTTTGTATACATTTATATTTCGTGTCTCATGTTTATTTTATCCAAGTTTTCCAAAAGCTTAAATATTATAGCATACATATTCATACGTGTTATGAACGTTGACATGAATCAACTAATTTTACTTTAATATTTATTTGGAAGCCGACAGTAAAGCTAACAAGAAATTGTTTTATAAGGTATTAAAGAATTTAAGGAATAAAGGCAGTGAATGCAACGCCAAATAAATAAAAAAGCAAGCAAGGAGTAATATTGACATTAACGCAGAATATATTGTTCAGATGGAAGGAACATTTCCAAAATATCCTGGAGGGAACGGATAATACAGAAAAAAAAACGCAAATGCAAAGAAAAATGCAGATGTAGACACGGGAAGGTATAAGTAATAATAATATAGATAGGTATTGAGGAAGTCGAAAAAGCCGTATGGCAGTTAAAAATGGGAAAGCAGCAGGCGTTGACAATATAAAACCTGAACTTCTAAAGTATACGGAGAAAGAAGGAAATAAAATATTGCACAGTATTATAGAACAACCATGGACAACCCAAGAAATACCTGAAGAATGGAAAACCACAATAATTGTTCCAGTTTATAAGAAGGGAGACAAGAACGAGTGTTCGAATTAAGTCCACTGCTGTTCGTAGTTTTCATGGATGAAATCATAAAGTGTTGTAGCAGAAAATCCAAGAAAGTAGTAGTAAAAAATAATAAAAAATACCCTTACCACCTC